>MU968450.1:28105278-28530718 GCA_034641835.2 Pinus albicaulis
AGTAAATAATTTCTCCAACTTGCTTATGGAATTCAATATGATTTATTAGATGTAGATCTTTAGCTTGAACTTCAAATGTTGTTTTCTTGTACTCTGCTAATGATTTTGGAGCCTGAACTATTGGCTAAAAAAAGGTCATTTGAATCTTCCTGGTTTTATAATCAAAGGCTAAAAGTAACCTGTTTTGGTCAGTAGGAGTTTCTTTCCAATATTGGGCATAGGTTACAGATTTCAATGCCTCATTCCTCAATTTGATTTCTTTATACTTCTCCATTATATCTTGATCTTCATCCACTAGTTTTCTTGATGAAGAGACTTCTACACTATGCTGCTTCTAAATGATCTGAGCACTAGAGGTTGATGGCTGATGAGTTTCCTCTGAAACTGTGGGAGGTGCATTATCCCTGAGAATTATATCCATATCAATAATCTCAACTGTGTCAATTGTTTCTTCTTGCTCAATTACTTGATTAAGCTTGGGCTTCTTCTTGTACATTAACTTGAATTTGGTGTCAAAAGTGGTTTCAGTAGAATATGAACCTTCTTCTCTTAGCCTCTTTCAGTTCCTGTCTTGTGGGTCCGGAGTATGCAAAATGAAACTAGTATCACCTTGCTTCTCTACCTCTTGCAAAGTATTTTCCAACCACTCTAACTGGTTGGAGTACTTTTTAATTTCTGGTTTAGACTCATGGACAAAAGGAGTCAATTTGAATTTGACTCTTGGTTTATAGATGACTCCCAAAGGATCATATTGCCATTTGAAACTATTGCTGAACTTGAAATCCTGTAAACACTTTTTTTCTTGTTGGCCAACATTCCTATTATTGCAAATGAAAGGACCAAGTTGGTTCTTAATTTTAAACTAAGTTTTCTTCTTTGCTGAAAGGAAATTAACCTCATCTAAGTTTAGGATCTGCCTGATGTATTCTAGTGCAAATAACCTCATTGAGAGGTATTTGGGCAGTTTGTAGGGAGTAAGCTGGAATCAATATACCCTAATTTTAGTGTGGTTTTGGTATAAATATGAATCTCCAGTTCTACTTTGTTCAGACAATTGCAATACTTTCTTTATTTCTTCATTGATCCTAGGTTGACTGCTACTACTTTGCATGTTGACAACTGGATGAAAAAATGAATCAATGCAGTCCTTGTAGGTGAATTATGTAGAATCCTTTTTTATTAAGGAGGTCCAGAAGAATAAAAATTAGGGGTTACCCTCTGTGTCCAGTTTTTGAAGGCTAACTGCAAACCTTTCTCATTGGAAATACAGGAATAAATGAAACAAAACTGATGAATATTTAAACACTCCTTCCTCTAGTAATTTAACTAATTTCTCATGGATGACATCTGATAAATATTGAGAAAAGTTAAATGTAGAAGTTGGAGGTTGTCTTAGGCAAAATATGGATAGAAAAACTAGGATAGAAGCATCTACATACTCATCTATGAAGTACCTTAGAGTACAAGAAAACATTGTGACAATCTGTCTAGTTCTCTCTGAAAAAATTGACGCTGAATAAGGAGGGCTACTCTTTGGGGTTTCAACTGATGGAGGAATAAAGGTTTGGAAGATTTGAAACCTCTTGGGAAAGTCCAGCTTTAAATATAATTCAGTGAGGATTTCAATAGACAATGGGGCTTCATTAGGCTTGGGTTGGATTTGCAACGTCTGATTAATGGCTTCTGCAGTGATTGTGAACAAAATCTCTTTGCTAGGGGTTACTAGGGCTCTTTCATTGGGCAAGTAATTCATTTGACAGAGTCTAACGATTTCTAGAAACTGGAAGGTCCGTGGGAAAATATGTTTAGGAAAATTTGATTCCCAAAGGTAGATATCATCATCTTGGTCTATGAATTTATCATGGCTCCAGCAGTGGAGCTCAAGGAGGTTGAAATTAGTGACTCTACCACTGATTTTGCAGTCTTTTTCTGCAAGGGGAGTGTGTTCAGCATATATTACGGGTGGTTTTAGGGGGTTAACAGAGATTATGCTCTGGGAGGTCATTTAAACTTATTCAATTTGTCAATTTATTAATTTTTTAGCTTAAGCAATGGCTTTAGGTGCTTGGAAATACCCGTGAAATGGTGATTTTGGTCTATAGAAAGGGTTATGGTTGCAGCAGAGGATTTTTTGGTCTTTATAAGCTTCAATTATGAGTCGGTAATGGTTTTGGTAGCAAAAAGGCGTGAATTTGAGTCTAGATTGGCTTTAAAATAGGTTGGCAAGGCTTCCTTTTCACAACTTTTAACAGAAATGTACAATAGACGGTATAGGGCAGGTTTTAATGCTTTTAACCCAAGGTGGTTAATTACATTGGTGCGGAGGTTTAATTCGAACAATGGTGGTTTTATCATAAGGCAGGGGGATGGTTCGATGGTTTATCGCAAGCGAAAAGGCGGTAAAATGGTTTCGGGCTAAGGAGTGCGATGAAGTGTGGGAACGCCACGTAGAAGGGAGTGCGGGTGCGAAACCACCCATTTTTCACCCTCGACTGGTTTTAAATATTGGGCAATTGAAAGTGAAAAATGCTTCGGGAATGGTCGGATCTTGGTAGAACCAATCGAACGGTTGAAGGGTGTCGAGGAATGAGTTGGGGGGATTTTGATATGTGGGACCCGTGTATTATGTTATGCGGGGTTATATATAATAGATGTGATGGGTCAGGGATTATATGAAAGAAAAGGGTTAGCATTGTATATATGCGGAGTTAAAGTAAGTGGGACCCGGGGAGTTGATATAATGGAGGCACTTTTAATAAAATAAAAACTATATGTTAAGCTAACATAAGGGTCTGTGGAAATATATTTAAGCGGGAGTACTTAATATACTATGGGGTACATGTATAAAACATGGTTTTAATATAATAAATCGGATAAGTAAAAAATGATAGCGGGATGTTAAAAAAATATTTGGAATATGTGTTAAAAAGATATCGGGAAGGGATTTACAGTGGGGCCCGATATTTTCCAAAAATTTAAAACTTAGGATAATTGGATTTGCATGTTTTTTGAATGAAAAGGGGAATTAGTAAAGGGGAGAATGATTTTCAAAGGGTAATGTATTTTTAACTAGGGAAAGGGGTTTAGGAAGGGAAAAGGGGTGAAATAAAGGGAAAGGGTTATTTGACAAGGGAATATGCCTTTTAAGAGTTGCAATGGGGTTTTAAGCAAGGGGAATGGGAATTAGGGGGATATTAGTGATATCAGATGAACCAATTGATATTTTCCATGCCTTGTGAAAGTAATCTACCTACCCTTCATTTAACCTAACATTTTTTTCTTCATTTATTGGGTGCATTTGAGCTTGTTGACCCTTTATTTTTCTTTTGATAAGAAAATTAATCTACTTCTAACCTTATAAATTCCAATGGCTCAGATTAGACTGATGAGCTCATTTTTATTCTCTACCTAACTGTTGCTCTCCCAAGATTAAATGGTTTGGCCAGATATTTATTCTCTAACTATCTTTACATGAAAGTTTAAAAGCATGAATGAATCAAGATTAAACTGTTTGATCCTCATGGATTGTGGCATTTTGACAAGCTACACACAATTTTTATTTGCAAAATGTAAACCAAAGTAGTGGCATTTGAATGTGCAACACTTTCATGATCTATTTTTATATCTTTTTGGTGGGGTTCATATTTTATATTCTTTTTTGATATTTTTCTTTTAGTCCTTTGATTTTTCTTTTACGACTTACCCTCTTTTCATTTTTTAATATGGGAAAACATTTTCAGAAAGAAAAGTATGTACAATATTAAAATACTTTAACATAGTCAATTCAAAATTATGATGCCTATTATTATAGGACCCTAACAGTGGCTCCACTTGGGGATGGCATTTCCTGGTGAAATGTCAAGAACTTGCTAATCAGTGGCCTTGGAACTTCTTTCTGAGCTATTCTTTATTTAATAATATGATGTTATTCCTTTTAAAGATTAGGGCCTTCTCTCTGGGCTTCAACTTTAGAAGATAGTCATCCAATCCAATCTATAATTTGCAATGGTATTTACAATGAACAAAGTAAACAAAGTAAAATGAACTAATGGTTAATCTGGAGAAAAGTAATGCTTCAACATTCTACCATTGACTGGTCCACCTGGTAGATCTGATCCATATAACTCCTTCAATAAAAATGCATTATTATATCTGTAACCATAAATGATGTATGGGCCTTTCCAAAGAAAATCAAATTTACCATGTTTTCCTTTTTCTTCTCTTATGGAATCCCATTTTGGTACTTTATCACCTATTAAAAAATCATCTTATTTGGTTTTCTTATCAAATATATTTTTTATTTTGTCTTGGATAACTTGTGATTTGACATAAAATTATTTCGTGGTTTGCTGCAAATGAATAATCTGATTTATCATCCTTTGGATATCATTTGGTTCAACCTGCAGTTCTTGAATCATTTTCATCAGTGGCACTCCTAAAGAGGATGGAAAAATAGCATCCATCCCATCTACTAATTGATAGGGAGAGGTACCAATGGATTTCTTTGTATTTAGTCTGTTTTCCTATAAGGAATTAACCAACTTCTTGTTCCAGGTTTTCTTGTTATCTTCTAACATATTTTTGATGATATTAACCAAGCTTTTGCTTGAGGATTCTGCAAGTCAATTACTTTGAGGGTAATAAGAAGTGGAATGGCCAAGTTTGATATGGTATTTGTTACAAAATTCAATCATTTTCTTATATTTGAAAGCTGCTTATCAATAATAAGCTTTTGTGGGCATCCAAATCTAGAAAGGATATTATTTTCAAGGAATGAGATAATGACAAAGTTAGTGGCTTGTCTAGAAGGGATGGCTTCTATCCACTTGGTAAATTAATCAGTGGCTGTCAAAATCCATTTATGCTGGGCAGAGGAGGGTGGGTGAATTTCACCAATGAAGTCTAAACCCCATTGTTGAAATGGAATTTCAGTTGAGATGGGTTTGAGGGGTAATGGTAGGAGTTTTTTTTCCCTTCAAATATCTGACATTTGTGATAGGAGATCACATACTTTATTACATCCACAAAAAGAGTGGGCTAGTAAAAACCTGCCCTCAAAATTTTATCAGCAGTTGTCTTCTAGTAAAGGTGTCCTCCACAGTCACCTGCATGAAATTGTTGCATAACTTTATCAGCTTCATATTTCAATAAACAATTTAATAGAATTCCACCATGATCTTTCCAAAATAAAGCATTATTTATGATACAAAATTTCATTCCTTTTAATTTGAAGAATCTACCTTTAGTTCTAGATAAACAAGGAGGAGCTTGTAAATTAAGTAAAACAAATATAATATCTTCATACTAGGGTGAATCTATAAAAGCTTCACTAATCTATGGAGTCGCCATCTCTTCCTGATCATCTATTACTGCAATGAAATTTATATCTAAGGTTCGACAGTTTGATTCAACCATGAGTTTGGCTAAACCTTGGCCTTTAATCAATTTAGTAGGCTTTATTTCAATATCATATTCCAATATAGTGGCAATGCATTTGCCTCTCTTTCCATCATGCCCATTCTGAGTGAGAATGTCCTTTACCACAGAGTTTGGAACATATGCAATTATGTGGGAGTATAAAATATACACCCTAAAATATTTAATAGCTTTCACTATATCAAGTGCTTGTTTTTCCATAATGTTGTAATTTAGTGTTGCGTCTCTTAAGGATTTGCTGAAAAAAGAAATGGGTTGTTCATAACCCTCATCATTCTTTTGAAACAAAACTACTGCAATGATGTGTTCTGAAGAAAAAGAAAAAATTATAAAATATTTTT
Organism: Pinus albicaulis; assembly: GCA_034641835.2. Taxonomy (NCBI): domain Eukaryota; kingdom Viridiplantae; phylum Streptophyta; class Pinopsida; order Pinales; family Pinaceae; genus Pinus; species Pinus albicaulis. Next base: position 28,111,056 of record MU968450.1, read on the forward strand.
TGAAATTAGGACCTATAAAGACAGGTTTAAGTGCTTCTTTAGTTGATTCAAAAGACTGTTTAGCCTCTACTATCCACTTAAGTGCTGAATTCGTTTTAGCATGTTATTCAATTCTATGATTAGTTCTGCTAAATTGGAAATGAATCTTTTGAGAAAATTTATTTTACCTATGAATGCCTGTAATTCTTTGATGTTTCTAGGATGAATGATTTTTAAAATTGCTTCTATTGTAGTTGGATCTAATCTAATTCCCTCTTTTGAAATTATGTGTCCTAGGATTTTACCTTCTTCTAATCCAAAGAGTGTCTTTTTAGGGTTCAAGGAAATACAAAAATCTCTGCATTTAATAAAAAATCTTCTCAAATGATCTAGATGTTCATTATTTGTTTTAGAAAATATTGTGTTATCATCTAGATAAATGACTAGAAAGTCATGAATTTCCTTGGGAAAAGCTATGTCCATATCTCTTTGGAATGTAGCTCCAGCATTCATCAATCCAAAGGGAATTTTCAAATACATGAAAGTTCCCCATGGAGTGGTAAATGCAGTCTTTGCTTGATCCTCTGGTTGGACTATATTTTGGTTATATCCAGAGAATCCATCTAATAAAGAAATTCAGGATGATCCAACTACCCTCTGTAGAATGTGATCCATTTTAGGGAGAGGATAGTTGTCTTTGAATGACACTTTGTTTAAGTTTTGGAAATCAACACAGAGTCTAATTTCCCCTGTTTTCTTCCTAGTGGGAACTAAGTTTGAAACCCAATCAGAATATGTAATTCGTGCTATGATTTGTGCTTCATACTTCATTTTTACTTCTTTTTCTGTCAAAGGCATAAGAACAGGGTTAATTCTGCTAAGCTTTTTTTTAAAGGGTTTCTAATTTTCTTTGATGGGTATTTTATGTTGGATGATGTTGGTGTCATAAGACTTGAGGTCTTCATAACTCCGGGAAAAGATATCTTGAAATTCTTTAAACAAAATTATGTATCTCACCTTCTCATCTGGAGGTAATGCTTTAGATAACTTGATAAGCTTAGGTTTTTGTTCTGTTCCTATGTTACATTCCTCCATGTCTGATATTAAGGGTTCCATTTTTGGTTTTCTAGCTACATCATTGGAATAAAAAAGATCTTCTAATGGGGCTAATCCCTTAGGCAAAAATTTATCTTTAAGGTTTAAAATCTTTGATTCATCATTAGTCAATTCTTCTATTTATACTGTTTCCAATTTATCCATTTCTATTTTAGTAAATCTAGTTGGTTCAGTTTTATCTACATTATTTACATCTAACTCGTTATTCATGGTACAATCTATTGTACAATCAGTATCTATATTACATTTATGAAATTCTCCTTTACAATTCATAAAGTTGTAAATTTGAGAATCCTGTGAAAAAATCTGCCAATATTTCAAATTTTCAGGTATGGTTGGCCTATGTCTTACTTCTGCAGTGTACTGATGATTTAGTTGAAAAGGTAATTTGCAGGAGCTAGCAAAGGTAGCCAAACTATGAGCTTGCATGTTTTGTTTTCTAGGAATAAAAACAAAGTCAGTTTCAAATTTATCAAATCTAGAATGGTTTTTGTATATTGGCTAAGTCTAATATTATTCACAAGATACTCTCCTTTAATTTGTTTTATGATAAGTTCATAATCTCCCATGACAGAAACTCTCTTGGCTCCAAGTTTTCTCACAATTTGCAGTCCTAACACTAATGCTTCATACTCTGCCATGTTATTGGTGCATTTAAAATTTAACCTGAATGCATGTCCTTTAGAATGCTCATTCTCTAAGTTGTAATTCCATACTCCTGCTCCTTCTCCTGCTCCTAGTCTGTTTACATAACCATAGAAATCTTGGTGCCACATAGACTCATGAGTTATATTGTCATTGTCAATTTCTTTATGTTTCTGTTTTACTGTTGTGTTTTTATCTTTTCCAGTGTCTGAATTACATAGGATGAAAGAATCCATATCAGAATGTATTGAGTAGATAGGATAATTATCTGGTTTTTCTGCACTACTGGTCATGTATTTAATTAAAGTTTCTCTGTAAATTTTTTTGGGCTGACCAAATACAAAAATTGTAGCATATGACATGTCTAACTGTAGTGATCCCTATAATTTTTCTCCCCATGAGAGAGATAATAACATTCCATACTTTGGAGGGATATCAACAACTATAATATCCATGACAATTCTCCTAGCTGGTTATTTGGCTAGAGTGACACAAAAATCTTTTATTAGGCCAAGACATTTAACTTTACTAGAATCAAAGGAAAACAGAACTTTGTATGGTCTAGTGATGTCTAAGTTCAGTTTCCATGATTTCCTTAGGCATTAAGTTGTGGGATGCTCCTGAATCTAACATAGCATTGTGTAAAATTGTATCATGAACACTTAAGCTAATGTAAAATGGAGGAACAACACCTTCTTGATGTTTTCCATTTACCTCAGGACCAAATAACAACTCTGGTTGGTCATCATTGAGGTTAACAACATCTTCGCCTTCTGCTACGTTTAGTGTTTCAGTGATTTGAGCTTTGTATGCATCATTTTTTACCAGCTCTATTAAAGGAACTGGTATTTTCAATTTGGCTATTTTAGTTTGGATATTAAATGGAATTTGAGTTTTTCCTAACTAAATGATTTCCTCTTTACCAATTGTAGTTTGTATGTTTTTACCTTTTTCTCAATAGTTGGTAATTCAGTCTGTGTATCTATTGTTTTCTTTTCAATTTTCTTATCTGGAACAGTTTAAGTAGTAGTTGTAGTTTTAGCAGCAATTTATGTTTGAGTATCAACAGATGTTATGTCTACAATTTTTGGACTGGCTGCAATCTTTGGACTTGAAGTATTGTGGGTTTCTATTGGGAGATTTTTTAAAGTTTTGGTTGCAGGAGCTTCTACTGTTTTCTTGGTTTAATTTTGGACAATTTTCTTAGCAGGAGCTTCTGTTTTATTTTTATTTCTAAGGTTATACTATATGTGAACTTCATTGATAGCAGTTTCATAACCTTGTTTATAGTCAAAGGACTCTCCAGAATCTAACTGTAATTGTTGTAATATGTATAATTCATGTTCTTCTTGGGTAAGAAAAATAGTATTATCATCATTTATTCCCATTAAGTTAAGATGATTATCCTAGTCTTCTTTGTTTTGTTGAGAACTTTCAGCATAGTTTTCTTGGAAAGGTGGTCTAATGAGTTGATCTGGTGCAACTTCTATATATTTAATAGTGTTGGGATTCTTCCTAAAGTTTGGGTTTCTGATTTGAGGACCTTGTTGTTGATTATCCCACTGAGGTTTTCTTTCCATATTTTCTAATCTATCCATTATTCTTTCCATAATTTTAGCTAAACTTTCTATTCTAATATCTGATGTGGATGGTTCTTCCTTAATGGTTACTCTTCTTTCATTTCTCATCCTAGCTCTTTTAGATAATAAGTTATCTTCTACACTAATTGCATTACTCTGCATTTTCTCTAAGGTTTCAGGGTTCCTTTCTCTTAATTTGTATGAAATATCAATGTCAAACCCATCTGGAAATTTAAACAGGGCTAGATCTGGTGGAAGTTTGATATTGGCAGGAATTGCATTATAAATACTGTTAAACCTAGTACAATAATCCTAAAATGATTCATTAGGAGCTCTTCTAATGTTTTCATATTCAGATAATATTTGTAAAGGGTTTTTCTTTCTTTCCCATCTATTGATAAACAATCTATGGAAAGTAGCTAAAACAGCAATATGACCAACAGGTAAAGCTTTGAACTATTTCTTTACATCTCCTTGTAGTGTTTGAGAAAAAAATATCATTTGAACATAATCTTCATCAATTTCATGTAATTCAAAGTAATCAATCATTTTATTTACATGTTGTTGAGCAATGTATTGACCTGTACCATCAAACTGAAATATTTTACTTTGGTAGTCCTATGGCATGGCAAGTAATTGAGTTGGTATGACCAAAGAGGCATATCTGGCTGCCATGGCTAAGATTCTAGCTTGACTGGGAGGTAAATTAGCAGTGCTTGGAGATGGACCTGAACTTGAAGATGGACCTGAACTTGAAGATGGACCTGAACTAAAAGATGGACTTGAACTTAAAGATGGACATAAACCTGGAGTGCTTGGAAATGAACTTGAAGTGTTTTCAGATGAACTTGGAATGCTAGAAGATGGGAATAAAATTATAGGTTGAAGAGGAAGCTTGGGGATGAACAGTTCTATCAAATGAAATGGGGTGGATATTATAGATGAGGTGGTACTATATAAATATGTATTTACAGTTTTAGAAGGAATGGCAGAATGCTTAGAGGTAGTAGCAGTTAAAGAAGATAATTCAACATATTGTTGAAAGTAGGCTTCATCTATATCTTTAAGCAAATTTTCATTTAAAACCTCAGGCTTGTCAAGAGTATTTATAACCTGTTGATCTAAATCAAGTTGTATAGTTTCCTTCTTTTCTTCAATAAATTGAATAAAATTAGGATATATTACAATATAATAGATTGAACTTTCATATTTTGTTCTAAATAGAGAGTGCTCATATGATAAATCAAACTGTATATCTTGTAAGCTTGACAAATTTTTGGGAAGTGAATTTGATTTTATTAATAGACTACTACTTCCTAGACTTTCTATTTTTTTATGTTTTCTTAAAATTATGTCAGGATCATCAACAATACTAGCTGGCTGTGGATCAGGACGAGCCCTGGTAGAGTATGTTATTTTAGGAGCCAGAATTTTAACTTTTAATGATAAATTTTAAGAACCCAAAATAAAACTTAAGGTGAAAAAGATGAGGAAAAGTGTTTCCTTTAAGATTTATTTAAGTGAGGACTGATTTCCCCAGTATGGTCACTAGTATGTTATCACTCCTAAATTTCCCTTGGGTTTTTATGTTTGTATTAAAGAAATAACAAAGGTAACATTCAACCACTTTTAAGATTAGGATCTAGCCTTTCTAATGCTCAAAGAGGGCTCTCTCTTAATGATTTAAATTTGTTGTTTTCATTGATTTTTAGGCTAGTTATGTATGCTTAATTTGGTTTGATTTTTATTTGGTGGTGGAATTATTGATTTAGATGGATATATGACTGTCTTTTTTCCATTGGGCTATGGAGTCAAAATATCATTGAAACATGACAGAATCAAGTTCTAAAAGAAGTGTTCACAAGGCAAGGTAATTGAGCAAAATCAGATCTTTTAAGGCTGAATGGTGAAGTGGTTTTCAATCGAGATCAAGGAGCATTTAAGGATTCCTTAAACCAGATAATGAATGAAGTTGAAAGGGTTCAATTGGTATGGGATAGAAATTAAGGATTCTCAGATCCGGATATCAGAAGAAAACATGAAAATGAATAACAGTTCAAGACAAAGTGTATTTAAACAAGTTCTGAAATAAAATTCCTATTATAACATTTAGATTCAGAAAACATACAAGTTTATTGAATACTTAAGAAAAGAACAATGAACAATTGAAAGTACTTCACTGAAGTGGCACAACACATGAATCCTGTAATGCAATGCCTTTATTTCTTGTCCTGTCTGTTGACTTGAAAATGGTACAATGAACCCTCAGGTATTTAGATCAATTACAACTATAGAAATTTTCATGAATCCACACTCAATACTTCGAAATATGAAGTATTTATACATAATGTAATACAAAATATCCTAAAATTGATTTAGGAATTATTCAATGAAAATAAAATATCTTCATGCAAGAAGATAGAGACACCTATGTAACTAATGCAAGTTGTCCCCCTTTTATTGATTTTTTGTTTGCTTCTTTGATATTTTGTTGCTTTATCTCTCTGACTATTGATTTCATACTGGTTGACCTTTTCTTTTAACTCTATTTTTTATCTTTAAATTGCATGCTCCGTTTTTAATTTATTCATCTTTATCTTGACTGCACTGTTACTCTTTAACCTGCATGCTTTGTTTTCACTTTAACCTTGACTGCTCTTTTACCTCTTTTACTTTTCACTATCACAGTAAATCATACAATTTTTCCCAAGCCTATTCATCTAGTAATTTGATTTTTACCATTCTCCTGTAAATCTCATCAACATCTATGTATTTTGCAAAAGTAGGCTGGTTTATAAAGAGATGATTCAACTCATGTTGGAGGTAAAAGATATTTTCAAATGTTTGATAAAGTACTTCTTTTGTAGGAATTCCTTTCATGGGGGAATTTTTGGACTGTTCTTTAGCCACTTCTCTAATATTCTTGTCATAATCTTCATGCTTCATTAATCCGTCATTGATCACCAAAGGATTAGGCAAACCTTTCTACCTCAAAACATCAAATTTGATCATGAATCTGTTAATTGCTAGCTCCATAGTTTGACACTTATCTTCAAGTTGTGTCATCAAGTTTCTCTTGGAAATTTTCTTTTTTACCTCTAAAATTGTTTCTGTTCTATCACTTATGCCAATTTCCTCTAATTCCTGTTTGTTCTTGGAATTAAGAAACTTTATTATTTCAGTGGCCTCCTCTGGTTTCTTCCCAAGTTCTTCCATGACTTTCTGAATTTCATCACTTGCCTGCTTTATCAAATATTTCTGCTCAAATATAGCTTGGATAGATGGCCAAATATCATTAACAGAGTTAATGAGATTGGCCCATAGTTGTTTCTTTGCTTGGGCAAGTGGCTCTTTTAGTGTCAATTCCTTTTCTAACTTCTGTATCCTCTTAGTCAACCTGTTGGATTTCTGTGTTTCAAATTTATACATGATTTGAGCCAACTTATTTTCATCTTCAAGACTTTTTACTTGATCCTTAAGTCTATTAATCTCATTTGTTTTATATTGACATGTCTTTCGTAGCTTTGATCAATTTACCTGCTTCATCACTGGGATGAGTTATTGTTGTTGGTGTAGTAGCTGGTGTTGCTGTAGTAACTGATACTATTTTAGGTAATGGAGCTGATGAAGTAGATGGAACTACTGTTGAAGCTATAGGAATGGCAGAAATAGGAATTGCTTCCATCCTGGTTTTCTTTTCCTACACCAATTTGTCCATTTTATTCTCCTTCTCTTTCAGTTTAGCTGTCAACTAAATGATGAGATTCATAATTTCATTTTTCCGACCTTCATTCTATAAAACTTCTTTAGTTTGTGGATGTTCAGTGGGAGGTAATTTCAACTACTTTTTCAATGCAGAAATGTCTGCATTTTTCTTCTTGATAAGGTCTTCAGCTGCTTTGATGTTCTTTGGATCATATCCAACCTCCATGACCAATTATTCAAGTGATTTTATTCTGTTTTCCTTAGCTTGTGAAGATGCCTTATCTAGCTTTAACTATGCTCTGATGTTTTCTAGAGAATTCTGTAGTTTTTGTATAGTCATAGCTTTGTTGGTCATAGTGGAGTATATCATTTCTCCTGCTTGCTTATGGAACTCAATTTGATCTATTAGATGTAGATATTTAGCTTGAACTTCAAATGTTGTTTTCTTGTAGTCTGCTGATGATTTTGGAGCTTGAACTATTGGCTGCAAAAAGGTCATTTGCATCTTCCTGGTTTTATAATCAAAGGTTGAAAGTAACCTGTTTTGGTCACTAGGAGTCTGTTTCCAATATTGGGCATAGGTTACATCTTTCAATGCCTCATTCCTAAATTTGATTTATTTATACTTCATTATATCCTATTATTTGTCCACTAGCTTGCTTGATGAAGAGACTTCTACACTATGCTACTTCTAAATGATCCGAGCACTAGAGGTTGATGGCTGATGAGTTTCTTCTGAAACTGTATATCTGTATCAATAATCTCAATTGTGTCAATTATTTCTTCTTTCTCAATTACTCGATTCAGCTTGGGCTTCTTCTTCTACATTAATTTGAATTTGGTGTCAGAAGTGGTTTCAGCAGAATATGAACCTTCTTCTCCTGGCCTCTTTGAGTTCCTGTCTTGTGGGGCCGAAGTATGCAAAATGGAACTAGTATCACCTTGCTTCTCTACCTCTTGCAAATTATTTTCCAACCACTCTGACTGGTTGGATTACTTTTCAATTTCTGGTTTAGGCTCATGGACAAAAGGAGTCAATTTGAATATGAATTTTAGTTTACTGATGACTCCCAAAAGATCATACTTCCATTTGAAACTGTTGTTGAACTCGAAATCCTGTAAACACTTTTCTGCTTGTTGACCAACATTCCTATTATTGCAAATGAAAGGACCAAGCTGGTTCTTAATTTTAAACTAAGTTTTCTTCTTTACTGATAGGAAATTAACCTCATCTAAGTTTAGGATCTACCTAATGTATTCTAGTGCAAATAACCTCATTGGGAGGTATTTGGGTAGTTTTTAGGGAGTAAGCTGGCATCCATATACCCTAATTTCAGTGTGGTTTTGGTATAAATACCAATCTCCTGTTCTACTTTGTTCAGACAATCGGAATACTTTCTTTATTTCTTCACTTATCCTAGGTTGACTACTACTGCTTAGCATGTTGACAACTAGATGAACAAAGGAATCAATGAAGTCCTTGTAGGTGAATTCTGTGGAATCCTTTCTGATTAAGGAAGTCTAGAAGACTACAAATTGGGGGTTACCCTCTGTGTCCAGTTTTTGAAGGCTAACTGCAAACCTTTCTGATTGGAAATACATGAATAAATGAAAGAAAACTAATGAATATTAAAACACTCCTTCCTCTGGTAATTTAACTGATTGTTCATGGATGGCATCTGATAAGTATTGAGAAAAGTTAAATGTAGAATTTGGAGGCTATCGTAGGTAGAATATGGACAGAAAACCTAGGATAGAAGCATATACATACTCATCTGTGAAGTACCATAGAATACAAGACAACATTGTGACAATTTGTCTGGTTCTCTCTGAAAAAATTGAAGCTGAATAAGGAGGGTTACTCTTTGGGGTTTCCACTGATGGAGGAAGAAAGGTCTGAAAGATTTGAATCCTCTTGGGAAAGTCCAGCTTTAAATATAATTCAGTGAGGATTTCAATAGACAATGGGGCTTCATCAGGCTTGGGTTGGATTTGCAACATCTGATTAATGGATTTTTCAGTTGTAATATCCCAAAAGGGAGAATGCAGTAATACTGAATGACAATATAAGAACTGCAGCAAAGTAAAAAATAAATCTAAAGGCAACAATAGAATGTACAGAGAAGCTGAGTCATTTTATTATGTGGAGATGGATTATAGTTACAACAATGTAAAACTAGAGGTACTTTAGCCAAAGAAGTGGCCTAGGATGACCCTGCAAACATGCTACAACTAGCACTGCGTAACTGGAGAGTTACATGAAGCAATACTGCATTTTCCCTTTTGTTGATGATGTACATATAGCTACTGCAAAGGGAAATGTAGATCTATAGAGCTCAGGAGCTCTGATGATGCCAAGATTCAAGATCTGGCGAATGTGATGGAAACCCAAGATAACCCAGAAAGGATTTTCTAAATCTATGAGTTTGGAAAATCACCCTCCTAGGGTTTGATCCTTTGACTACTGGGTTATGTAGATCTAAAGCTAGATATAATCTAAATATGTCTGTAATATGTTATACAAATAGATCTCAGCTTTGAGGGCTGATCCCTCCTTTAGATCTCCAAGTTAGGAGCTTGAGATCTTGTCTCTTCTTCCTCCTCTTTCAAGATGCAGCAACTAAACATGCAATTGCTAGGAAAAATGCGTTGTACAAGAGGGAGAGACTCAATGCATGATGAAATGTGATGCAATAAGATCCATGCTAATGGAAACAGTGATGGCAAAGTGAGGTGATGATCCCTCACAGGATTACTAGCTGAAATGCTAGCAACTTCCTTCCTCCTCTGGATCTGCAATGATGGACTACGTAATCCTTAATGCGACTAATTCTGATAGGAGGTCAATAAATTTTGGCCTGATGCTAGATCTGAAATGAGGCTCTAGGATTGCTGATCTTGAAGCCCAAAGTGATAGGAATAATCCTTCACCGGTTCTCTAGCTGAAATACTGAAGACAACCTCCTCCTCCAAAAATGATCTTCAGAAATTGTGTAATTCATGAAAGGATGTGTTCTGAAGAGAGTGGAAATTGTGTGGCACCAATGCCTGATGATGAATGGAAGCTCAGAATACCTTCCCAAAGTAGTCCCACATGTCCTCCTTGGGTAAAGGTGGGATTCTCGCTCGGGAACACCCTGTGCTAAACAACACTACAGACTTAGCTAAACAACATAAGAATGCATGGAATGTCAAATGACAATTCCAAATCTAAACATATCTCCAAATGAATAATCAAAATCCCCCTTCCAATGTTTCCTTCATCTCATGTATATAGTTTATGAGCCTTCCCATGCCTTGGCCCACCTCTAAACTGTGCTTTGCATGTGGACATAATCCTCCATGTTTGACCATGTTGTCTCTCCAAGCCCTCCATCATGTCTACATGCAATGTGAACCCTCTCCATTATGTCTGCATTAATTTCACTACTTCCTCCATCACTTCATCATTAATGCTCTATGATCTTACATTATATTCCCTCCATGATCTCAGTTGACTGCTTCAACCTCCATGATCTATCTCATTAATGAGACATGATCTCCATTCCTTTCACATTAGTAGCTGCTCCACTAATTCATTATGTAGATTAATCCACATTCACACATCAAAATTGGATCTTATTCATCTTTGAGGATTATGGGTCCCTCCACCCTTTTATTTACTTAATCAATTAAGAAAATTAAGAACTCTAATATTCCAAATATCATGTGAAAATTTGGGAATATTATAGTCCTCCCCAGAAAAATGTTGCTTTTCCTCAAGAAACTGCTAAAGTAGATGCAAAAGCCATCTATCCCCTCCAAATGGCATCCACATAAGGAAGGCCTCCTCCATTTGCTGCAATGTGTTATGCATGTTTGGTTCCCAAAGTTGTCTTTTAAAATGCATAGAATGACCTCCAACTGTGTAGTTAGATTTCCTCCTTTCTCCAAGAAGTACCAAGTGACAACCATAATTTTCCCCACATGATCTTCAATACATGACATACATAATATAAAGTGGCTTTTTCCACAAAGGAAAAGCTCCATCTCACAATACATCTCTTCATCCCATGATTTATGAGGTAGATTGAGCATTGACATGCCCTCATCCTTAGCCCTGTTGGCCTTGTTGGATCCAAGCATCATTCCAACATTATGCAAAAGAAGAAATAGAGACATATGGGTAGACAAAGATGCCAAACCATATTCTCCCAATAGTAACCACTGGAGTAGGGCCTCTTGCTACCATCCTCCATCTCCTCCATGTAAGATGGACAAGCCAAACTCCCCCAAAAGCAACGAAAGAAACAAGAGATCTTGCTGCCTTTTCACCTCCTCATGTGCATCATGGAGTAAAAAAATATTGATAGACATGTCGAATATCACATCAGCCCAATACAGGAAAACACCATCAATACACATCATGAGAGTACCATGGCAAGTTTTACACAATACAAAACACATAAACATAGGATATGTCATGTGATGGCCAAAATCTCTCATGGTCAACCCAAGTGAACATGCCTTCTTTTGCTGCATTCTATCATTGATACAAAAGGAATGAGTCAAAGAAATATTAGCTATTGGGTGGTAACCATACTCACCCAAGAGTAGCCAGCGTAACCATACCTCCTTCTTCATTACATGAGTGCTTTTTAGGGCATGGATCAAAGAATTAGGAGCCTTTGGGTAGTAACCAAACTCCCCCAAGAGCAACCAGTGTAACCAAGCTTCTTGCTGGCCTATGTCATATCTATGCAAGTGGTCATGCAACCTCTTGCTTATCATCGTCACCCACTCATCCCAATGTGGATGATGAATGATGTTTTGCATAAACATGGTATCCTCCCTTTGTAGAATACCATTCTCCCCAAACTGATGAATAAATTTTGACTCCATGACATGTTCAAGTGCACCTCCAATGAGATCTCTTAATGAGACCTTCTTCTCATCAATGGCCCTCCAAAACCAATGAGGTTATGGATCTGCTGCAAGTAGAATTTTCTCTTTGAGCTGTGAGATGCTCATTGAGAAAGTGTCATCTAGAAAGGAGAAAATATTCCTCATCTCAAGATGTCTACCATATATCATCTTTCTCTCGATTACTTGATGAGTGAAGCTACCATATGATTTCTCTCATAATGAATGGGTCCTCTTCTTTTCGATGCTGCTCATTAACAACGTTGTAGATCTGCAAGATGATGTATATGCTGTCTCAAAGAAAGGCACAATGTTGATCTCATAACCAACCATTGTACATAGGATCATGCTCATCCCATCTTTTGAAATTCCACATTTCAACTCAAAGGGTTGAATGTAGTTTAACAATGACAAACTGGGATAGTTTTTCATCTCCTCCTTGATCAGATCATGGGTCCTCTGCGCAGTGATATGATTTTGCTCCAAATTAGCATGTTGTTCTAACCCTTGGTTATGCATTTTCCTTGATGGCATGTTCCCATAAGTTTCAATAAGAGGTATTGAAACAATATGATATGGAAGTGGATGCATATCTTGGATCAACTGAGATTCATAAACATCTTGCAATATCACAAGAGTTTCCTCTTCTAGTGCAATGATCTCTCCAACTGCTGGTAAGAGTGATGGCTACTCTTCTATCAATGTACCAATGCTAGAATCTATCTCCTCTTCCTCATGCATCCCATGAATCATGCATGGGACTCTATATTTCAAGAGCTTAAGACCATCTTACAAAGATGCAAGTGTGTCTCTTTCAGATACAAGTACTTCTGCAGCTGGTGGTGAATGTAGTGACTCTTTGTCCAAAGTGACAATAATGACATCCCCCTTTGCTTCCTTAGGAAATGTCTCTTTGGGACACATCTCTGGTTTTCTCACATCAAAATTATTTCTCAACTTATGTAAGAAATCTGAATTCTTAGTCACCTTTGCATGCTTCATGTGACCAACCCACCAATAATTTGCTTCATCTAAAATATGAAGTGTTAAAATCTGAACAACCTCTTTTTCAGATACAGGATGTAGCCTGAAAAATACATCTAACTCTTTCCTCCAAGCCTTAATAGTGCTTGAGGAAGATCCATAAAATGTAGTCGAATGGAATCTATTGTACCTCTTTCTTCTATTTCTGCTATAGGATTCTCTTTCTTCTTTGATTTTGAATAATTGTTGGAGAGTTAGATTCTCTTTAAATGATTTAGATTGTGCTTTGTACTCTTCAAGATACAAACTAAGAGTCTCATGAGTCTCAAGTTCTCTTCTTTCTTGATTTATATACCATTCACCTTCTTTAAAGAAAGTGGGCATAGTAGATCTATGAGGAGATCTATGATCCTCCGGTCTTATTTGATGTTGATAAGAAGTACTAGGACCTTCTTCATCCTGAAACCTTCTTGAGGTTTCTCTTTGCCTTTCTTTATTCATTTCATTGATATCCTTGGAGAGATCCTTCATAGTTCTCAAGAAAGATGCAAGAAAACTAAATCCATCCATTAGAGTAGATCTCTACTATCTGCTTCTTATTTTGATGCAAAAGATGAAATGTCCACAAGCTGAGCCAAAGATTATGCTCTGGTACCATTATAATATCCCAAAAGGGAGAATGTAGTAATACTGAAACAAAATATAAGAAATGCAGCAAAGTAAACAATAAATATAAAGGAAACAATAGAATGTACAGAGAAGATGAGCCATTTTATGATGTGGTGATGGATTAAAGTTACAATAGTGTAAAAATAGAGGTACTCTAGCCAAAGAAGTGGCCTAGAATGACCCTGCAAACATGCTACAATTAGCACTATGTAACTAGACAGTTACAGGAAGAAATACTGCACTGTCTCGTTTGCTGATGATGTACATATAGATGCTGCAAAGGGAAATGTAGATATATGGAGCACAAGAGCTCTGAAGATGGCAAGATTCAAGATCTAGCCAATGTGATGGAAACCCAAGATAACCCAGAGAGGATTTTCTAGATCTATGAGTTTGGAAAATCAACCTCCTAGGGTTTGATCCTTTGACTGATGGGTTATGCGGATATGAAGCTATATCTAATCTAAAGATGGCTGCAATATGTTATACACATATATCTCAACTTTGAGGGATGATCCCTCCTTTAGATCTCCAATCTAGGAGCTTGAGATCATGTCTCTTCTTCCTCCTCTTTCAAGATGTAGCAACTGAAAATGCAACTGTTGGGAAAACTATGTTGTACAAGAGGGAGAGACTCAATGCCTGCTGAAATGTGCTGCAATAAGCTTTAGACTGAAGGAAACAGTGATGGAAAGGTGAGGGGATGATCCCTCACAGGATTACTAGTTGAAATGCTAGCAACTTCCTTCCTCCTTTGGATATGTAACGATGGAATACGTAGTCTTTGATGGGGCTACTTATGATAGGAGGAAAATACATTTTGGCTTGAAGGAAGATCTAAAATGAGGCTCTGGGATTGCTAATATTTAAGTCCAAAGTGATAGGAATAATCCTTCACTGGTTCTCCAGCTGAAATACTGAAGATAACCTCCTCCTCCCAAAATGATCTTCAGAAATTGCATAATTCCTGAAAGGATGTGTTCTAAAGAGAGTGGAAATGGTGTGGCACCAATGCCTGATTATGAATGGAAGCTCATAATACCTTCCCAAAGTAGGCCCAGAAGTCCTCCTTAGGTAAGGGTGGGATTCCCTCTTGGGAGCATCCTATGCCAAATAGCACTACAAACTTAGCTAAATAGCATAAGAATGCATGGAATGTCAAATGACAATTCTAGATCTAAACAGATCTCCAATTGAATAATCAAAATCTCCCTTCCAATGTTTCCTTCGTCTCCTTGATATAGTTTATGAGCCTTCCCATGCATTGATCCACTTCTAAACTACGTTGTGCAAGTGGACATAATCCTCCATGTTTGACTGCGCCGTCTCTCCAAGCCCTCCATCATGTCTAAATGCAATGTGCACCCTCTCCATCATGTATGCATTAATTGCACTACTTCCTCCATCACTTCATCATGGATGCTCTGTAATCTTACATTAGATTCCCTCGATGATCTTAGTTGACTGCTTCAACCTCCATGATATATCTCATTAATGAGACATGATCTGCATTCCTTTCACATTAGTAGCTGCTCCAATACTCCATTATGTATATTAATCCACATTCACACACAAAAGTGGATCTTATTCATCTTTGAGGATTATGGGTCCTGCCACCCTTTTATTTACTTAATTAAGAAAATTAAGAACTCTAACATTCCAAATATCATGTGAAAATTTTGGAATATTACAACAATGATTGTGAAAAAAATCTCTTTACTAGGGGTTACTAGGTCTCTTTCATGAGGCAAGTAATTCATTTGGCAGAGTCTGATGATTTCTGGAAACTGGAAGGTCTGTGGGAAAATATATTTAGGCAAATTTAATTCCCAAAGGTAGATATCATTAGCTTGGTCTATGAATTTATCATGGCTCCAACAGTGGAGCTCAAGGACATTTAAATCAGTGACTGTATCACTAATTTTGCAGTCTTTATCTACAAGGGGAGTGTGTTCAACATCTATTACAGGTGGTTGTAGGGGGTTAACATAGATTATGATCTGGGAGGCCATTTAAAATTATTCAATTTATCAATTTATTAATTTTTTATCTTAAGCAATGGCTTCAGGCGCTTAGGAATACCTGTGAAATGGTGATTTCTATCTATAGAAAGGGTTTTGGTTGCAACAGAGGCTTTCTTGGTCTTTATAACCTTCAAATCTGAGTCAGAAAAATTTCTGGTAGAAAAAAGGCATGAATTTGAGTCTGGATTGGTCTTAAAATAGGTTGGCAAGGCTTCCTCATCACAAATTTTAACAAAAAATTACAATAGATGGTAAAGGAAAGGTTTTAATGCTTTTAGCCCAAGGTGGTTAATTACATTGGTGCGGAGGTTTAATTCAAACAATGGTGGTTTTATCATAAGGTGTGTTTATGGTTCAGTGGTTTATCGCAAGAGAAAAAACAGTAAAATGGTTTCGGGCTGAGGAGTGTGATGAAGTGTGGGAGCGCCACGTAGTAGGGGAGTGGGGGTGCAAAACCACCCATTTCACACCCCCGATTGGTTTTAAATATCAGGAAATTGAAAGTGCGAAATGCTTCGGGAATGGTAGGATCTTGGTAGCGCCAATCAGACGGTTGATGGGTGTCAAGGGATGAGTTGGGGGGATTTTCATATCTGGGACCCGGGTATTATGTTATGCGGGGTTATATATAAAATATGCGATGGGTTAGGGATTTGTTGTAGCCACTACAACACCACCCAAAATTTTGGTATATTTAAAATTTTGGGTCCCCCTCTGCTCGCTTTGTCGTTAAGGTCTTTCACCGAACCTGCAGCCAGTGACATCCTACTGACCTATCCCCAACCGCTCACGAGCTTTCTCGACATCATGATCAGATGCTGTTGCTGCAATCACGCTTTGTGAGGGAGGGATCACCCAACATACGTTCGAATAAGAATTTTCCGTGCACTCAGGATGTACATTAATAACTCCCTCACAATGGGTCATTAAGTGCGTTGTTGAATACTTCTCTTATGTTCATTGGTCTCATATATTTTATCTAGGGGCACCTTTCACAAAGAATAACTGTGAACTAATTAATGTTATGTTGTTTATACAGGTCAATCCCTGACTGATAAACTCATCAATGATTGTCATGGCACCGAGGGAATAAGATTAAGCTCAATGACAAGGTCACAGCTGTGAACCATTACACATTCATCCACATGTCCCGCTTATATGGATATGAGACATAAGGCCACCTTTGAAGACCTTGATTAAGGTAGATGACAAGGATGCACCCACAAGTGAGGTGGAAGAGCAAGTTAACATTATTTTTAGATGGAGGATGATGTGGTGTGTGTTCATTCACTCAAAGGAACAAGGAAGCACTGGGCACCACAAAAATCTCATGATAATGCCGTTAATATCAAAAGATAAGAGTTTCTCACGTTATGAATGGAGATTCCATATTAAGAGCGCACAACAGATGTTGGCAAGACAATTACACAGCTAAAAGTGCCTCATCATCCATCGAAGTATAGGTGTAGATTTGTTGGTGAGATTTAGGCTGTTTGTTCAGAAAATTGGTGCATTAATAGTTTTGGCACAATTTTGAATATCTAAACGCACCTTTGAGAAGCAATCTGTGTTAAACCATTGCAAGTAGGCGCACATTTGATGGGCCAAGGTTACATTGCAAGTTTAAAACCAAGGCGCGAGACCATGTGGTTTCCAAACCATATAAAATGGCGAGTCAAGACTATATGGAGAACATTACAAGTAAGCCTAAATTATTCTATGGCGAATATAGCTATCCAAGCTTATGTTTAAATAACCATGGTGAGTTAAAGTCTGAAGAGAAGCTGACTCGATACCAGCACCATGCGACCATTTGTGGGACACGTAGACCGTGTCATTAGTTATTGTTTTAATCGAATGGGAGTGTGCATTGTCATCTATTATGGATGGGTCATCATAACGAAAAAGAAAACGATCAAGTTGTATAATTAAAACTAAGACGCGAAAGGATAAAACATATGGTTTTAACACCTTATGAGACGCAAAGGATCAGAACCATATGAAAACTCATGGCAAATAGGCTCAAATATCTCTATAGCAGAGTTTGACCGTTGGTAAAACAACGTTGAATGGATATACAATGGTCAAAAATTACGTTTAAAACATAACAGCGAATATTATAAATACTATGGCGTAATGTAGGACAATATTTTAGCGGTGCAAGAACACGTGAGCTGGTGCAACGAAATTACACGGCCACGTGACATGGAGCCTAGCGTTCGATGGCAGGTTTTCCAATTCGGAAAACGTTTGGAGCAGTTTACATATATATGGTTTCAACCTTACGTGTGAAACATGGCGTAGAGTTGCATGGACAGGTTGCATGGAGCCAATATTTTGATTGTGCAGTTTCAATCCGCGATAAAGCATGTGGGGCAGATAGATAAGGTGGTCAAATTTACAATGCGGATCATAACTATGTGGAAACACATTACAAGTGGGTTTAAACATTTCTTGGTGGGTTTTCATCTAACGGTAAACGCTTGAAGAAGACGTGTATATAGTCATAAAAAGCTTTGCGTTAAACCTGCAAGCGGTAACTTCGTAATGAACCTATAATAGCGTGTACAAATGGATGCAAGCACGTCGACGGAGGGAGTCTCGAACTATGGTGAAACATTGGAGTGGATAAAATAATGCAGTCAAAGTTACATTTTGGGTTCGACGTTCTTGTCAGCACTAATCATGGGCGTTACCAACTATTCTCTGTTCTGAACTTGCCTTCTATCATGAGAGGCGTACACGCCTTTTCTATTCTCAATTAAAGCCTTGCATGAAGGGTGGTTTCCTCCTGCTGCAGCGCAGCCACGGTGCGCATGAAGCAGTCCACAGCATATTCTGTGGGCTCTCTGCCATGTATGAAAGGATGTGTTTTGATCCAGTTGAAACAACGCCAGCGTTTTCCACCTTGGAGAAAGTTTCCCAGTACCGAGCGTTACGTTCATCGCCTCTCTAGAATGCATTGATGATTTTTAGTAACAGTCCATTATCACTAAATCAGTGTTTCAGTGGAGGCAGTAGTGTTGCCATTACCCAGCGTGGATTTAGCTGTGACAGCGTGGAAAGTGGCATGCAATTCCATCCTGAATGCATGCACACGGATTAAGCTGTATTGGTTTTTTCATTGCAGTAGGATAAAGATCCGCCAGGGAAGAGCGAAACGTTCCATCGAACCAACGCAGAAACGGCTGTGGAGCATTATTTCCAGAGTGACAAATCCCTCCATTATAGTAGATGAGAAATGTTTTATTACAGGATAAAAGTTCTGCCTTGAAAATTATGTCGAAGATGCTGATTCAAGGAGGCTTAGGGTTCGATGTTAAATCAGTATACTAGGAACAACCGCAAGTTAAAACGATTTTATTGACATGACCGAAACGTGTTTCATATCCCTGCCTCCAAAGAGGGTGTGAAATAACTAACTCAAATCTCAATGCGGGTCCAGCAAATCAACGTTATTAGATTTCCTTTGGAAGACTGGTTTTGTTAACATCATGTGAATATAGCATGGCGATGGTGCTGGTCTGCTTATAACCTGACTTGCCACCACAAATACAGAAGCTATTCGAAGGGAAAGAGATTTGTCAGAGTGCGTTCCTTCCTGCAACTACAACCAGATCGCACGATCGAGCAGCTCCTCCATATGTAAACGCCACTCCATTTGTTGAATGAAAGCAAGATTCAATGCAGGAGAAGACATTGTGCCTAAGCTGAACGATGATTGCACGATGAAGACAGCCATGCTTTGAGGTCGCAGTTCAACCCAGGTCGCTGAGTCGCAATGCACGCTGCTGGACGGAAAATGCGACCATGCGACTATGCGACCCCTCCAAGGTCGCAAGGTCGCAGAACGATATGTCCACTAGAGGCTGCGACCCATGAAAGCTCCGACCATGCGACCCCGCTTCGGAATGGCCTCTTTTCTCCAAGCATATATCTCCTACAGAACATGACTACACAGGGGTCCAAGCTATTCGTTAAAATCCCTTGATGTTATCTGTCAATATGCTCCTTATGCATCTGCGTTTTCTTTTATTGTATCTTTATTGTTCTTCAACATGCATAAACGTATTTATGTGGATGAGGCCAATGGCTAATATAATATGCTTACACGCAGGTAACATGAGGAGATTGTGATGACGACCCAGACAAGGAAGTTTCTCGCTCACCTAGAAATGCTGGTTCATGTGGCGGGAGCTAAGACTATCTCAACAGGAGAAAGGTGAAAATGATAAAACCCCAGGTCGCACATCTGCCGAGGTTGCAGGTCGCACATCTGCCGAGGTCGCTAAGTCGCATCCGTTGGTAAACGCTCAACGACGCAACCCAGCGACCCAGCGACTGGGTCGCAGGACGCAAATCCGGAAAGGTCGCAAGGTCGCACTTCCCCTGTTTTCCGAGATTTACGACCTCACGACCCCGCGACCTAGTCGCAAGGTCGCAAGGTCGCAAGGTCGCACTTCCCCTGTTTTCCGAAATTTGCGATTTCGCGACCCTGTGACCTAGTTGCAAGGTCGCAAAACTCAGTCAGGTCGCAGGTCGCAGAACAGACTGGGTCGCAAGGCAGCCCAACGATTAGGAAGATGAAAGGTCAGGGAAGCCCAAAGGGCAGGTTTTGCATTATAAATACTCCCTCGGGAGCTTGTAAAAAGATCTTTTGTCTAGGACTCGAGCTGAGTACATTGTATTACCAGTAGATTATACACTTAATGATGAATACAAGCATTTTGAAAAATCTCTTTGTGGATATGATGTTTTCATATGTATGAGCACTGTTGAGTATTATGTTTTCAGTTTCTGAACATCTTTAGATTAAGGGAACTGTATCTTTAATTCACATCACAGTTACATAACAGTTTTCTGAGTATGTTAATGGTGGTTGCGTTTATTTCACTTTCTTAACGAACGCTGATGACTTTGTTTATTAGCATTTGTGTTACCATTTAAAACTTTTAGGAAGTGAAAGGTGTTATCGCCATGAGGAATTGTTTCCTTTGTGGTCAGAACAACTTACAAGTGTGAGCCCAATGAAGTGTTGTTAACAACACTTCCTTCGGTTTTCATGCTTTATTATTTCCTCTTGCTACTCATAGTGTCGCATGTACATTTAAAGCATCAATCATATGTCCTGTATCAATTTATTAGGTGTGTATCCACTGTTTTATAGAGTTTAAGCGAGACCCAAAGCAAAGGAAAAATTAGTGGTAGCCGGACCCACACCCCGGACGGGATCCCTAGTCCAAATGGTTCAAGGTCTAATTGGGACCTTTTATCGGGGAGATCCCCTACTGTTGGCCAGATAGATTTTCCCATCAACAGAATTGGCGCTAGAAGGAGGGCCAGCTGACAAGTTGAGCCCTGAGAGCCTGGAGTTAATCTCATATCTGTAATGTCCCGTTCCCAAATCATTCTCCCGAGATGTTTGTCGGAGTTTTATGAGCCTCGATAATTCATCCCCGATGAACTTATGTATCACTTGTCCCAGTTAAATTTTGATGGTGAAAATGGGGTGTCCATAACCCAACACCTTTTAGATTTCTATGAATTTGGTGAGTGCTATGAAATTGACGATGAAGGTTTGATTTGTTTGCTTTTCTTCCTCACTCTCGAAGGTCGCGCTAAGCAATGGTGCCACACATTTCCAGAAGCTTCCATCCATTCGTTTGAACAACTCACCAGTGAATTACAACAAGCTTTTCACAGGTATGATCTTCATAACGTTTTAATAAAGTTGAATGACATCAAAATGGAACCTCAGGAATCTTAAGATGAGTTCTCTATCAGATTCGTTCATTATTGTTTTGAGTTCCCTGAAAGGGATGTCGATTGGAAATGTTTAAGTGAACAGTTCAAGTATGTGATTTTCGTTTCCCTTGAACAATTTCAATTAGATCCTAGTGTTCCCTATGATGACCCGCAAGTTACCGGCTGTTCATATTTTGTCCCTAATGCTTCGTTGTCCATCTCCCTAAGTCCAGACCACATTCAGGCCTCCAAGGAGAGGGTTGCTATTTGTGATAATCTCACCCCTCCCCCTACGTTGTCGGGTAGTGGAGTTGTGACCTCGAAAGTCCTGAGCAAGGATAGACACTGGCAAGAGGATAAAGCCTACTGCACTACCTTTGAATCTTTCACGCACCATGTAAAATCAGAGTTTGAAAACCCCAGTGGCTCATTATTCCTCTCGGTTCATGAAACCTACCTCGAGCCCACTCGATGTCTCCCTGGACACAAACCTAAATCTGATTTTCATACTGATTATAAATCGACTCCTACCCTGCATAAAATTGTTTCCCTTACAAGGCCAGCCAGATCATTGTTTTCTCTAAATGACACGGATGCACGTGTTGAAAAGCCTTGTATGGTTAACGCCCCTGTGACTCAATCTGTTCATTCATTATTCCCCGATTTATTTCTCGACCCCGAGACACCAGTAATTTCTTCGAGACGTTCAAGATTTCCTTATACTGGTATTGGCGACAAGCATAAGCACGCAGATGGTGTTCCACAGTCACAGTTCGAAATCGATGAATCTTTTAGATCTGATCATTCTCACTCGGAATCTTTAGACAGCCATATGAGCGATTTCCGGTCTGGGCAACCTCAAGATGTCCTCTTTAATGATCCATCCCAGTTGGTAACTCTCGGGGAGCCTAACTTGCCAAGTACCCAACTTGATCAAATCAATGGTTGTAGCGATCACTCCTTATCTGAAAGCATATTCCATCATACCACTGAGGACTAGCACTCGCATCTTTTTTTCGACCATATGGAGGCACCAGAATTCGATGATTCACTTTGGGAAGATTCAAGTACCCATCAGAAAATCGAAGCGCCTCAGCATCTGCCGACCGTTTCTCAAATGATGATCCCCAAGTACCATGCTCCTCCCAGCATAATTGTGTCGAATTCACCAAACCCTGGCCTAGCTAAAGAATCTGATATACCAATCTATCCATCTGTCAGCGTGCAAACATTTGACCAAATTGATACAAAGCCCACTGACATTTTGCAACTCACCACAATCCACGATCACATCTAGTCGCTTGTTGATCTCGCCCAATTGTCAAAGTTGGGAAAACCCCCGCTCGAAGGTCTGGAGTTTGTTCAAGATGGTGAGGAATTGCAGCCTCCACCGAAAGTGGATTCGGATCCTCATATCCTCGACAGCTTCCAGGAACAACTCCCAACTAGGGTTTCTTCTCTTGGATTCACGAGTATCTATAATTCGTCTGGCACATGCTTATTGTTTCCATTCCATGAAAATGATGACCCTCACTACCATAATGAGCATGCTGGTTTGTTCGACCAACCCTATCCGGTGAATGTGCCTACAAATAGGAATTGGCTCACCCATCACCCCTCGGATCCAGGATCATGCATGAATGGACTTGTGTCATTTATCAATAATGTTGAGTTTCAAGAACATACTGCTGTGTATCAGGATGAGAGTGGGATTCAACTTACACAATCTATTCTGGCATGTTCTTTGGGAAGTATCTATGATCGTCTTGTCGTGGCACCTGCTCCTCAGATAAGTTTTGTTGTTACTGCACTTTGTTGGATGCTAGCTCTGATCTTGATCATTGCTGTCATTGCAGGATGCGAACTAATGTGGTGGCTGCACTGGAAAGCCGATTTCACATAACCCGACCGCATCATTGGTTAAACTAGGGTTTAGGTGTAGGCTAGCTAGGACCTGTTAATAAAATTTTTGTTCAAAGTTTAATTAGGTTTACTTGCTAAATTTTTTCTTCATGATTTAAAAGTGTGTTTGTTGTTTTTGTTTACGATTAATATCTTAGGCATCATCATGTTACAAGTATTTTTTCATTTCCTTTTCAGTTGCTTGTTGTTGCATAAATAATCATTGCTTGTATTGCGCCTATTTTCCACCTACAACTGGTTGATCGTTCTCGCACATGGCATTGAATTGCATCTTGAGCCTTGCCTATTACATTGCATCATTTCTGTCGTGTCGCCTGCCACTGCACGAGCCCTCATTGGAACCCTACCACCTTGCGGTCTTGTTTTGCCTCGATTGCTGAAATAGTAACCCCATTGTTGTGTGAGGTTGTGGTGGCTATCTCAAGAGGCAGCTTTCTCTTAGGGCGAGTCATTGAAGTCGCTTTCTCAACAAGATGCCTATGAGTCTAAACTTATTATTTGGGGAGATACAAGCCAGTTATTTGTGGGAGACCTAATAAGTTTGAATGGCCCAATACCCGTGAGCCTAAGCCTTATGTCCATCATGGTCTCGGACGTCCTAATTATCTATTTTTCACGCTGTGCCTATTGTGGTGAATGGGATGTGAAGGCTTGGCACTAGGGCAAACCCAAATCAAGATATCTTTCAATTTCTGTAAAACAAGAAACAACCTCTCTTGCTTGTAAAATAAGTCGGGATCCCTCATCCACCCATGAGAATAAGTGCCATGAGAACATGTAAATAAGTGCTATAAGAACATGAAACATATAAGGGTAAAGGATCGAGAAAGGCTTCCTGTGCAGAGAGGTAATGCAATGACTCCGCCGGGGTACTGACCAGGCTCACTGGCAGCGAAGCAACGTTTGTGATTTCTTGAAGTGACTCTGTTGGGGTACTGTCTAGCCCTGCTGGCAGTGGAGCAACACCAGAAAGTTACTTTAAAAAAATACTGAAAATAATAAACCCACTGCCTTGCTCTTCACATCATCAACAAGCTACTGGCGTCTGTGAGCTTTCTCTTTGATGTGTTTCTGATTAGTGAGACTTAGCTGAGGCACAAGGATTAGGCATACCTGTAAAGGGCTAATGTAATACAAATGGTACCCGTGGAACTTGTTCAATATTCCCTTGCATTACTATCTGGACTTAGACTATTGTTGTGATACTGACAGAGATGATGGATTCTACCAGTGGCTCGCCATTTGTTGTAGCCGCTACAACACCACCCAAAATTTTGGTATATTTAAAATTTCGGGTCCCCCTCTGCTCGCTTTGTCGTTAAGGTCTTTCACTAAACATGTAGCTAGTGACATCCTACTGACCTATCCCCAACTCCTCACGAGCTTTCTCACTATCATGATCAGATGTTGTTGCTGCAATCACGCCATGTGAGGGAGGGATCACCCAACATATGTTCGAATAAGAATTTTCCGTGCACTCAGGATGTACATTAATAACTCCCTCGCCATGGGTCATTAAGCGCGCTGTTGAATACTTCTCTTATGTTCATTGGTCTCATATATTTTATCTAGGGGCACCTTTCGCAAAGAATAACTGTGAACTAATTAATGTTATGTTGTTTATACAGGTCAATCCCCGACTGATAAACTCATCAATGATTGTCATGGCACCGAGGGAATAATATTACACTCAACGACAAGGTCACAGCTGTGAACCATTACACAGTCATCCACATGTCCCGCTTAGATGGATATGAGATGTAAGGCCACCTTTGAAGACCTTGATTAAGGTAGATGACAAGGATGCACCCACAAGTGAGGTGGAAGAGCAAGTTAACATTATTTTCAGATGGAGGATGATGTGGTGTGTGTTCATTCACTCAAAGGAACAAGGAAGCACTGGGCACCACAAAAATCTCATGATAATGCCGTTAATATCAAAATATAAGAGTTTCTTACGTTATGAATGGAGATGCCATATTAAGAGAACACAATAGATTTTGGAAAGACAATTACATAGCTAAAAGTGCCTCATCATCCATCGAAGTACAGGTGTAGATTTGTTGGTGAGATTTAGGTTGTTTGTTCAGAAAATTGGTGCATTAATAGTTTTGGCAGAATTTTGAATATCTAAACACACCTTTGAGAAGCAATCTATGTTAAACCATTGCAATTAGGCGCACATTTGATGGGCCAAGGTTACATTGAAAATTTAAAACCAAGGCGCAAGACCATGTGGTTTCCAAATCATATAAAATGGCAAGTCAAGACTATATGGAGAACATTAGAAGTAAGCCTAAATTCTTCTATGGCGAATATAGCTATCCAAGCTTATGTTTAAATAACCATGGTGAGTTAAAGTCCGAAGAGAAGCTGACTCGATACCACCACCATGCGACCATTTGTGGGACACGTAGACCGTGTCATTAGTTATTGTTTTAATGGAATGGGAGTGTGCGTTGTCATCTATTATGGATGGGGCATCATAACGAAAAAGCAAACGATCAAGTTGTATAATTAAAACTAAGACGCGAAAGGATAAAACATATGGTTTTAACACCATATGAGACGCAAAGGATCAGAACCATATGAAAACTCATGGCAAATAGGCTCAAATATCTCTATAGCAGAGTTTGACCGTTGGTAAAACAACGTTGAATGGATATACAATGGTCGAAACTTATGTTTAAAACATGACAACAAATATTATAAATACTATGGCGCAATGTAGGAAAATATTTTAGCAGTGCAAGAACACGTGAGCTGGTGCAATGAAATTACACGGCCACGTGACATGGAGCCCAGCGTTCTATGGCAAGTTTTCCAATTCGGCAAACGTTTGGAGCAGTTTACATATATATGGTTTCAACCTTACGTGTGAAACATGGCGCAGAGTTGCATGGACACGTTGCATGGAGCCAATATTTCGATTGTGCAGTTTCAATCCGCGATAAAGCATGTGGAGCAGATAGATAAGGTGGTAAAATTTACAATGCGGATCATAACTAGTGGAAACACATTACAAGTGGGTTTAAACATTTCTTGGCGGGTTTTCATCTCACGGTAAACGCTTGAAGAAGACATGTATATAGTCATCAAAAGCTTTGCGTTAAACCTGCAAGTGGCAACTTCGTAACAAACCTATAATAGCGTGTACAAATGGACGCAAGCACGTCGACGGAGGGAGTCTCGAACTATGGTGAAACGTTGGAGCGGATAAAATAATGCGGTCAAAGTTACGTTTTGGGTTCGATGTTCTTGTCAGCACTAATCATGGGCGTTACCAACTGTTCCTTGTTCTGCACTTGCCTTCTATCATCAGAGGCGTACACGCCTTTTCTATTCTCAATTAAAGCCTTGCATGAAGGGTGGTTTCCTCCTGCTGCAGCATAGCCACGACGCGCATGAGGCAGTCCACGGCATATTCTCTGGGCTCTCCGCCACGTATGAAAGGATGTGTTTTGATCCAGTTGAAACAACGCCAACATTTTCCACCTTGGAGAAAGTTTCCCAGTACCGAGCCTTACGTTCAGCGCCTCCCCAGAATGCATTGATGATTTTTAGTAACAGTCCATTATCACTAAATCAGTGTTTCGGTGGAGGCGGCAGTGTTGCCATTACCCAGCGTAGATTTAGCTGTGACAACGTGGAAAGTGGCATGCAATTCCATCCTGAATGCATGCACACAGATTCAGCTGTATTGGTTTTGTCATTGTAGTAGGATACAGATCTGCTAGGGAAGAGCGAAACGTTCCATCGAACCAACGCAGAAACGACTATGGAGCATTATTTCCAGAGTGACAAATCCCTCCATTATAGTAGATGATAAATGTTCTATTACAGGATAAAAGTTCTGCCTTGAAAATTATGTCGAAGATGCTGATTCAAGGAGGCTTAGGGTTCGATGTTAAATCAGTATACTAGGAACAACCGCAAGTTAAAACGATTTTATTAACATGACCGAAACATGTTTCATATCCCTGCCTCCAAAGAGGGCGTGAAATAACTAACTCAAATCTCAATGCGGGTCGAGCAGATCAACGTTATTAGATTTCCTTTGGAAGACTAGTTTTGTTAACATCGTGTGAATATAACATGGCAATGGTGCTGGTCTACTTATAGCCTGACTTGCCACCACAAAGACAGAAGTTGTTCAAAGGGCAAGAGATTTGTCGAAGTGCGTTCCTTCCTGCAACTACAACCAGATCGCACGATCGAGCAACTCCTCCATATGTAAACGCCACTCCATTTGTTGAATGAAAGAAATATTCAGTGCAGGAGAAGACATTGTGCCTAAGCTGAACGATGAATGCACGATGAAGACAGCCATGCTTTGAGGTCGCAGTTCAACCCAGGTCGCTGAGTCACAATGCACGTTGCTGGACAGAAAATGTGACCATGCGACTGTGTGACCCCTCCAAGGTCGCAATGTCGTAGAACGATATGTCCACTAGAGGCTGTGACCCATGAAAGCTCTGACCATGCGGCCCCGCTTCAAAATGGCCTCTTTTCTCCAAGCATATATCGCCTACAGAACATGACTACACAGGGGTCCAAGCTAATCGTTAAAATCCCTTGATGTTATCTATGAATATGCTACTTATGCATCTGTATTTTCTTTTAATGTATCTTTATTTTTCGTCAACATGCATAAACGTATTTATGTGGATGAGGCCAATGGCTAATCTAATATGCTTACATGCAGGTAACATGAGGAGATTGTGATGACGACCCAGACAAGGAATTTTTTCGCTCACCCAGAAGTGCTGGTTCATGTGGTGGGGGCTAAGACTATCTCAACAGGAGAAAGGTGAAAAGGATAAAACCCCAGGACGCACATCTGCCGAGGTCGCAGGTCGAACATCTGCCGAGGTCGCTAAGTCGCATCTGTTGGTAAACGATCAACGACGCGACCCAGTGACCTAGCGACTGGGTCGCAGGTTGTAAATATGGCAAGGTCGCAAGGTCGCACTTCCCCTGTTTTCTGAGATTTGCGACCTCACGACCCCGCGACCTAGTCGCAAGGTCGCACTTCCTCCGTTTTTCGAGATTTGCGACTTTATACCCCGCCGACCTAGTCACAAGGTCGCAAAACTCGCCGTTCATGTAATCGCATCGGGTCGCAAGGCGGTACCCAACAACACGAAGATGAAAAGGTCGTATAGGCCCAAAGGGCGTGTTTTGTATTATACTCCTTTTCGGGAGCCTGTAAATGGATCTTTGGTTTGGGACTGAAGTTGAATATATTGTATTACCAGAGGATTACACATTGAAACATGAATACAAGCATTTTGAAAAACCCCTTTGTTGGATCTGATGTGTTTTTTTGTGCGAAAACTATGTGTATTTCTTATACAGTTTCAAATATCCTTTGATTAATGAAGCTGCACTCTTAATGGCATCATTTACGCATCATGGCTATCTGTGCTTGTGTTAATGATGTTCAGTTTTCATTGCTCTCTTAATGGATGTTAATGACTTTGTTTATTAGCATTTCGTTTTATCTTTCAGGAAGTAAAGGGGCATCTCGCCATAAAGAACTACTTCTTTTGTGGTCAGAATACCTCACAAGCATAACCCCAAAGATGTGTTGCTAACGACACCTCCTTCGGCATGTATGCTTTATTAATTGTCTCGCTACGCATAGTGTTATATACGTGTTTAATGCATCAATCATATGTCTTGTATAAGTTGATTAGGTATGTATCCACTGTTTTATAGAGTTTAAGCGAGACCCAAAGCAAAGGAGAAATCAGTGGTAGCCAGACCCACACCCCGGACGGGATCCCTATTCCAAACGGTTCAAGGTCTAATTGGGACCTTTTACCGGGGAGATCCCCTGTTGTTGGTCTTACATATTTTCCGTCAACAACAAAGTTAGTAACCATTTGAGGTAATGGGATTATCTCTTTCATGTTTACTAAAAAATTATGGATTTGTATTGATAATTGATGGACAAGAAATTGTCTTGAAAGAAGATAATGGAACATTAATGGAGAAAGATCTTACTAAATATCATACTGTAGAAGATGGTATAACAGAGATTTATAAGAATAATTCAGTCCAAGAAGGTATAGCTAGTCCAGGAAAGGCTATGAAGAGAAAAGGAAAAGAAGACAGTCAAGAACATAAGGATCAGTTGGCAAAGGTTGATGCACAACAGAAATTTGAGGACAGTATTACTTGTACAAGTTGCAAAAAGAATGAAGGTAAATGTAATCTACAAACTGGTGAGAGACAGGCAATCTTAGAAGATGAAAGTAAGGATGTTTTCATGAATGATGCATCTACAGTGAGTAGCAAAGGGTTTCAATGGAAATTGATATTCATGGTGTTAACAGTAATTTTTATTCTAAAAGGAACTTTATCAGGGAAGGAAAACTCTGTTGTATATGAATTTTTTTCATATCTAGAAACAAAGAGGATGAGAGATTGGCAGAATTTGATTGAAAAGGAAGAGGCATGGAAAAGACAAATTAATGACTTACAGATTTGTAAGGGAGAAGAAGGAAGAATGAAGAGAAGTGTGAAAGGAAGAAAAGCTAAGGAGAAGAGAAGAGAACAGAATTTTGAAACTAGGAAGCATTCAGAGGAAAGTGAAGACAAAGCAGACTTTTCCATGACAAGACAACATGAAGAAAGATATGACACTTTTGATATGTCATATGCACATCAAGAAGATGAAAAATCAGAGAAAGTATGGAGTATAATTCCTGGAAAATGTAATGCATTTTCTGATTTTGAATTATTAATTTTTGAATGTGTTTTCCAGGATGAAGGACAAACTACCCTTGGAGATATGTTTGTTTATGCAAACATGAAGAAATATGTAAATTCTGAAAATGCAGAAAACCAGTTTTCCTTATGGGAACAAACAGGTGATAGTAAGCAGCTAATTGATTTAAAAGTTCAGGATGAAGGAAGGAGATTTGGCATAACTCTTAAACAAATCATTGCAGAAGAGAAAGAAGGTTGCAGGAAATGTGAAAGTACAGTCCACAGACAGATTTTGTTTTTAATTCAAAGGAGGTTTGAATTTCAAGATTTTATCTTGAGTTTGCAATTAAAAATTTGGATGAACAATTCAGTCATATTTTATGTAGATATGGACGTATTTGAACACAGTTCAATAGCTGAATTATTTACAGCTGATGGATAGTATGAGGTTGAAATATTATATGTTCTTGTATCAAACAAGAAACAATCTTCTTTTGAGATTGGGAGAATGCTACTTAAATTATTAGATAAGTGGATGAAGGAAATTACAAAGATGATAAGCATAAAAATTTGTCAAAGACAGCAAATCAATGAAAGGTGGAAAAATACACAGGACAACATAAAGGAATTGATTTGGAGACAGAAGTGAATGCTGGTGATCAGGTCAAGAATCAGAATGATAAGTCAGATGCAGGACAAGAGGAAATACAATTTTATTGAGATAATGCCAAGACAGCAGCAGATCAGTGAGAAGAAATTTATATTGTTTGAGAAGTTGCTTATGCAGGATATCAGCATTCAAACATTATGCAAGAGCGATGGTTATGACAGCATAGCAAAAGAACATTCACAACACAGAGTTTGGCATACATGAGAAAGAAAGAAGGCAGCAAATGCACCTGCAATTGAAAGAGGACAGACAGCCAGTTGGAAGATGAAATTTGGTGAAGTTTACAGCAGAAGCAGTTGGGTGACTCATGAACAGGATTCCATGAAATTTTTCAACTTAGGGAGTATGATGCAGGAGCAATTAGACTTAGCCAGCAATGTGATGGGTTGATCACATGTTGTGGCTAACTAAGGGTTGGAAGACAAGTGCTTAGTTAAATTTTAATCAATCAAATGTATGTGAGTAGTTTATTTATTGTCAAATTCTGAGCAAAAAAAAAGAAAAGTGGCAAGTTGATCCTCCTTGCATGGAGATCAAGCCATGGCGTTTAGATTATTTGGTTATAATAGGATGCGAGGGATTTGAACAGAAATCTAATCTAGGATTCTGTTGAGAGAAGAGAGGAGTTGAATAGATAAATTAGGGACAGTGAGAGATTTTTGGGATTTGAACTAAATTAGTTCATGAATCCTTTTCTTGTATAAATTGTAAACTCTCGAAGCAATAAAAAACAAAGAGGAACGCGAGTGAGATAGATTCAAGTATAGTAGAATAGAAGCAGGGGTTTGATTGTAAGCCTTCGGGCAATTATAGGAAAAGGCCACTGATTGAATATCAGGCCGAGGAGGAAGATTTCCTATGTAAATACTGTGTGTTAATACATAGAACTCATTTCTGAGTTCATATTCATTCCTGAATTATATGTTTACGGGATTGTTGATTGTAAGAGATTGAGTATTTACTTGTGACTGTGTATTGTGTGAATCAATCACAGAATGGATCGATTCCATTAGAGAATTCATTTGGGTGTCTAAAATTTAGGCATAAATTGGTTAAGATGCATGTTTTAATTTTGCAATTTATACCCATGTGTTTTATATAGTGGTTGGAGAGTTTGAGTGCAGGAGTGTCATGGGTACAGGAATGCGAAGAATGTTTTGATCAACGTCGGGGAGGAGAATCAATCACGGATAAGGATTGAATATAATTGAAATCGAAATTGTATAAGTATTTCAAGAAGGGTGATTGCACTTTCTAATTGTGTGAACACACAGTACAGTGAAAGTCAGAAATTTGAAATCCCTTTGTAGATTTTATTACATTGATAAACGATGAACCACAGAGATAGAAATAGAAATTCATTCGTGTGTGGAATGAAAGCTAGAGTGATTTGAAGACCGATTGGAACCTGGGCTCGTTAAAAAAAAACCGAAGCAGAACGATGGAAGGGATCATCATTAGCATCGAAATTGAATCGAAATGATGCAGGCATGAAGGGAAGGTAAAAGCACGTGATGGTGTTGAAAACAGAAGGCGGAAATTACAAATAATGGTGCTGTGTAAAAGAGAGCTTGGATCCGCCGAGTTAATGAATACCAGATAGGATTGAGGATTAAAGCAATTGGGATAACAGAGAGGGTTTTTAAACCCATTTGAATTGAACATGAATAAGCATCATCACAACCAGTGTAGCGGAACCGTAAACAACAAAAGCGGTTTTTCAAACCCATGAGTGGGTTTCGCGTGATCAAAGGATGGTAATTGGTTTCAAATAAAATCACGCGATAATGGCCTGAGAAGGACACGTGGCAACAGTGGTATTTAAAAACCACGAATATCGCGTAACTTTTGCATAATAAGATTCGGGATCGAAATGAATGCGATGGTCGTTCGATCAAGTGGTGCTGGAGATCCAATGGAGGACACGCATCAAGTTGCTTGGGAATTAAATGAAAGGTAAGTGTTAAAATGCTGCGGGACCCAGGAACCTTGTTATGTTGAGAATTGGGATTAAATATAAGTTTGGAAAATTTAATTTCCAATATATATTAATGAAGGGCGGTCAAGATGCGTTAATAACATTGGATTGGAGGACTTAATATATGTTGATATATTATGTTTAACCAAAGTTGAACTTTGGTATCACGTGCAATGTTAGTTGTGATTGCATTTATATAATGGTTCTTGACATTCAATTTGAAATGAAATGATAAAATTGTAGGTGGACGTACGCATTCATATTTTCATTAATGTGAGGGCGAAGTATGGTATTTTGAGTTTAATTGCAATTGAATATTGATTCGATATTCATGAGATGTTTTCAAAGCATATGGTTCTGACCTGAGAGTTTGGAAATAGAAGTAAAGCTTCTGCATATGAAGATCAATTAAATAAATCTTCCACATATACAATTTGATATGTATGGTTTTATAACCATAGAGTATGAGTTTTAAAGAAGCTTCCACATTATTAGAAATTTGCCCAGATTGAAAATTATATTGGGCACATAATTGGATGCATGCATTTTATATGCATTAAGAGTGTGAATGTGGGCAATAGCAGCTTGGGATGCTATCACAATCCATCACATTACATGACTCTAAGAATGTCTATACAAGATTCTTATCCAATCCAACATTCTCCTTATCCATGTCCATGTACTTAACTTAGGACATCGGTCATAATCCATCATAGTACCTGACAATAGAACCAAACAAATCATCATTCTCCCTATCTGTGATGCATGCATTAGACTTACGATTGTTAAATTGGTCTAGTACATGACACAGAACCAATGTCCAACCATACTCCCTCTCAAACAAGGAGGACATCCCTATTCTCCTTTTAATTAGAGAATTGGTCCTGATCCTATTCAAGGAGACTCCTTTTACTCCCTCTCAAACTTAGAGGAGATTCTCAACTTCACGTCCACAAGTCCTCTTACTTGCCTTTCATAAAAACACCAACTATGAGTTCTTTATAGCTTGCATGGCTTCCTCTTTCCTATGCATCTCATTGTACAGAGCATGTTTCCTTTCATGGATCACATAGCCATATTCTCATGATAAGTTTCAAGTCATCCATCTTACACATCACTTTCCTCTCAACTTTATTAATGAAGGCACTCTATTGAACCTTCCCAAACTTCAAGTTGACCATGTGGAAAGTCAACAAGAAATTGCAGCACACACACTAGTGTGGGTCCACAGGTCCTAGCGATACATTAGTGTGAAAGCCAATTTAATTAATAAATTGGCGCAATGTCTAATTTAATTTTCCCTTAATTAAATTGGACAATAAAAATTAATCTTATCTCATAATCACTTGTAATATTTAACTGAGTGTGATAAACTTAGTTAGCTCATGAATTTCGAGTTGAGGGTGGTTGGTGAGGCATGCAGAGTGATTCTATTAGTTATGGAGTTCGAGTTGCAGTTAGTGCATTAGTTTAATGCATGAGTAATCAGTTAACTCAGTTAGGTGAGTTAAAGTCGGTTGAACTAGTTGTAATTGTTTGTTTCACTAGTGAGAGATCAAGTGAATTAAATCATATTTAATTCATAATCAGTGATCTTCCATGCAAATGATGATTCATTATTAATAACTGCATGCATGTCAATTCCAGTGGAGACCCATTTAAGACAAAGGTTAAAGGGATGTTAACTATAAGTTGTATCATTATTAGGTTGCACGCATGTAACCAAACATCCATTGGATTTCCCATGTTGCTTGCACAGTTTTGGAAGGCTAAAATTCCTAAAGAATAGGGATTGCATTCCATATGAATTGCACAAGCAAGGCAGGTTGATTAGAGGCAGGAAATTGGCTAAGTGTTGGTCGATTTTGTCTAGGTCAATGTCATACAGTTGTGAGAGTGCAGGAGACTCTTGTGAGAAGAGTGCATTGTAATTGTTTAATGATTCCATGGTGAATATACAATACAAGATAGAGGGGTTTTGAGCGGAAATATTTCCTCGGGAAAATATCAGTGTTGTGGTTTTATTTGCTTATTTCTTTACTTGTTGTGATTGGATATCGTGTTTATTTTCCGCAATTGATTTCCGTAGAAGGATTCAATATCTAGCTTTAGTACATTGCTTGATCGAATTGAATCCATTGATATACATATGGTTGTATAATTTCTACATGGTATCGGAGCTCAGGAAATCACTATAGTGGAGGAGAATTTGAGTTTGTGACTTAATAGAATTTGAATTTGCAAAAGCATACTTGGTGCGACAGGAAGATCAGGATCGAAATGGCTTTCAAAGACTTGAGATTGAAGTATGCACTCGAGGGCAGATCTAACTATATTGTGTGGAAAGATAGGATGGAGGCAATAATGGAGGACAATGGGTTGAAAGAATTCATTGATAATGACATTCCCAAACCTGCTATAGCAGATGCCGCAAATATTGATGCTTAGCAAAAGAAGGTTGCAAAGGCGAGGAGGATCTTACTAGAGGGAGTACGAGACTACATTGTCGCAAGTCCCCATGGAAAAGTGACACCAATTGCAATGTGGAAAGCTTTGATAGATCTGTTTCAGAGCAGCATTGATCATAGAAAATTGGCACTAAAGGACAAGATCAGGAAAATCAAAATGGAGAAAGGAGACACCATTTTGAAATATTTAACAAAGTTTGTCCAATGTCGAGATGAGCTTGGGAGTGTCGGAATTACTGTCGCGGATGATGACTTAGTGAGCCTAGCTCTTCTAGGACTTCCCAAGAGTTGTTGGCATAGTTATCAGGACTTTTTCAATGGGAGGGAGCAGCTTCTAGATTGGGAATGACTTTGGTCGGATTTGGTGCAAGAAGAATTCAGGCGGAATACCAGGGGTGGATCTTCATCTAAGACAGATGATGAAGAAAATGGTGCTTTGGATGCTAAGGCGAAGAAGGGGAAAGGAAAGAAATCCTATTCCAAATCCAAGTCTGGAAAAGATGGCAAGGAGCATGACATGTCCAAATTGAAGTGTTTTCACTGTCACGAGCATGGACATTATGCCACTAATTGTCCACAAAAGAAGAAGAACAAGAAGGCTTTAGGATCTGCAGTTGGTGAGGCTTTGGCCTTGCAATTCGAGCTTGACTTCTCGCTCATTGCATGCATGGTGTCAAGTGTAATGTGATTAGTGTGGTACTTGGATAGTGGTGCATCTTTCCACATGACGGGAGACAAAGAAATTTTCAGTAGCTTGGAGGAGAAGGACCTCCAAATGCATATCGAAATGGGTGATGACGGGCGATACAGTGCTACCGGGATTGGTACAATTACCTTCTAGAGACAGTCAGGTAAACCCTTATTATTAAAAGATGTAATTCATGTAATTTAGTTTCAGTCGCAATGTTGGAGAATAGAGGCTATGATGTGATTTTCAGTGAAGGGAAAGCTTTCCTTCGACATAAAGCCACAAGATAAGCCAAGAAGATTAGGATTCATGTGAATAATCTTTATAAACTTTATGTAGATGGTTGTGCAACATTGATGGGTAAGGCGGACAAAGTGGTGAGTCAGGATGAGGGTGAGTTATGGCATAGGATATTGGGCCATGTACACCACGGAGCCTTGAAGGTCATGCAGCAGATTTCTATGGGTCTTCCCATGGGTACTCTAGCGCAGTTAAACACATGCAAGGGATGTACCATGGGGAAGTATGCAAAGGCCACTTTTCACAAGAAGAAGAACCGAGCTTCGAAAATCATTGAGAGAGTTCACTCAGATGTGTGTGGACCATTCTCTACTACTTTGACAGCAAAGCACAAGTACTATGTGATCTTTGTTGATGATTTCTCTAGAAAGTGTTGGATCTACTTCATGCAGAAGAAAGATCAGACGTTCTCAAAATTTCTTGAGTTCAAAGCACTGGTGGAGAAAGATATGAGGAAGCATGTGAATGCTCTTAGGAGCGATAATGGTGGTGAGTACATCTCCAATGAATTCAAGAACTTATGCAGCAAAGAAGGAATTCAGAGAGAGTTGAATGCGCCTCATAACCCACAATAGAATGGGGTCGCAGAAAGAAAAAATAGAACATTTGTGGGTGTAGCACGAGCGACGTTGCATGATCAAGGCCTACCATTGCATCTGTAGGTAGGGGCATGCAACACAATGGTATTTGTGCAAAACCGTAGTCCTCATCGGATACTTGGCATGAGTATACCAGAGGAGGCTTTTTTTGGTAAGAAACCTGATGTTTCATAATTTAAAATTTTTGGCTCATCTGTTTATGTGCATGTGACCAAAGACGCCAAGAAGAAGCTTGAACCAACAGTTGGGACTGGATATTTTTGGGGTACACTAATACTCCCCACAACTATTGGGTGTATTGTCCAAACATTAGGATGACTGTTGTGAGACGGAATATAAAATCTGATGAGGAGAAACCCATGCAATTGTCCCTTGAGAGGGAGATAGATTTGCATTCAAATGAGGAACTCTTCGTTCCAAAGAATTAACCTCAAGATGTGGAGCAGACACATGCAGAGGATTATGGAGTGGCAGAAAACACTCATGCAAAGCCATCCACCAGAAATGGTAGAAGGCGCACCACAGAAGCTGATAGATTGAGACTTGATGTGGCAGAGCATGTAGGAGCACCTACTTCACTACGCAGACAGAGACAGTCTCCAAATAGGTTTACTGAATACATGGCTCATATGAGCAAGTGTATTGTGACAGAACCATCCTCCTTTGAGGAAGCAGTGCAGCAACCAATTTGGGTTGACGCTATGGTTGAGGAGTATGATTCCATCGTCGAGAAAAATGTATGGGAAGTTGTCCCAAGGCCGGTCAGAAAATCAGTGGTTGGATCTAGATGAATCTATAAGGTGAAGCAGACGACAGATGGGAGTGTGTAGAAGTACAAGGCTATATTTGTAGCCTTGGGATTCTCACAAATTGATGGGATTGACTATGAGGATACTTTCACATCGGTTGCAAGATACTCATCGATTAGATCTATCCTTGCACGCTCGGCGCAGATGGGGTGGCACATTCATCAGTTGGATGTGAAAACTGTGTTTCTCAATGGAGTTATTGAGGAAGAAGTGTACATAGAGCAGCCATAAGGTTTTGAGATCGTTGACAGTGAGTCGTATGTTTGTCGACTCAAGAGAGCATTGTATGGGTTGAAGCAAGTACCTCGTGCTTGGTACACTCTAATTGACAGTTATTTCATCGGGTTGGGCTTCACCAAAGGTGAAGTGGATGCGAACCTATACCAAATTGTGGTTGATGGTAAGCTCTTGATTATCGTACTTTATGTTGATGATCTAATTTTTACAGATGATGAGCAAATAATAACTTCTTGCAAGGAGGATCTTGCAAGGGAGTTTGAAATGAATGACATGGGACTCCTTCACTATTTCCTTGGTTTGGAAATACGGCAGCGGGATGGTGAGCTTTTTGTTTCTCAAGGCAAGTGTGCTAAATAGATTCTAAGTAAGTTTCACATGGAGAGCTGTAAACCCATGGAGACTCCTCTTCTAGGAAATTGGAGGAAAGAGGATGCTACTTCAGGAGAAGTAGTGGACGCTACTATCTATAGGCAGGTAGTGGGTTCACTGATGTGCTTGGTGAACACCAAACCAGACATTTGATACGCAGTTAACCAGCTGAGTCAAGTTATGGTTAAGCCGACTAAGCTCTTTTGGAAGGCGGGGAAGCATGTCTTGAGATATCTCAGGGGCACAACAGAGTATGGATTATTGTATAGGCAGACAGAGGGAGTGAAGCTTCAAGGCTTCACGGATGCAGATTGGGCAGGCAGTCCATCAGAGATAAAGAGCACATCAGGAGGGATCTTCAACATAGCATCGACATCATTTTCTTGGTACAACAGGAAGAAGTGATCTGTGGCATTCAGTTTAGCCAAGGCAGAGTACATGGCAGCAAGTCAGGCTACATGTGAGGCCATCTGGATGAGAAAGATCCTGGTTGTTTTGTTTGGTTCTCAGATGGATCCAACGGTGATACATTGTGATAAATAGAGTTGCATTAAACTCTCGGTTAATCAAGTATTCCATGATAGGTCCAAGCACAAAGACATCTGGTACCACCATCTCAGAGATTGTGTTCAGAGGCACATTATGTTACTTCACTACATTCCCACGAAAGATCAGGATGCAGAGATTTTTACAAAGGTGCTCATTTTCATTCATTAGTTTAGATCATATTAGATATATTAGAGAGCATAACATTGTCATGTTCAATGTTGATGTTGGTTGGCATCGAGTCAAAATGGTATTGGCAAGGGAACATGTGCGAGGGAACTTGAAGGAACAACACCACTAACCGAATATCATAGAGGCAGGAACGGGTGGCAGATAATCCCTTTCTTGTTGAGAGGGAGTGTTGAAAGTCAACAAGAAATTGCAGCACACACACTAGTGTGGGACCACAGGTCCTAGCGATACATTAGTGTGAAAGCCAATTTAATTAAAAAATTGGTGTAGTGTCTAATTTAATTTTCCCTTAATTAAATTGGACAATAAAATGTAATCTTATCTCATAATCACTTGTAATAGTTAATTGAGTGTGATAAGCTCAGTTAGCTCATGAATTTCGAGTTGAGGCTGGTTGGTGAGGCATGCAGAGTGATTATATTAGTTATGGAGTTCGAGTTGCAGTTAGTGCATTAGTTTAATGCATGAGTAACTAGTTAACTCAGTTAGGTGAGTTGAAATCAGTTGAACTAGTTGTCACTGTTTGTTGTAATAGTGAGATATCAAGTGAATTAAATCAGATTTAATTCAAAATCAGTGATCTGCCATGCAACTGATGATTTACTATTAATAGTTGCATGCATGTCAGTTCCAGTGGAGACCCATTTGAGACAAAGGTTAAAGGGATGTTAACTATCAGTTGTATCATTAGTAGGTTACCCGCATGAAACCAGACATCCATTGGATTTCCCATGATGCTTGTGTAGTTTTGGAAGGCCAAAATTCCTAAATAATAGGGATTGCATTCCACATGAATTGTGCAAGCAATGAAGGTTGATTAGAGGCAGGAAATTGGCTAAGTGTTGGTCGATTTTGTCCGGGTCAGTGTGAGACACTTGTGAGAGTGAAGGAGACTCTTGTGAGAAGAGTGCATTGTAACTATTTCATGATTCCATGGTGAATATACAATAGAAGATATAGGGGTTTTGAGCAGGAAGCTTTCCCCGAGAAAATATATGTGTTGTGGTTTGATTTGCTTCTTTCTTTACTTGTTGTGATTGGTGATCGTGTTTATTTTCCACAATTGATTTGTAAAAGGATTCAATATATAGCTTTAGTACATTGCTTGATCGGATTGAATCCATTGAGATACATATGGTTGTATAATTTCTACAAACCATAGCTTCCTGCTCTGTAGAATTCAATTCAAAATTTAGAAAATCAATCGCAAGCATGCAATGAGAAATAACACACATGCACACAATATTTTTC
Organism: Pinus albicaulis; assembly: GCA_034641835.2. Taxonomy (NCBI): domain Eukaryota; kingdom Viridiplantae; phylum Streptophyta; class Pinopsida; order Pinales; family Pinaceae; genus Pinus; species Pinus albicaulis. Next base: position 28,151,155 of record MU968450.1, read on the forward strand.
CAGGGGAAAGAAACTACTAAAAACCCTTATGCTAGCTTGCATTAATTTGATGAATAAAGATGTATTACAATTGCTAGCTCAATCTGAGCTCAACCTGCTAGTGAATAACCTATATCTCTGCTCATTGAGAAGATCTGACCCAAACATGGTAATTTTTTTCCTCTACTTGAGCCTCTATTTCCTTGTGAAAATCTTGAGGAATTATCCCCTTATTATTTATGAATTTTCCTCCAATTAATTGCGCAATTCGCAAGGTTGATAATCTGATTGCATGCAACACATGTACACTCAAGACCAGTCTACAACTGAGGTTACACTGCCTTGTATTCTCCACCATTGGTGGGGAACTCTAATTCTCTGCATGCACTAGCTATTTTGGGTTGATTGATTAGTTAACTGGATGATCACTGAGTTAGACTGATGTCCCATTACACAACTGACCTTCCACTAGTTCCTCCAACGTTTAGAACTTGTTTAATTGAAAACAACTTAAAATAACTGACCTTTATTGCTACAAATTATATCACACATGCTTAACTGAACTCGAATCCCTCTAACTTGAATTCACTTAGCTAACTGTGTGAGAAGAACCATGCCACACAAGTTAACTACATCTAAATTGTTTGTTGATGTGGAAATTTTAATTTTCTCAATTTGACTAAGGAAAAGTCAGATTGAGACTTTCTTGTTGCATTTTTCAACACTCCATCTTAGCAAGAAAGGGGAATATCAACCACCCCTATCCTGCACCTGTGGAACTCGAACTTCTCTCTTGACAAATCCTTTGTCAAAATTTCAACATCTTATTCATCTGTCAGAATGTACTGTAGCACATTATCTGCCTTTGTACACAGTCCTGTAAATGGTGATATCGTATATCTATATGCTTGTATTGATCGTGAATACCAGATTCTCAGAGAGCTTAATGAAACTATGATTATCACAATAGATCACATATGGATCCATCATTTAACCAAACAGTCCCATAAGTATATTTCTCATCTATATCGCTTCACATGTTGCTTGACTTGCAGCCATATATTCTGCTTCTGCCAATCTGAGCGCGACATATCTTTGCTTCTTGTTGTACTAGGAAACCACTGCAGACCCAACATTGAAAATTCCACCTCGTGTACTCTTTGAGTCGGATGGACTCACTGCCCAATTTGCATTTGTGAAGCCACATAACTTCACTTCCTCTGTTTGTCTGTACCACAATCAAAATTGGGTAGTGCCTTTGAGGTGACGTAAAACATGCTTAGTTGCCTTCCAAAATAATTTGGTTGGCCTAACCATAGATTGGCTCAACTAGTTGACTACATAGCACATATATTTTTGTGTGTTCACAAGATACACCAATGAACCCACTAGTTGTCGATAAATGACAGCATCCACTTCTTCACTTGAAGTGGTAGCCTCCTTCCTCCAGTGGATCGCTAGAGGTTTCTCCATGGGTTTACAACTCTCCATGCAGAATATCTGCAGTATCTCATTTGCATACTTTCCTTGAGATACAAACAATTCCCCATTGCCTTGCCATACTTCCAACCCGAGGAATTAGTGCATGAGACCCATGTTCTTCATTTCAAATTCCCTTGCAAGATCCTCTTTGCAAGAGTTGATCAGTTGCTCATCACCAATCAATATTAGATCATCAACATATAAAAAATGATAAGAAATTTACCTTCTACCAAAATATGATAGAGGTTCACATTTGCTTCACTTTTGGTGAAGCCCAAACTAGTGAGATAATTGTCGATCCTGGTGTACCAAGCACAAGGTGCTTGTTTGAGACCGTACAATGCTCGCTTGAGTTTGCACACATGAGACTCCTGATCATATCTCTCAAAACCTTCTGGTTGCTCGATGTACACCTCCTCCTCAATAACCCCATTGAGAAATGTTGTTTTACATCCATCTAGTGGATCTTCCACCCCATATATGCAGCCAGAGCCAAAATTGATCTAATGGATGAATAACTTGCTACAAGAGAAAAGGTCTCCTCATAGTCAATTCCCTCAAATTGAGAGAATCCTTTGGCCACAAATCTCGCCTTATACTTTATGATTATGTCTGTTGTATTCTTAACCTTGAAGATCCATATCGAACCCACTATTGATCTATCTGTTGGTCTTGGGACCACTTCCCAAACGTTGTTCTTTACAGTGGATTTGTACTCTTCCACCATTGCATCAACCCATACAGGTTTCTCAATTTCTTCCTCGAAAGAGGATGGCTCAGTATCTATAAGCTCAGTCATTAAATTCATGTAGCCAGTGTACCTCTCAGGTGACCTCCTTTTCCTGTGCAAATTTGATGGAGCTCTTGCATTTTCCTTCGCATATTGCACAAGTCTATCAACCTCCCTGGTTTTTGTGCTACCTTCTTTAGATGGTTCTAGTTGAGTGGATGTCTCCACTCACTGCTCCTCAATTTGTAGTTGTTCCATAACTTCCTAAGGCTCCTCCTTTGGAACTAAAATCCCCTCTTCTGGTGGGAACTGAAGCTCCTTCTCAATAGAGCACCACATCGCTCTCTCCTTATCAAACTTTACATCCCTTCACACAATTGTCATTATGAGGGAAGGTAAGTACACACAGTAGTTGTGAGGAGTTTCGATGTAACCCACAAAAAATCCCAAGTTAGTTGTCGGCTCAAGCTCCTTCCTTGATTATTTGGAGACATGGCAGTAAACAAAGGCTCCAAAAATCCTGAAGTGAGACACATCCAACTTTCTCCCCGAGAAATCCACCTTCGGTGTAATCATACCAAGAATATGATGAGGACTTAGGTTCTACAAGTAGAGTGTTGTGTTACATGCCTCTGCCCACAAATGAAGTGGTATGCCTTGGTCATGAAGCATAGCTCTAGCTTCTCCCACAATTCTTCAGTTCTTCCTCTCAGCTACCCCATTCTGTTGTGGGTTGTGGAGTGTTGTAAACTCTCTTTGAATACCCTCTTGTGCAAAAAAAATCTTGAATTCATTCAAAACATACTCACCTCCATTATCACTCCTAAGAGCCTTCACCTTATTTTTTGTCTCTTTCTCAACCAGTACCTTCAATTCTACAAACTTGGAGAACATCTCATCCTTCTTTTGCATGAAGAAGATACAACATTTCCTTGAGAAATCATCAATACAAACAATAAAATATTTATGTCTGGCAGTGGAGGCTATCGAGAAAGTTCCAACGACATCAAAGTGTATCATTTCCAAGATTGCATGTGCTTTGCTGTCTCGATCATGGAATGTGGATTTTACATACTTCCCCAAGGTACAACCTTTGCAGACATCTTGTTGATCGAGTGCTCCTTTGGGGAGGCCAGTGGTTATTTGATGCATAATATTTAAGGCTCCATGATGTAAATGGCCAAGTATTTTGTGCCAAAATTCATTGACATCGTGACTTTGCACTTTCTTCGCCTTACTGCTTTATGCAACACAGTCTTCCACATTTAGCTTATACAGGTTCTTCACACGAACCCTGATCTACTTCACTTGTCCAGTGGCTATGTGTCTTAGGAATGTGTTCCCTTTGCTGAAGATCACATCATAACCATGATCTTCCAAAACTGCTACAAATATGAGATTTTTCTTTAGGCTTGGAACGAACATGACATCCTTGAGTCATAGAGGGGATCCCGAATCCCTCTGAAAGGTGTTTGTACCAATCTTGGTCACGTTGTACCTTCCATCGTCCCCTGCTCAAAGTAAATCTGGAGATTTTTCTTCTCCAGGTCACTGAAAAACTCTCTACACCCTATCATGTGGAACAATGCACCTGATTCCAAGCACCACACACTCCCCATCACTATGTTGGCCATGCATGCATTAAGGGTGAAGTCAAGCATGAATTGTGAAGCTAAGCCTTCACCTGCTGCTCCTCCTAAGTTCTTCTTGCTCGAATTTTTGCATGGAAACTTCGTGGCATAGTGCTCGAATTCATGAAAATTTAAGCATTTAATTTTGGACAAGTCTTTCTTCTTACCCCATTGACTGGATTTTGGTTTGGGTTGAGATTTCTTCCCTTTTCCCTTATTTCCCTTTCCAACCAATGAAAATTTTTCTTCATTCGCGCCCTTGGATGAAGTCCCATCTTTGGTATTCCACCTGATCTCATCTTGTACCAAATCAGACCATAAGTGTTCCAAATTCAGTAATTTCTCCCTCTCGTTCACCGAGTCTTGGTAGCTATGCCAAATTTTGGGAAGGCCTAGACAAGCTAGGCTTACCAAGTCATCTTTTGCGACATTTACACCAACCCCACCAAGCTCATCATGAACTTGTGTAAATATGCTCAGATATTGTGGAATAGTCGCATCTTGATATTTCAAAGTTTATCCTTGAGCGCCAGTTTTTTGTGGTCATGACTATTTTCGAATAGCTCTGTCAGTGCCTTCCACATTTTGAAAGGAGTTTCTTTCCCATGGAGATTTGAGACAATGTGATCTTGCACTCCTTCAAGATTATTCTCCTCGCCTTGTCTACATCTTTCTTCCATTTGGCTAGGTTTTGTGCATCAATTTTTTTGTGTTTTTGCAATATTTGCCTTGACACGTTATAGCAATCCATTGTCACCCAACATTGCCTCCATGTGATCCTTCCATGCAATGAAATTAGAGTTTCCTTCCAAGGCATACTCTAGTCTCATCTCGTTGAAGGCCATCTTCCCAACTCTTAAGAGATCCCGCTACACTGAATTGCAAATTCGAACCTCCTGAGAAACAACTTCGAAACTATTGTTCTAATGTGAATTATGCTCTTATACCATGTAGAAATATGATGTAGAATTGAAACTTATCATGAAATTTTAATATAAATCTCAAGACACAATCCTACTCTAATACTCTACGGAATTCAATTCACAATTTAGAACATCAATCACAAACATGTCATGATAAATAACACACATGCACACAATATTTTTCTAGGGGAAAGCCACTGCTAAAAACCCCTTATGTCTGTCAATTTATTCCTATATTGAGCCCCTATTTCCTTGTGCAAATATTGAGTAATTAGGCCCCTATTATTTATGAATTTTCCTCCAATTGATTGCACAGTTACCAAGGTTAATCATCTGACTGAATGCAACACCTATACACTCAAGACTAGTTTACAACTGATGTTACACTACATTGGAATCTTCACCACATTTGGGGAACTATAATTATCTGCATGCGCTAGCTATTTTGGGTTGATTGATGAGTTAATTGGATTATCATTGAGTCAGACTGATATCCCACTACACATATGACCTTCCACTAGTTCCTCCAACAGTTAGAACTAGTTTAACTAAAAACAACTTAAAATAAATGACCTTGATTGCTACAAATTAGCAATCACACATGATTAACTAAAATTCAAGCCCTCTAACTTGAATTATTTGAGCTAACTGATTGAAAAGAGCCATTTCACACAAGTTAACTGCATCCAAGTTTCCTGTTGATGTGGAAATTCGAATGTTCTCAATTTGACCAAGGCAAAGTCAAATTGAGACTTTCTTGCTTCATTTTTCAACAAACCAAACATGTCACAAAACCCTAATACAATTCAAGTTAGACCCTATATGCATAAAAAAAATTATACATACCTCAAGGAATACATACCTTAGTCCTTCATGATTACTGGAAGTTGTCATAAAGGCCTTCTACTTGATCTCACAATGCAAGTGTAACACCCTCTTACCACATCTACCCAAGTGACCAACCAACCGAGGTAAACATGTGAAGAGAGGCTACTAATATGAGATTCAACCTCCTATATGACCTTAAGGAAGTGGAACCAATAGAAACAAGACAAACACACCTTACACATCATCAACAACATCCCTAGGAGGTAACCCAACCTTCCAAGCCCCTGACCCCTGAGGGAGACTAACATTTTTATCCTTTTGGACCATAGCCACAAGCATGCCAAGGCAAGGTAGCGCATGGGAGCCTATAGCTGTAGGAACAACATAACAATCATGTGACCAAGGCCCCAATTAGTCATTTCTATGCCTGCAACTCTGGGATTTGTGCCACCTTTTCAGCCCCATAGCCCGAGTCACTGCCCAGAACTTATTGAAACTTTAGGAGATGATAAATAACATTAAAAAAAGGTACAAAAGCAATCACATCATCAAGGACTCATCTAGACCCCTCCTAGCCATGACAAGAATTTTGCCAAACATGTCACAAACATTGCATCTACAGGTATAAACAACATATTTAAACATGAGGGTATCTTACTTATATGATAATTGCTAAGAAACATTGATCCCCTACATCATAAGTTGCAATACAATCTATTTGACTATAGATACATTGTATATTCATTTACAGGTAAAAACATGGATAGATCCATACATCATCATTAATCAAATATATACTTATAACCCGCACAATAACAACATAAATACAATGGATACACAACAATAAAATCCATACATAAACCAATGCATTTGCATACCAAATACCAGAGGAATGAGCTCTTCATTATTGAATGTAAATACCAACCGGATATGGGAATTCCATGTTCCACCCGACCATAAATTGGCTGAGCCAAGTCGCACTTCAGCCAATTCCCCCGTGTCATATTCCAAGCATGAATGTGGGATCTCATCAAACACATCAATCACAATCAATCCAGGGCTTCCAGAGGCTAAACCACCTCAACCCTCAACCAGGGACTCCACCTCATGGTTGAACATCACAACCATCACGGATTGGTCTCTATCCAAGTTGTTCCAAGGCTCTAGATTTTTTGTTCCAACTAGGGTTTCCAGGACTAGTAACTCAACCCAAACTGTTACAGGGCTTCCAGGACTAGTAACTCAACCCCCCAGGGCTTCCATAACATTTTTCCAACCAAGGTTTCCAGGACTAATAACTTAACTCACTAGTTTTCTGTCAGGATTCCAGAGCATTTGTCCAACCAAGGCTTCTAGGAACTAATAACTCAACCCACAGCTAAAGGAATCGTGAGAACCAACCAGAAAACAACCAATGGAAATAAACCCACAACACCTTGGCTATCCATGAAATGGCAAGGCTAGGAAAATCCACATGAATACACCATGCATGCCAAAACTAGTGAGGAAAACATACATGCAACTCGGTACCTGTAATGAAATCTTGTTGTAGTTGTTGATCCCGATGACCACTTGAGCTTTCCTTCTCTTCCTTTTCCTTCTTGCTCCAAATTGCCAGAAGTATCCACACTCTCCAAGAGTGCTCCAAGAAAACTCTAAGTATCCAAGAGTATGATAGAGAGAGAGAGAGAATAATGAGAGAGCTCAAAAAATGCACCGAAAAAAGGTACCAACTGATCCTCAGAAGCCTTTTTATAGAAGAGGCCTCTATTTTCTTCATTTTCCATTATTTTCCTTCATTTTCCTCCTCACATACAACCTGTGTCCTTTCATATCCCTTTTCTCCTAATTTCCATTATTTTCATAAATAAATGTGCAAAAAATACTTTTTGCCTCTTTAATGGCTTAGCCATAACCTTTTCCAATTTCCTTTTTCATAATAAACCATGTGAACACTCGTACTAGGATGTTTGCCCAAAATTCAACTTGGAATACGTGTCCCATCAACCGTGGTTATTATTTTAACTTTATTACATGGAATTTTACCAGGGTTGTTGCAAAACCATCCCCCTTGGGGGACACCGTCCTCAGTGTTCAATCACACATATACCTCAACAACACCGCTGAAAATCAAACATACTGCTCATGGAACTTTATAACATACTCAATGCAGTATTTACAATGATCACCCTCTTGAAATAAAACCAACATGACATCATAACAACATGACAACTATAATGACATGACACCATACCGCTTTATTGGAGCTTCATAACATAACTCATGGCGATATTTACATCCATATACATATGTACATACATCCAACCATTACATCAAAACATATACCAAAACATCGCCAAAACATATGCTAAATAAAAACCAACATGACACCAAAAATGCTTTGCCTCAACCGGCAAACAAGGAAGGATACATTGCCCACGTCTGATCTGCCATCTCCCATGTAGCTTCATCGGGCCCAAAGTGCTTCCATTGCACTTTAACTTGCTCAATTGCTTGATTCCAGAGCATGAGCATATTTTTGTACAAAATGCATTGCGGTTCTAGCTAGAACTCTCCTTCTGGGTCCACCTGTAATACAAACCAATCAATAACATGATCAAAATATTTAACATATTTCTTAAGCAATGATATATGAAAAACATAATGTAATTTCACTGTGGAAGGCAGTACAAGTCGATAAGCTACTGGCCCAATCCTCTCAACGATCCTGAAGGGTCTACAAAACCTTGGTGCCAACTTGGCACACGATCCAATCCACAAGGATATCTTCTTGGGATTGATACAGAAATACACTTGATCCCCAACTTGAAACTCCTTGAAAAACCTGTTCTTGTCTGCATAACTCTTCTGCCTATCTCGCACTGCTTTGAAGTTCTGCTTGATAACCTGCATTTCATGTTCCATTTCTGCCAACATCTAGTCCAATCAGTACCATGTTAACCGGATCACTCCAATTGATAGGAGTGTTGCAACTCCACCCATGAAATGCCTCAAATGGAATCATCCTCAATGACTCCTAATACTCGTTGTTGCAGGCAAACTCTACTAGTGGAATATATTCTTCCCAGTTGCGTTTTTGATGCATCACATACATCCTCAACATATCCTCCAATATCCTGTTGACCCTCTCAATCTGCCCATGTGTCTATGGATGATAAGTTGTGCTAAAGGCCAATCTGGTTCCCAAACCTACAAAGCACTCATTCCAAAACTTGGAAGTGAACTTTAAATCCTTGTCAGACACAATATTTTTTCAGAACACCATGCAATCTGACTATGTCTTTGATAAACACCTGTGCTACATTACTAGTTGATTATGTAGTCTTCATTGGAATTAAATGTGCAACCTTTGTCAACCTGTCCACCACAACCATGATGGAATCATGTTGTCTAACTATCCTAGACAAACCTGTGATGAAGCCCATGGAAATTACCTCCCATTTCCACTCTGGAAGCACAATCGGCTGTAACAGTCCACCTGGATGCTTACACTCTGTCTTAACCATCTAACAATACAAACAAATGGCTATAAACTCTGCCACATCCTTCTTTAGATTTTGCCAATAACAAAATCTCTTCACTGCAATCAAATTCTTCTAGTAGTCTGGGTGACCCGAATATGGTTTCGCATGAAACTCCCTCAAGATAACCTTCTTGAGCTCACTGTTGTCCGGTACATATATCCTGTCTCTAAATCTCACCAATCCATCTGTTGTGAGACGGTAGTCTAAATCCTGTACACCTACACTTGTACCAATACCTGTACCTGTACCAACACATGTACCTATACCAACACCTGTACATGTAACAACGCCTTTACATGTACCTATGCCAATACCTGTACCTATACTCTACTGCAACCTATGCACAATATCCATATACATGTCATCCAGTTGACCTCCCTACAATATCCTATCTTGTAAGTCTGTCCCATAGGAGCTCATAATTGTTATTTTATTTACCTGTACTCGCCTGCTAAGAGCCTTTGCGACCATGTTTTTCCTTTCCCTTACCTGATCTTGAAGTCAAACTCATTGATCATGGCCAACCATCTAGCCTGCCTAGCATTCAAATTCGGCTGGTCAAACAAGTACCTCAACCCAATGTGATCACTCATAAGTACAAACCACTTGCCAAGAAGATAGTGCCTCCACATCTTTAGTGCATGAATGATCTTGCTAGCTCAAGATCACGTGTCGGTTAGTTCTTCCCATGCTCGTTGAACTTTCGTGACTCATAGCATACCACCCATCCATCCTGCATAAGGAATCCACCAAGTCCTCTCTTGCAAGCATCCGTGCACACTACAAACTCCTTGTTCGGATATGCAATCTTTAACAATTGAGCATGTGTCAACAACTACTTAAGCTGCTTAAAACTGGACTCACACTCCTATGTCCAGTCAAACTTCCTACCTTTCCTCTGCAATGAGGTAATAAGATAAGAAATTTGTGAGAAGTTCCTAATGAACCTCTAGTAATAACCTGTCAATCCCATGAATGATCTCACCTCATATTCATTCTTAGTAGCTACCCACTCCATGATGGCTCTTATCTTTTTTGGATCTACTGCAATGCCCTCTTTGGAGACAACATGTCCCAAATAATGTACCTCGATATGGAAGAAACTGCATTTGTTGAGCTTAGCATACAACTGATGCTTTCTCAACAACCTCAACACTGTTGCCAAATGCTTGGCATGCTCTTCCTCATTTTTAGAATACACCAATATGTCATCAATAAACACAATCACAAATTTGTCCAAATAAGGATGCAACACATTGTTCATCAAACACATAATATAGTTGGGGCATTAGTAAAATTGAATGGAACTACAACAAACACATAATGCACATACCTGGTCCTAAATGTGATCTGTAGATGTCCTGCTCTTTAATGCGTACTCGGTGATAGCCCGATCTCAAGTCGATCTTAGAGAACATTGTTGCTCCCTTCAACTGATCGAACAAATCATCAATCCTCGATAATGGGTACACGTTCTTGATGGTAACTTTGTTCAGCTGCATGTAGACAATGCACAATATGAGAGTGCCATCCTTCTTCTTCACGAACAACACCGATGCACCCCATGGCGATACACTTGGCCTAATGTACCCTTTTTCAAGCATCTCTTTCAGATACAATTTTAATTCTACCAACTCAGGTGTGATCATCCTGTAAGGTGCCTTTGACACTGGAGCTGCCCCAGGCATCAACTAAATAGATTAGTCTACTTCCTTGTGTGATGGAAACTCTGGGATCTCTGCTGGAAACACATCTTGAAACTGTTGTAAAAATGGATACCTGTTAAACACATCTGCATCCTCAGCTTCTTTACCTTTGTCACTAGAGATATGAAATGCAAATAGTACACACCCTTTCTTATGATTACGTTTGGCCTACATGGATGTCACCATCCTAATTGATGTGGCTTTATTCCTTCCCTACAAGACTCTTGGTTACCCATTGTCATCCAATCACTTAGCTTTGTCATAGCAACATACCTTGGTCTTGTGAAGATATAGTCAATCCATACCCAATAGCATACTGTATGATCCCAAAGGCAACATGTTCAAGTGTGTTGTTGTAGGCATACCATTTAACTCGAATGCAAAGGCTCTTACCCAATGACGAACTCTTTTCTTCGTACTTATGGCCAACCACACTAACCAATATTCTACATGCATTTCCTTACTCAAACCACACTTATCCACCAGGTCAGGATTCATATAACTATAGTTAGATCTAGGGTCAATCAAAATAGAAACAACTTGATCACAAAGCTTATCGTCCATCTGAATGGTAGAAGCCTGATGATATGTCTGCATGTTGCCCACAACTGCATAAATCGAGGAATTCTATGCCCAACATCTCCCACTATTTGTGCCTCTTGCGCACTGTAGATCTGTGGCCTACCACTCTAATGTTGTGGACAACCTCTCCTACGATGATCTTTGCCACAAGTCCAACACTGTATAGGCTTCCAACATTCTTCCTTATTCTGCTCCTCAGATTTAAATCCATGTCCTCTACCAGATGTATTAAACTTCTTAGGTGGGGCAACATTCTCCTTGTTACCTGTATCTTGAGGACTTCCTTGATTTTTATCCCATTTTCATTTATTCTTATCATTACCTCTTCGATCCAGAGTATCCAAAAATATGCCATCTTTAATTGCCGCATCCCTATCCGACCTGTAACCACTAGGAGACCTATTGCCATATGATCCATTGGTCCCATCGTCCTGCCCATAGCTGAACATAAGTGGCCCTTGTTTCTGAAACTCTGACAAAATTTGAAGGATGGCTGCATTAACCTCTGCTTGCTTTTCCTGTGCTTGTATGAGTCTATCATTGTCTGCCTTGCAACTCCTTATTTCTTCCTTTAAACTTATAAGTGTATTTTCCAAATCAGATGAATGTCCAACACCATGCTTCTCATATGATTCATAGGGAGAATCTTTGTAGTCTACCATTATGCTATTCATCTTTGATTTCTTCCTGCAATCCTGTGCAATATGTCAGCAAAACCAATTCATAAATAAACTAACATACCTTAGTGTAATTTGGGGAGGATACATCCTGCAAGATCAACCAATCAGAGAAATACATATATATACATAATCATATTAATCATATAAACTCATAACACATGGTATACTAGCACATAATATCATTCTAATTGGAGTCTAGTCATAGATGCATAACCATACCAATGCAACTTGACCACACACCATTGCAATCACAGATCATACACAAGCATAAACGACATGTAACCAAGCGTGAATGACCAATGCATGTTCAACATATAACATCACACAAGCAAGCATACATAGACACTACACAAGCATGACCAATATGTGACCTAACATACACAAGCAATGCATATACAACATGTAACAATATGTAAGCTAATGTGTATGCACAATACATAAACATGAACTACACATAATAAGTCATACACACATGACCACATGTTGACAACAACACCATCAACTCTCCCATGGCGACATCACCGCCACCATGGCTAACTCAACACAGATGCACAATCACATACACCATAGGTATGAGAAACACATAAGAAATCAACAATAGCATGACCAACACACCACCCATCTAGTCCAAGGGTTAAACCATTCTCTTATACCACTCTGTAACACCCTCTTCCCACATCTACCCAAGTAACCGGACAACCGGGGTAAAAATGTGATGAGAGGCTACTAATATGAGATTCAACCTCCTAGATGACCTTCAAGAAGTGGAACTGACGAAAACAAGACAAACACACCTTACACAACATTAACAACATCCCCAGGAGGTAACCCAACCTTTCAGGTCCCTCACCCCTGAGGGAGACTAACTTTTTGACCCTTTTGGACCATAGCCACAAGCATTCCAAGGCAAGGTAGTGGGTGGGAGCCTATAGCTGCAAGAAAAACATAGAAAGCATGCAACTAGGGCCTCGATTGGTCAATTTTGTGCCTGCAACTCCAGGATTTGTGCCACCTTTCCAGTCCTAGAGCCCAGGTGACTGCCTAGAACTTAATGAAACTTTAGGCGATGATAAATAACATTAAAACAAAGGTACGAAAGCAATCACATCATCACGAAATCATCTGGACCTCTCCTAGCCATGACATGCATTTTCGTCAAACATGTCACAAACATTGCATCTACAAGTATAAATAACATATTTAAACATGGGGGTCTCTTACTTATCTGAGAATTGCTAAGAAGCATTGCTCCCCTACATCATACGCTGCAATACAATCTATTTGACCATAGATATATTGTGTATTCATTTACAGGTAAAAACATGGATACATACATACATCATCACTAATCGAATATATACTTATAGCCAACACAATAACAACATAAATACAATGGATACAATGGCAATAAAATCCATAAATAAACCATTACATTTGCATAACAAATTACTAGAGGAATGAGCTCTTCATTACTGAATGTAAAAACCAATCGGAGATGGGACTTCCACGTTCCACTCGACCATAGATTGGCTGAGCCAAGTCTCACTTCATCCAATCACCCCCATGCCATATTCTAAGCATGAATGTGGGATCTCATCAAACACATCAATCACAATCAATCCAGGGCTTCCAGAGGCCAAACCACCTCAACCCTCAACCAATGAATCCACCTCATGGTCAAACATCACAACTATCATGGTTTGGTCTCTATCCAAGTTATTCCAGGGCTCCAGAGTGTTTGTTCCAACCAGGGCTTCCAAGGCTAGTAACTCAACCCCAACTGTTACAGGGCTTCCAAAGCATTTGTCCAACCAAGGATTCTAGGACTAGTAACTCAACCCACCTAGGGCTTCCATAACGTTTAGGCTTCTAAGACTAGTATCTCAACTCACAGTTGTCTGTCGGGCTTCCAGAGCGTTTGTCCAACCAAGGCTTCCAAGAACTAATAAATCAAGCCACAAATAAAGGAATCATGAGAACTAACAAAAAAATAACCAATGGAAATAAACCCACAACACCATGGCTATCCAGGAAATGGGAAGGCTAGGAAAATCCACATGTATACACCATGCATGCAAAAACTAGTGAGGAAAACATACATGCAACTCGGTACTTGCAATCAAAGCCCGCTGTAGCTACTGATCTCGATGACCACTTGCACTTTCTTTCTCTTCCTTTGCCTTCTTGCTCCAAATCACCAAGTATCCACACTCTCCAAGAGTGCTCCAAGAAAACTCTAAGCATCCAAGAGTATGAGAGAGAGAGAGAGATAATAATGAGAGAGCTCCAAAAATGCAGTGACAAAAGGTACCAACTGATCCTTAGAAGCCTTTTCATAGAAGAGGCCTTTATTTTCTTCATTTTCCGTTATTTTCCTTCATTTTCCTCCTCACATGCAACCTGAGATCTTTCATCTCCCTTTTCTCCTAATTTCCATTCTTTTCATAAATAAATGTGTCAAAAATACTTTTTTCCTCTTTAATGCCTTAGCCATAGCCTTTTCCAATTTCCTTAGCCATAATAAACCACGTGAACACCCGCACTTGGATGTTTTTCCCAACATTCAACTTGGAATACATGTCCCATCAACCATGGTTATTATTTTAACTTTATTACATGGAATTTTCACTAGGGATGTTACACCAAGGTATTGTCACTGCCACAATTTCCATGAATACTTCCTTCAAGATGCTTTTCTCAGGGTGACTAATTTTTGCTTACTACTATAGTCCTTCAAGCCAGGCTTCTACACTAGCTCCGAATCATTGTTTCCTTCTCCAAACATGAAATCTTTCTTGTGTTAATAATAACCCTCTTCTAGCCTGATGTTTCTGCTCCTTCAAGACACAAACCAACCCTAACTTAGGGCTCAACCAAGCCTGTTGTAGCTCATAAAGACTCGGCCCTTTTCGAGGAGAAATTACACTCTTTTCTCCTCTTCTCTAGTCCTTTTGAAGTTAGCAACCTCATAGCTCCTTTGCTTATGATGTGATGCACTTAATATATTTGTTCTTGTGTCCTTACTAGACTTGTTTGGCCTCCATAAGGCCTATATCAAAGGTATCATATTTTCCACAATATTTCAGATAGTTGATATTTGTAGAGCTTAGATAAATCTCCACCAAAGTTGAAGAATAGAACTAATTGTACGAATGGAGCATCTTAGCTCGTATTATGTTAAAGAAGATGGCTTGGATTTGTATCAATTATGGTGTAGCTCGTACTATAGTGATTGCATGCCTTCTTTCAAACATAAAGTATCTTGAATTAATCCTTACTTCAGACATTATGATGACTTTGGATCATTGAAATGTTTGTATTACTAAATTTTGATCCTTAAATTTGGTTTATAGAAGTGGACAGACCTTGTATCAAAGTAGGAGGACTTATATCACTGATTTAGGCTTCAAATAAATGATCCATACTTTTGGAACTAACATTGAATCAAAACTTTGGCTTCATTTTAGAGTGAAATTGGATTACTTTTTATGCTCAGAACTCAAGAACAAAGATTTCAGAGAATTCCAATCTTTAGGATCTAGCTTCCGTCATTTTGTTACTTCTAGCAGACTTGTAGTAGTGATTAAAATTGTAGCCTTTATTTTCTTCCAAAGATGCCAATTATCTGTGATATTTTTGGCTTCCAACCTTACCTCTGATTGTGTTAACCTTACAGTACAAGGAGAAGTATCTTGCATCTATTGTTGGAATGTGAAGGAGAATTGCTTCAGAACTTTGATTTTGTGTAAGACATTATTCATTTTCTGTCTCTGGAATAACTTCACATATGCTAATCTCAAAGAGGATTTTAAATAGAATTGCCAACAAAAAGTGATCTTCACCCTTCTTCTTCTCCTAGGTCTGATACCATGTTGGAAAATCACTGAGTTTATAGATTAAAGTTGATTTTCCTAACTTGATAGTTACTTGTGACATTAGTTAGCATTTTATTATTACTCTTTCATCTATCAAAACGTGAAGATCACGAAACACAAAGAACACAAGATATAGGCTTCACACCCAGGAAAAACCCTACAACTCGGGGAAGACCAGAACAATCCACTTCTTATAGAATCATATTAACATGAGATTTCCACTGACCAAGTCAAACCACCTTCTAGCTACAAGTCCTCACAAGTAAACTAAAGGATGCCACTTTCTTATTGCAACTTTCTAATCATTGCAATATTCAGACCTATCCAATACTACTTCAATTTCAAACCTCTACAAAACCACTGCAACTTCGAACCCCTGCAAAACCTCTGCAACTCCGGACCTCTACGAAACCTCTGTAACTTCGAACCTCTGCAAAATTTGCAACTTCAAACTTCTCACTACAATTTTGAACCTTTGTAAAACCACTACAATTTTGTAATTTTTGGGTCTCTTAAACACTCCTATGATTTTGATATGAGCATACTTCTTTATATTTCAGTTAGGAGCAAACTTCTTATAGTTTCTTGGTTCTCCTTACTTCTTGCTAGTCCTTCTATGCTTCTTGATCAAACTACAGATCACAGTCCAAATGAATCTGAATTACCTCCTTTATATACTTGTTTCCTCATGTCAAATAGCTAGGTAATGAGGCCAACTTGTATTGCTTCTTTAGGCCGACATATACTGCTTCTTTAGGCCGAATTATAGATGCATCTAAAGGTGGACTTGTAGCTAGAGGTCTAATGACTTTTTTGTACACAAGATATTGACATCCTTTTGACTCGTCACAAATCATAAAGGCATGCAATGAATGTCTGGACCTATCAAGCATGAAACCTATGCTTCTTGAACAAATAGATAAATTTTCTTTCTTATTTACATCATATATGAGTATAAAGACAATTATGGAGACTGAACCTAGTTACTTTTCCAACACCTTCTCAAAAAAATCACTTTAAAAACATAAAATAACTTTAATATAATAAAGTACTGTGTACTTTTTGTACCTCATAAAGTGACTAAAAAGTCACATGACTTTAATAACTCATAAAGTCGCACTAAACAGTGGGTCTCATGTGTTTTCCTAGGCCAAAGGCAAAAAGCGCTAGTAAACACCTCCTTAGTACTTTTTTCAACACTTTATTTGCTCCACACCATGTTATTCCTAATCCTTCAAAGCTTGTGGATTGATTGGGGAAATTATTCTTCTTCTTTGACATTTTAATTTTTTTATTCAAATATATTTATTCATATTGCAGTTTGTACATATACAACTTGTTGTACTTCTTGTCCTCTAATAACAAATGGCAGGTGAGTATTTACAAAATCTTGGCCTAGTGATACATCACACCGTTTGTTGTAACACAGTTATGTAATTGTTATAGCCAATCCATTGACTAAAATAGGAAAATTAGGTGCATAGTAGAGAATATGAACTACTTGCCCATTTATAGACCAAACCTTAATTTATTTACTTTTCCAAAAATGCAAAGGTATCACCCTTTTCCTTACATAGGATATCATTGAACCTATATCCATTTGTGCATCTAATTGGTATAACTCATAACCTCCAACCTAATTATCTATGATTATAATAAATCTATCTTTCAACCCAATGATATGATTGAGGCAATAGCTATCAATATAAGATATACCTAGAGCTTTTCTGCTAGATTCTGCAAATCTTTCTATGACATTGTCTAAAACAATTGCTAAAGCTTCTTGCCTTGTCATAGTTCCTTGTTTTTCTTCTTGTAATTGTTCATTTGAAGAATCTATATAGTCATCCAATAATGTTCTCCGTCCCTTCTATCATCGACAATTGGATCTAGTAAGGAGAGTTAGAAATGTTGGAATTAATGAACATACCATCATTTGAGAATGCTTTGGAGCAGAGATCCCTTTCAACAAGATTTAATTGAGTACTAAAAATCTCAACATTTTTAACAGATTTAGATTGAAAGTTTCATTTAGCACATTTGTTATCCTAATGACCATCCTTACCACACATGAAAGATTTAGATTTGGTGTGAGGAAAACTTCTCTGAAAGTGAACCTTTCTTTTGAATCTTTGCTACGAAACTTTTGAAAATGAAACTTCTGAAAGTACATCCACTTGTATATGAATTCACATCCACTTGTATATAAATTCGCTTCAAAGTCCCTAAAATTTTCACTAAAACCAATTGTCTTTGAAAAAGTATAATAGATTGTCACCACGACACGTTTCCTTTCATTTTGCCATTTCCTTGAGACATTTTATTCGGATAGTTTTAAATATATTCGCATGCAATCTTACAAGAGCAAAGCCTGGTCAAGCTTGTGTTTGACAACAATATACAAATACACCAATTAGTTGGCCTTGAAACTGAAACGGTAGCTGAGCGATTTCGCAAAAGACCAATTAGTTTTCGGATTGGCTATCGAGTGAATCAGAGCCAATGGTGTCGTATATAACAAAGTTTTATATTCTTTTGTATGGGTGGTTGGCCTTCTAATCCAAAGTGAAAAGGATTCAAAAGAAAATTCTTCGTCGTCGTTAAAAATGGGGTACTGTCCTGTCTCTAAAACGATACAGCCCATTTTCTGATGCTCGGCAGGAGACGATTTACATATAGTATGTAAATCGTTTAAGAAATTTTTTTTATTGAAAATCACATGTAAGGAATTTTTGCGACTGCGTTTGAATCAGCTAGTGTAGTATCATCAGGACAAGCTGAAAAATCTGAACCAAAAAACCAAATTAAATAGACAGGAAAGCTCCAACTAGCCGTTAGTAATATAACAACTAGTTTGACTAAATTAAATTTCATCAATAAAATTATATTTATTATGTATGATTTCCAATAAAATTTTATTAAAAGTTTTTAATTTAAATTTAAATCAATATTAATGATTTCCAATAAAATTTTATTTTTTAAAATTTTTTTTACACTTGGTGTTATCTATTGTGGGGTTTTTCGTAGCGACACTGTAGAGATTCGTCGTTACTGACAGAATCTGAACAGTGTCCCACGTACCAGTCAAATTTCGACAATGAGTTACGCTGGTTTAATGACGAGAGGGTCGAGATTCTTATCCACCACGGATCTCTTTGTTTCGATGAAACGCCCACGATCCGATCTGAAAGCCATGGACTGATCACACTCCTCTCCTTGGTCACAGATTAGATAATCCAGTGAATGGTTCATCAACATGTTTTCGCCATCAGGCTATCCGTCTTTATCTTCATGCCTGAGTTCATATCCTCTAGCAGCATTTCAGAGCTTGGGGATTGGGGGAAATCACCCCTTCCCTTGCCATTTTTGCCATCGGGCTATCCGTTTTTATCTTCATGCCTGAGTTCATATTCTCCAGCAGCATTTCACAGCTTGGGGATTGGGGGAAACCAAAGGGAAAAGAGCGAAAGCATTAAATTACCAGGAAGCGCAGGTATGGCG
Organism: Pinus albicaulis; assembly: GCA_034641835.2. NCBI lineage: Eukaryota > Viridiplantae > Streptophyta > Pinopsida > Pinales > Pinaceae > Pinus > Pinus albicaulis. The sequence goes on from MU968450.1 coordinate 28,170,617, forward strand.
CAAGATGCCATGGGCTTCAGACTCTTCTCTACCTCAACGAGACACATATGGCAATTTCCGACGATAGAGAGGCGGGAATGATAGCAGAAGCGAGGGATATCGACCCCCACTAACTCGCAGGCCTGGAGCATCTCCTCTGTAAAATCCTCCTTCGACAGCAAGCTTTTAAAATACCACCATTCGCCACGCGTCAACCAAAAGACAGACATCGCGTTAATTTCAAAGAAACTACTTGCCCAGCTTGAAGCTACGCGATACCAATGGTATCTTGGCTCAAAACAGCTCACTTCAATTGAGATTGGGGATGCGTTCAATTCAAGAATCTGCTCCTGTTTGGGTGTCAGTGAGAGCCAAAGAAAATATTTCTTAAAAAGAATAAGGTAGGCCGGGATCCGATCCCCACTGTAACAACTACGAAACAACAACTATTTATATTTATTTTCTGGTGGCGTAACGGATGAATCCATTTCTCTTGCCCTCCTCTGTGCCTCTCCCAATAACCTAGGGGTATATGGCATGCCACAGTCACAATTCAGTAGTCACTGTGCTAAGAATCATATTATATTAGATTCTGGCCTTGTATAGCATATAGAATAAGAGCCCAATTAACAAATCAAGCAGGGCCTATTATCTTTGCGACTATGAATAAGGTGAAGAAATTCCATATCAGAGTGCAGGTTAAACCTGCAAATAAATCTAACCAATTTTCTCAACATTATCCTCATTATTTGAAAAACGAAATATGGCCTTTATTAAAATCAAATTCAATTGCATATTGAGTCGATCCCAACACCCCTGCGGTAGATGGGTATATGAGATGACAGAGTCATTCCGTAGAGTCTGTGCTAAGAATTATTTTCAATTAGGTTCTGGCCTTGTATAGCATATAGAATTATGGGACCTAAGAGGTCAGTTTGCAAATCAACCAGAGCCAGTTATCTTTGCATCCATGAATGGAATGAAGAATTTCCTTACCAGAGTGTCGGTTAAACATGCAAATGAATCTAACCAAGTTTTGTCAACATTATACTCATTAATTGAAAAACAAATTATGGTCCTCATAAAATTCAAATTCAATTCCATGTTGAGTTGATCCCAATGGCAAACACTCCAGGGGTAGAGGGTTATGTGACATGCCACAACCACCATTCAGCAGAATCAATGTGCCAAGAGTTATATTCTATTAGATTCTGGCCTTCTATAGCATACACAATTATGGTACCTATGAGCTCAGTTTGCAAATCAAGAAGAGCCTATTATCTTTGCATCCATGAACATGGATGTCAGATATGGTCCAAGTAGTAAACAACCCAAAGATTATGGTAATAATATCCGCCAAGAGGGCTGGATATTATTCATAAATTTGTCAGAAGTTTGTTTCATCCTTAACGACATCAAGTAATCATTATTCCCAGAGGGATTGTTTCTCTCTATATATATATCACCAACACTGACCAGTCTCCCATTTCCTCCAAGTAGGAAATCCATGCTCAAGATGACAATCGCCGTTAGAACTTCGATCGGAAGAAGAAATCCCGGGAAATCTGTTATTCACCCTCCTGCATTGCAGGGACTGCAACCTCAATCGTTCGTCATACTTTGCTCTAGTTTCTGGATCAGACAACGCCAAGAAGGTCGAGCAAATTCGTGGAGAAATCGCACACGGCCATCCAACGGTTGTTATCATGTCACATTGCTTCATTTGATCCAACAAATATCACACGAGTTACTTGCACGAACGATAATGCGCGATGGCGCGCGATGAAAGCGTTTTTCCAAATTCGCTTAGGGACACGCATCACCCAGTGTATGGCATCGCTGCGATCTCTTAAATACCACTTACCGTGCAAATCCGGTTCGATCAAAACCGCCGGTTAGCTCTAAACCACGTTCACTGTTCACTTCGTGGTTCCGCCCATTCTCCGCTGTGGATCCAGCTCGATCCAGACATTTTGAGGACATTTTCGTCGATCCGCGTACCGCTGCTGTCGCAAAGGCAAGTTCGGATGAAGAAATTCAGGTAAAGATCGCAAAGAAAGTAAAAAATGGAGGGGTGCGACGATTATTTACTAGTGTTTTGAGCACGATTTAGGGCTCAAGATGCAGATAATTGCAGGGGAAATATCTGATTTGCGGTGAATTTGTGGTCATTGTGAATGTGTTGGACGAGCTGCCTGAACCGCACGGGCAGGGCGCGAGGAGGAGCTATGAAGGTCACCCCCGTGAAATTTCTGGCCCTGTTTCTCATGGTTTCCATCACCGGATGGGTGATTTTCATGTAAGTTTATGTTAATATTTTAAATCTAGCATTCACTGGAAATTTTTTCACTAAATGTTTTAGCTGAGATTGTGTTTAAATCTTTTATTGGTGGAATTTTTGAGAATTTTGTGTTTCAAAAGTTTTACCATTTAATGCCTTAAATTGTCCTCCTTTAAATGTTTTAGTTAAGAATACTCTTAAAACATTTCACTTTATATGCTTCATCTAAAAATACTTCAGTGAGTTTCACTCTAGTAATATTTTATGTTACCTATAGGAGCTAAGATTTCCATGGAAGTTTTGTACTTTGAAAATTTGAGCCAAGAATGCTTTGAAAATTTTGTAACTTTTCAAGAGAAGAATGCTTCAAATTTTTTGTGATGTTTTAAGGGAAGAATGCTTGAAAATTTTGTAATGTTTAAATGAAAGAATGATTCAAGGAGTTGTATTACAAAGGTTTTAGTGAACATTCTTGGAAATTTTTGTACTAATGTTTAAGCTAAGAATGCTTTAAAATTTCTGTACTTAGTTCTATACTTTTTACACGGTCCAGCTAAGAATGCTTGGACAGTTTAATAGATGCTTTGCTATTTCTAGAAATGACAAGCTGATAAAATGAGTGATCTTTGTCCACACTCGTTAAGTTGACACGAAGTTAATTAACCATATTTCTTAATTAGGTGAAAATTTAGCTCAAATCATTCTTTTTGATTGGGGTGCCAGTATCCTGAGGTTCAATTTGGACTTTGGCAGTGTTTCCCTATAATCATTTTCTCGTAGTCAATGACACCAAGGTCCATTTTCCTACTTGTTAAATTAGGAGAAGTTATATTAGATAAAAATGTTGCTTCGAACAGGATGCTCTAAGTACTTCTCCAAAATAAATCAAGTTGAATCTGACATAAATTTGTGCTCGTGTCCTCTTTTTCTTAAAATACCTAGTGACCTACTTCAACATTTCTGTTTTTCTGACCTTTTTCGCCAGAAAAAGATAGCTATATATATTATTTCACAATATTTCAATGTTGGCGCAAAATTCCTCTCCTGGGGAGGACTTATGGGGGCGATCAATGGTTCATGTCTACAGAAAACCAAAATCAGTTTAAGGATCCCTGAAGCTATATTAAATAAAAGTAAGCAAAAATTAGGGTATAGAGTTTTCTACTGATAAATGGTTGCAATACTAACTGAATCCTTAACATAACACAACTAAGCATAAGTGATAATTTTTTATCTAAGTTCTAATATCAATAGAAATTTAAACAACTTTGTTTAATAAAAATTTTAATAGAAATTTAAACAATTTTGTTTAGTAAATTTTTTAATAATTTTAAATTTATTTGAACCATAATTAATATTAAAAATATCATAATTAATTAAATATTTATTTGAATGTTTCATATAATCTAAACTATTGGAGTCACTATTCTACATATTTATGGAAGTATACAGTGGATAAAAGACAAGCTTATTGCTTGAAATCTTATACAGAGTTTAATTTTTAGTTCTACAAGGTATTTTTATTTGATGTAAAAACAATATGATATCAATATTTTGTTTAGAAATGTTAATTTTGAGGTTGGAATTCCACATAGTGCGGAAATCAATTGAACTATATACATATTGAAATGTGACCAAATATGCATAATGGATATGGACCGATTATATATTTGATTTTGATTTTGATTTTATTTTTATTCGTTTATTTTTATATTTTTCATTTTATTCGTTTTTATTTTAATTTTTATCTATTTATTTATTTATTTTATTTTTATTTTTATTTTATATGTTTTATATTTTTATTTCTAATTTATTTATTTTTTAATTCTTTTATTTATTTTTAATTTTTTTTAAAGCTTAAATAAAATTACTTATAAAATAAGGTAACTGATGTTATGAGTTTTGAATCAACTAACATATAATTATTAAAAATAAAATAATTCTTTATATATTTAAACTATAAATAGTATTTCATTATTCTTAACATTTAATTTATTTGAAAATGTCAATTGTTAATCTCAATCAAAACACGCAGAACCAGGCCGAACTCTTTGATAGGCACAAGAGTTAATACAAAGTCTACTCCTTCGGTGTACCTTTGCACCCTTAGGGGCAAATGCTAGTTATATTAATTTGAAAAAATATAAAAATAAATATAAATATGTAAATCGTTGTTAAGACTGGTGGATTTGGACCTCCGAGTGGGGTTGGTGGAGAAATTCTTTCTGCAGAAGGGTGATTCCTCACGTTGTTAGTCTTTAGAGCGTCGCAGGGTCCCATTTCTGTGCACAAGGTGTCACCATTATGGCCCTAGCAAAAGACTGCAACCCGAAGTTTACTAAACGCATCCGAGTCAAAAAATCTAAGGTGAGATCTCTAGACGAATAACATACTTCTTTGCCTAATAAACAAATTTCATATAAGGAGTAGTTTGCGCTATGGGGGTAGAAATCTAGCCTAACTAAAAGAGTTCGAATGAAGATACCAATATGGAATCAAGGGTCACCCTGTCAGTAGAATCCTCTTATAATTCCTCTCCAGAATGTGAGGTCACAGGAATGCAAGAGGTGTTTTCTCATCCCCAGGTCAACATTGTCAGGTCAACCCTTTAGCTGCAATTGTTGCGCCGTTGCAGGTAAGTTTGAAAATACCCCCTCCCCTTTGTCTAAGTCAATGGCCCTTTCTCATGGTCAATTGAGTGAAGGGTTGGTCTGTTTGTGGTCCAATTCTGTTTTATGGGTTTGAGAGGTTTCAGGAACCTCACGGGAGATTGCAGGGAAGGCTGCTGCAGCTATCAGTAGGGGTTTTTGTCCTATTGTTGGGCTTCCCTCTACTTTCCTTCAATAGGCCGAGGACCCCTTAACTTTCCCCTGTAACCACAATGTTTTGGAACAGAGGGTATCTGTAGTGATGGAGGTCTGATGAGATATTATTTAAGGTCTATAGATAAGGGTTTAGGGTCAGTTGTTCCTGGGGTGGAAGGAGTTGGGTATGGGTATTTGGCATGATGGCCCAAGTTCTAGAAGCCAAAAATCTTACCTAGCCATAGCAGAAGAAAAATCCAAAATGGACCTATCCTTTACGAACGAAAAATCCATTGTTAGAGTTTCTATGGCAGTTTAACACCCCGTTAGGTGTAAGCCATGATTGTCATGTCTTTGAATATCGAGGTGATGGGCAGCACTTCGAAAAAATTAGACCTGAAGAGCCTTGTGGAAGCCCACAACCAAGAAATTGTTTTATTCAGGAATCTATGATTGAAGGCTCCAGACTCCAAAGTATCTGGGGAATTAGGAAAGCGCATGGGCGATTGGATTTTCTACTACTAATTCAGTGGTCATTCTGGGGGTCTCATTTTGGGCTGAAGGGGATTTCCTTCTTATGCACTAATTCCATGTCTTTTGCATTGGGTCTAGGTTTAGTACTTTCCTCACAGGATTTGGGGTAGTTTATATTTTTGAACATCTATGGGCCATATGCTGACAGAGTTCAATAGTAGGAAATGATCCTTGCTATGCACTTTTTTAGGAAGAAAATGTAATGGTGAGTGGTGATTTAAATCTTGTTTTGGGTAAATCAGATCTTTCGGGTCAATCAACACACCCAGATCACCTAGATATCAATATATATAAATATAAAAGCAGAATTAGATGAAGTAGGTTTCTTAGATGTGGAGCCTATAAAGTTCCTACCTAGTGAGTAGATCTGAGAACTGGTACTACTATAGAATTGCAAAGAGGCTGGACAAGTTTCTTTTAAATAAAGCGCCTGTTGGTTGTCAGTTCAGGATAACGCAGCGAGTCAGTGTAGCAGGAAAATGTGACCATTCTCTAGTATTTTCGAAATAGGAAAGGTAGAAAAGAAGTCACCAAGCCCCCTTAAATTTAACTCTGTATGGTGGGAAGAGGAGGAATAACTAATCTTGTTAAGAGATCCTAAAAGCATTTTGATGGAACTTTGCGTGAATCTGCATGTATATAGTTTGAAGCCATTTTGAGGAGACTGAAGCAAGTGACAGAGGAATGGGCCCGTCAAAGGAAACTGAAGGCTGAATAGGATCTTGTAAGCATTGAAGAATAATTGGAAGCGTGTCACTCAAAACAATCCAAATAGCTTCCTTAAATTCAATTTGCAATAAAAATCTCTGGGGCAAAGCATACGAAAGTTATTGGAGGATAGAGAAAACACTTTGAGTCTAAAAAGTAAGACTATGTGGCTCTCCAAAGGGGATGATAGCATTAATTATTCTCATCAGTTGGCAAATCATAGGAGAAACATAATACAATTTGGAAAATGCCCAGGAGTGATGGTATGGAAGCTACAGGGTTTTAAGAGTTTGCCAGAACTAGAGATAAATAATTTTGAAGTTATTCACGAAGAAGAAAATCGAGCCACAATTGTCGAGGTTGTGAAAATGCCTTCATATTCCCCTTGTTTTGATGATGAGGGGGATAATGAGAGATTACTAGAAGAAGCCTCTAAAGATGAGTTGTAGGAGGTGATGCACGCACAATTTTCAAAAAAATGAAAGCCCCCCCGCCCTTATGGGTGGACTATCAAATTCTTTTGTCTTATGTCTTCTTATGACCTCCTCGAGGAGGATGATCTTCTTAGGGTTATAAAAATTCTCGGTCATGAACAGATGCTTGCTACTTTCAATTCTACATGTATTGTCATTTCAATTCTACATTCATTGTCATTATCCTAGTGATGTTATTTCATTTGGGTTTCCATCTCCATTATGTAAATTGATTGATGAGTTGTGTTACTTCGGATTCTTTTTCCATTCTCATTAATGGCTCAAATTCAAGCTTCTTTATGCCAAAAAGAGGCCTCTGACAAGGATGTCCATTGTATCCTCATCTTTTCCTTACTGTAGCAGAATGTTTGAGCAAGTCACTGTCAGAGGCCAACAAGAAAGAGCAAACAAAAGGGATAAGGTTAGGAAGAACTTTATATCTGACTCATTTAATCGTCGTGGATCACGTACTTTCATTTTGTGATGGGTCTAGGAGGGATGCCTAAAACCCTATGTTGCACGAGTTTCCAGTATGCGGGTACTTCTGGTACACGGAAATGAGTATCCGACACGGCTAGAAGTTTTGCCCAAATTTACAGGAAACGTCCAATAAAATTTAATATATATTAAAAATAAAAATAAAATAATTAATTTATTTCCATCCAAATCTTGCCAATTAGGATTGGCCAGATGCCTCATCTTCATTTGGATAGAAGGGATTTCCATAAACGTGATGTTTTGCTTAGTTCCAGACCCATATCCAGATGTAGACCTAGCGGCATACCCTTCCCTTCACGCAGTTCCATCAATTTAAGCAGCACCCAAGCTGATAGCGTCAAATAAACCAAAGTTTTCTCTTATTCATTGCAGTGAAGCTCCCAAAACGTCAAAAAATTGTTGCAATGAAGCTCCCAAAAAGCTCCAAAGTACCCATTGAAGCTCCCGACGGCTTTGGAGCATTTCCTACAAACTCCCAAGAGTGGGGGAGCTTGGTGTACATGCTCTCCAATACTTGGGAGCGGTACCCGTGTAACCATGCTAAAACCTAAACGAGATTCTAGTTTTGCACTATGAGGCTACAAGTATGAAGATCAACATAAATAAATTTACTATATCCTACAAGAAAGTAGGTGAGACTAAAGTAAGATTCTTATTACTGCCGTTTAACTTTCATCAAACAGGTTTTAACTTTTAATGATGGTTTGAAGTACGTGGACTCTATACTCAAGCCAATGATCGCAACGATTCTGATTGGAATTGGCTCATAATCAGTGGGAAAAAACATTGGCAGTGTGGTGCAGGAGGTGGCTATCCTGGGGTGGCAAACTTGTTTCAGTTAAATTTATCTGGGAAGTTATTCGAATGTACTCGATGTCTATTGAACCCAGCAGTTATAAAACAAGAAAGAAATCTATGAAACTGACTGACAAACTGAAAGATAAACACACATAAGTAAATGCACAAATGTACATGGTAAAACCTTGACAAGGTGTCAAGGAAACCTCCACGGGGCAAGGGATTGGAAACTCTATTAATCAAGAATGATTCTCCTCATCTTTACAAGCCTCTCGGGCCATCCAATTTAACCTGGGCTATTTCGTTATTCTAATTTCATTTCGTTATACAACCAACTAACAAGTAATAAGTAAATTTGCCCAAAATTACATTATTTACATTTGTTGTCATATTTTAACGAATTCCACCTTGACAACAATTTTCCTAATCCCTTGCCCATGCCCATTCATCATCTTTTCTGCAAGCCAAGAGAAGTGAGACACCATCTCAGCTTCTCTACGGTCACTGACTTCGTGAATATATCTGCATGATTTTTCTGTGTATGGACCTTCTTGAGAACTACTTTGCCGCCTTCGATTACATGTCTCACAAAATGATACCTTACATCAATGTGCTTGGTCATGGTGTGATAGGCTGGATTTGTAGCCAAATGAATAACACTCTGACTGTCACAGAGTACATTCACTTTCTCTTGCGTCCTTCCAATCTCATCAAGCAGACCTTTTAACTAGATTGCCTCTTTACAGGCGTCTGAAGCAGCTATATACTCTGCTTCAATAGTGGACAAAGCAACCGTCTCTTGAAGCTTTGACATCCCGCTGATTGCTCCACCTGCAAGAGTAAAAACATAACTTGTAGTAGACCTCCTTTTGTCCAAATCACCTGCATAATCAGCATCCACATATCCGCAGACTGAACCTTCACGACCATCAAAGCTGATGCAATGGTCACTTGTGCCTCTCAAATACCGAAGCACCCATTTCACTGCTCGCCAATGTTCTTCCCCTGGATTTGCCATGAACTTGCTGACAACTCCAACTGCATGTGAAATGTCAGGTCTTGTAGATACCATCGCATACATTAAGTTGCCTACCGCATTTGCATATGGTACACGAGACATATACTTCTTTTCTTCATTAGTTCTAGGACTTAAATCCGAAGAAAGCTTAAAATGGGAAGCTAATGGAACATTAACAGGTTTCACATTGTTCATACTGAAATTTTCAAGTACTTTCTCCACATACTTCTGTTGTGATAACCAAAGCTTACCATTCTTCCTGTCTCTGTGTATCTCCATGCCCAAGATATGTTTTTCCTCTCCAAGATCCCTCATTTCAAACTTCCTAGAGAGTTGAGCCCTTAACTTGTTGATTTCTTCCATGCTTTTGCTTGCAATAAGCATATCATCAACATACAACACTAGGATAATGAATATGCCATTGAAAATTTTGAAGTATACATAATGATCATACTCACTTCTGATAAAATTTTGGCTCACCATGAAGGAATCAAACTTCTTGTACCATTTCCTGGGTGATTTCCTCAGGCCATACAATGATTTCCTGAGCTTGCAAACTAATCTTCTGCTGCGACCTTGTACAAAACCTTCTGGCTGATCCATATATATCTCTTCATCCAAATCACCATGAAGAAAGGTTGTTTTAACATCTAACTGTTCTAACTCAAGATCGAGTAATGCAGTTAGTGCTAACACAGTACGAATAGAAACAAGTTTAACAACTAGTGAAAAAATCTCATGAAAATCAATACCTTCAACCTGAGAATATTCTTTTGCAACCAGCCTCGCCTTATACCTCTCAATACTTCCATCAACTTTTCTCTTCAACTTGAAGACCCATTTGCACCCCGCTTCCTGATAACAAGAAGGTTCCCCATCTTCAGTGATCAATGCAAAAGATGAAGCAAAATCTTCATACCTTTTGGGTGTTTTTCTTTCCCTTGTAGACCTTCTTAGAGTGACTGGTTACTGAATTGGTTCTGGAATTTCTCCAGTTTCCTTTGCTTCTCCACCTTTTTCATCAGAAGTCTCTCCTTCCTTTTGACTTTCTGGAAAAGGTTTAGTCTCCAATTGAATTTGCTGATTTGGCGATACCTGTTGCTGTTCAACTTTTTCAACATCTGATTCTAGAAGAGAAGATTTATCAAATGTTACATCTCTACTAATGACTTTCTTTCGTGAAGAAGGATCCCACAACCTATATCCTTTCACTGCATAATCATACCCAACAAAGACACAACATTTCGATTTTGGATCTAACTTTGTACGCTGATTTCTAGGAATAAGAGCATAGGCATCACAACCAAAAATATTCAAATGCGAATAATCACAAGACTAACCCGACCAAACTTCTTCAGGAATTTTACAGTTTATTGCAATCGAAGGTGATCTGTTAACTAAATAACAAGCAGTAGATACTGCTTTTGCCCACAACTTCTTTGGCAGGTTAGCATTGTTGAGCATGCTTCTGGCTCTTTCCATAAGAGTCTGATTCATTCGTTCAACAACACCATTTTGCTGAGTATAAACAACAATTTTATGTCAAATAATCCCTTCAACCTTACAGAACTGTTCAAATTCTAAATAAGTAAATTCATCGCCATTGTCAGTTCTTAAACATTTAATTGATTTGCTTGTTTTCTTTTCCACCATTGCTTTAAATTGTTTAAAAACATTAAATACATCAACTTTCTTTTTCAACATATAGACCCAAACTTTCCTTGAGAAATCATCAATAAATGTTAAGAAATATAATGCACCTCCATAAGACACAGTAGGAGATGGTCCTCACAGATTAGAATGAATGTAGTCTAAAATTTGTTTACTATTATGATTACCAGTCTTGAACCTTTCTTTACATTGTTTTCCAAACACACAATGTTTACAAAAATCCAACTTCAAGGATTTCAAATCAGTAAGCAACTTGCGATTCATCAGTACCTGAAGACCTTTCTCGCTCATGTGACCAACCGCTGATGCCATAGATGAGAACTTTCTCTTGCTTTTTCTGATACGATCGCTGCTTCACTAACTTGAGTGCTTCCTTTGAGTCTGTATAGATTTCCAACCTTTTCAGCCTTCATAACTACCAAGGCTCCTTTTGAGACTTTCAACACTCCATTCTGACCTGTAAATTTATACCCATTCGAATCCAAAACTCCCGAGGAAATCAAGTTTTTCTTTAGTTCAGGTACATGCCTAACATCAGATAATGTTTTAACTGTATCATCGTACATTTTAATTTTTACATTACCCATCCCAACAGTTTGACAAGATGCATTATTTCCCATGAATACAAAACTACCTTTTACAGCTTCATATGAAGTAACCCAACTTCGGTGTAGACTCATGTGATGAGAAGCACCAGAGTCTAATAGCCAATTTTCAGCATCTTGAGAGACATTACAAACAGGGAGAGCTTCAGTAGTTAAAAATTCATCAATCATACCTGAATCAACCTAATTTGCTGCTTTATTCTGGTTTTCCGACTCCTTCCGTTTCCAACAATCTTTCTTGAGGTGTTCCATTTTGTTGCAGTACTAGCACTTGGCTTTACACTTCTTGTCGCCCTTTGATTTTGATTTGGAAGAGCCCCTTGCTTTCTCCCCTCTTTCCTTTGACTGACCTCTGGCTACCATGGCTTCTGGTGCAGATGTCTCAATACTAGATTTCCTTCGTACTTCTTCAGATAAGAGAGCACCCGCAACTGATTCAAATTTCAATGAATCAGCAGTGCTCAAATTGATTGAAGTTACGAAGTGGTCCCATAACTCGGGCAGAGAACACAACAAGGTTATAGCCTTGTCTTTTTCCTGAATTTTAACTTCCATATCTGACAATTGGCAAATAAGTGTATTAAAAATATTTAAATGTTCTGCAACTTTTGTACCCTCCTTCATCCGAAGACTATACAATTGTCTTTTCAAATAAATTCTATTTGTCAATGATTTAGTCGTATACAAGGTTTCTAGTTTTTCCCACAACCCTTCAGCGGTACTCTCTTCAACAATATTAAAGAAAAATTCATCTGCCAAACATAACCTAATGGTACTAAGGGCTTGGGCATCCAAGTCCTCTCAGTATGAATCTGTCATGTTTGCAGGTTTTTTCTTTACCCCGTCTGATGCTTTGTGCAACCTTTGTTGCACCAGCAAGTCCCTAACTTTCAGTTTCCAAAATGTGAAATTGTTCTTCTCGGTGAACTTTTCCACCTCGAACTTTGCATTTGTCATTTTGGCCATTTCTACCTCCTAGAAATCTTTCTTCTATGGTTTCTTGGTTTCCCTTCTTTCTTAATTTCCAACTAAGGATTGAAGAAATATTTCTGATTTCCCCAGGTTTCTGATTTCTCTTTCTTTTAATTAAATAAATTTTTACAAAAAATTATGAGATTTTCTCTATTCCACTTTCCAGAATTTCCACCGGAAAAAGTTCTAAAAAAAAACTTCTTTAAACTTCCTTTGTTTCTTTCAATAAATTTACAGAATTTTAATTTCTGCCTGAAAACTTCTCTAAAAACACCTCAATCTCCAGAAAACCACTATAATCCATGTCCAGAAAAACCACTATAATCTGACAAATTCTTTCAATCACCCTCTTTTAAAAAAAAAAAATGTTTTCTTAAGTATTCGAATATCTGTCTGCGTTTTTCTTTTAACAAAAAAAAAAAACAAATAATTATACCCGATTTTAATTCAATGACAGTCTTCTCCTTCGACGGCCAGCGGCCTTTTCCCTTGACAGCGGTCAGTTATAGAATTTTATCAGTGGCAAAAATCATGCGATTCTTCTCTGGAAGCATGCAATTCTTCTCTCCGGCTGGCTCAAACATCGGCTCTGTCGACTCTGTCTATCTACTATCTGGCAACATGTGCTTTCTTTTCAGCAGCGTGCGGGCCTCACAAAATCATCTGGCAGCGTTCTTTTCTGGTGGCTGTAATTATTTCTCTTCTGGGTATCGATTTTCTCTAACAGCGGCCTTCAGGGAATCTTCTGGACAACGACGTTATCTTTAGCATGCACCTTTTATCACGGCGTGTATGGCAATAGCAGAAAGCTTCTCCTTTTACACATTTAATGCGGTTTTTCTCTTTTCAAATGGGCAGCAGCCTTTTTCTCCTTTTCCTCCAGCGTAATCCTTACTCCACCAAGATCTTGACTCCACCAAGCTTTGATACCACTTATTGAACCCAACAGTTATAAAACAAGAAAGAAATCTATGAAACTGAATGACAAACTGAAAGATAAACACACAGAGGTAAATGCACAAATATACGTGGTAAAACCTTGACAAGGTGTCAAGGAAACCTCCATGGGGCAAGGGATTGGAAACTCTATTAATCAAGAATGATTCTCCTCATCTTTACAAGCCTCTCGGGCCATCCAATTTAACCTGGGCTATTTCGTTATTCTAACTTCATTTCGTTATACAACCAACTAATAGGTAATAAGTAAATTTGCTCAAAATTACATTATTTACATTTGTTGTCATATTTTAACAACGTCCATTGCCTATGTTACCAAAGGAGTGCTAAATAGAATAAGAAGAATCAACTTTAGATTATTCTTTGGACAAAGAGAAAAGAGTGCCATCTTTGTAGTTAACTGTTAAATGGTAGATTGTGGCAAAGCCAACAGATTCTGAATGATGGGGCATAAAAGACATCTCTCTGTTTAGAAAGGCTCTCGCAGCAAACGGGATCAGGAGGTTGATTTCCACCCAAGGCTTATGGAGTCAATAAGTTACATGGAAGGATATTGATCCAAGCTCAGTGAAAATTTGGATTAAGAAGCTTAAAAAATCATCAAAATTTATCAATCATAAGAAAAGCAATTGTTCTAGCATATCCATGGGGCAATGGCTTATATGGAAGGTAGGAAAAGGTGGAAAAACGTGTGTTGGTTATGACCCTTGTATATGCTTTGTAGGGGATTTCTAATTGTCAAAAAGCTATTAATTTCACTTTATGTCAAGTGGCATCGGTTAATGAGAGTACAGTGTGGACAAAGGAATGGTTGTCTGCTGCGGACCTAAATTTACCAGCGAGAAATGAGGAGGGGAACGCATAGATTGCTAAACTTAAAAGAAGCCAAGTGAGGATAAAAAATGTTGAAGAGGAATTGATCTACTGAAGAAATTCAATTGGAGGAGCATATACCCTGAATACTGGATATTTGCCACAAAGGAATGGTTGGCACTAAGGAATGGTTGGATACTGGATACTTGGCACTTTGTGATGATGGTAGACTGGTAGCTTGGCTAAGCTACTTTGGTGGTGGGTAATTATATGAAATTTCAAATGGCCACTGAAAGCTCTGATTTTTATGTGGCTTGCAATTAAAAACACTTGGAAGATAATTTTTCGATGCTTAGTTTAGAATTGGTTGCAGATTTGTAGGTGGATGTTGAGAGAATATCTCAACCTCCCTATTCATATTTAGAATTAGTTGGATCTCAATCCAACTATATATTTGTATAATATTTGTGAATAATGTAGAATAAAAATAGTTTTTATGTGTGCAATCTGATTTTCTAGTTGGTATCAAAGCACGTATGGGTCTGGGCCTGGCCTTCCTCGTGGGAGGGTAGAGAGAAATAGAGTTTTTGTGTGTTTGTCTTTAATTTTATTGTGTTTGTAACAGAGTTGATTCAAGAGAAATTCATTCGTGTTGCCTCGTGGAGCCGTGTGCGAGGATTGATGGAGGTAGGAGACCTTGAACAAATACCGAGTGAATGCGCCTGACATCAGAAATTTCATGGGATGTTCCTTTAAAGAAACGTAATTTGTGGGGTCTTCAGAGGTCCGAGTCCACATATAATTTTCTAGTTGGTATAACAATAAAACTGATCTATCTCACTGGTCTTCATCAGCAATTCTACCTACTTTGTAGTCTACTGGACTCCGCTCTTTCTTTCTCCACATCTTGGGTAGAGTTGTTGATGAAGACCAGTGAAACAAAGATCAATTTTATTGTTATAATATGAATAGGGAGGTTGAGATATTATCTCAACATCCACCTCCAAATCTGCAACCAATTCTAAACTGAGCATGGAAGAATTATCCAAGTCTCTCTCTTAATTCTTACATGCACAATTACAATACATATTATAACAATAAAACTGATCTCTGTCTCACTGGTCTTCATCAGCAACTCAACCCAAGATGTGGAGAAAGAAAGAGCATAGTCCAGAAAACTGAGTTGAGTTGCTGATGAAGACCAGTGAAACAGAGATCAGTTTTATTGTTATAATATGTATTGTAATTGTGCATGTAAGAATTAAGGGAGAGACTTGGAAGATAATTCTTCCATTCTCATCTTCCATTCTCAGTTTAGAATTGGTTGCAGATTTGTAGATGGATGTTGAGAGAATATCTCAACCTCCCTATTCATATTTAGAATTAGTTTGATTTCAATCCAACTATATATTTGTATAATATTTGTGAATAATGTAGAATAAAAATAATTTTATGTGTGCAATCTGATTTTCTAGTTAAACAAAGTGTTCACTTGAGAAGTCTTGGAAATGGAGAAAAAAACAGGGAGCCTGCAAATCTATTTTCTACACGAATGATGAACCATCAATCATATTTCGATTTCATGTGCATAATCTGTTCAGGTATGGAAAGAGCTATCAGACCTTATTGGTCTTAGTCTTGTCTGGGATGGAGCTATACAGAAGAATGCTTAAGATCGTGGCAACTTGTAATGATGGTAGCTTGGCTAAGCCACATTTGTGGCGGATAGTTGTATGAAAATTCAAATGCCCGCTGAAAGCTCAGATATTTATGTGGTCTGCAATTAAAAAAGAACTCACATGGGAAGTCTCGCTAAAGGAGAAACAAACAGGGACTCGACATATTTCCTTTGTACAAGAATGATGAGGAAACCGTCCATCATCTCTTGCTTTCATGTACTTATTTTGTTCAGATATGGAAAGAGATATCAGACCTTACTGGTTTTAGTGTTGTTTGGAATTGAGTTATACAGACGAGTGCTTAAGATCATGAGTAGATAATCATGCTATTAAAAATGTTAAAGCACTTTCGCTGATAGCTGCTTGGGGAATGTTGCTTGCTAGAAATGCAACATTGTTTAAGTATTGTCATAAAGTACCCTCGTAATGCACTCTGTTCTAAGTAAGCCTGAGTTCATCCTAGACAGTTTTCCACATGTTCAAAGAGAAATCTGAAAAGCAGGAAGTTGCTAAACAGATAGACAAGACTGAAGCATGGGCATAATTTGACGGGGCAAGTGAAGGTGAGCCTGCTGCATGTCGAACTGGAGGTATAACTTATGTGAATGATTCCATTGTTCAAAGCCGGTCTTGGAGGAGCTTCCGACAATTTTGAACTGATAGCTCTTAAATTACTGTCGATTCTCTCTGCAGTTAAGGGATTACAAAACTGCGAATCTTCGGTGATTCAATGGTGGTCATTCAATTAAACAATCTGTAGAACTACATTTTGAGGTTCTATGCGGAGATCTCCAACTCTTCAAACCCAATTTTAACACCATTTCATTTCTCCATATTTAGACATATTTATAGGGAAAGGATTACAGAGATAGATGGCCTATCAAAGGCAGGGCTGCGGATGGATCCAGATGTATGGGCATATCCAAGAATTCAAGGATTTCAAATCATCTGACTATCATTATCCACCTTTCTTTTCTTTCCTTGGGGACTTATCATGATATCTGTTTTTTTCTCTCATTTGCAGTTTTGGGACCTTTTAGGAGAAGATATGTATATTTCACACTTCATTATATCAACACTGTATGGGGTTGCTTTAAGGGATCTATGGATGTATAGAGTCATATGGCAAATAACACTTTGAAACTATTTTGATATTTCTGGAATTTTATATTTTGTGGAGGGCTACCGTATTACGCTCTCATTTTGATTCAGTTTGAAATGCTTAAATGCATGCATGTGAGGAATGCAAATTTTTTTCCCAAGGATAATAAAATTGCAAACTATATCTATAAAGAAGCCTTTACAAACTGTACCTCTTGAAACCTCTTAGGCAATAAAGGGAATGGAATCGTGGTTACTTGATTAATTTATCATTCTGTAACCAATAATATCGTATAAAATGGTATAATGAATAGCAATAACCGATGGGAGATATAAAGCCGTGCATGTGAAGAGGCTTCACGCTGGAGAAAAAGATTGGAATTTATAGTCAGATATTTAAGATGGTTATTGGGAAGGAATTGTCTCAACTATTATGAGATTGGGAAAAGGATTGGAGTTTATAGTCAGGTTGCTATAAAGGAATTGTCTTAATTTTCTTTTGTTTTTTATCAAGGTGAATTAGTAACTTGTTGGAGTAATTTGGGCGAGATCCAAAATCAAACCTAGTGGCTGTCACTATAACATCAAAATTATATCCAACAGCCCATTATCCATATACCGCTAATTTAAGACTTAGGAATAGCTGAGACTTCACGAGGGTGGGAGAGCCTAGTCCTTCAGCTTTATCACAATTGGTCAAAGGTATCCCCGCGAGATTTGAAACCAGGTTAAGGGGATAACATCCCATTGTGCCAACCACTCAATTGTCCCACAAAAATTATATTAACTTTTTTCAATTGTGATTTCATCAAATTAAATTGTATAGTGTTTAAATTGTTTAGTCATAAAAAACAACTTTAACATATTATAGACAAACTGCTGGGTTATTTTATTAAAAAGAATAATGAATACTCATTACTGATTAAAAAGAATAATGAATGTGAATAGTAGAGATACATGCATGTGAAGTGTTTCGAAACTGAAAATGAAACAGGATTTAGGATCTAGAGCTTATAGTCAGATTATAGATATGTAAAATGGTTGCCACTTGATAAAGACATTTATTATATTAAAAGCCTTATGTTCTATCAGAGTTTTCTTTATTTGCCCTTCTGTCAAAAATACACATCCCTCATTTATAAAATAACACAGATTTAGAAAACGTAGAGCCATACTATAGCCCTACAGTTCAACAGACAGAAATTGGTAATTGGTTGTATAAAAAAGAGCTAATTACAGTGTGACAAGTTGATCCATATGGTTTCTTTATCTGTAGTTTTTGAAAAAGATCGAGGTCAATATATACCGGCTACTGATTTTCCACCCAATTTAATTTCAAAGGATTAAGAAAAACAAATAATAATAAAAAAATACATGTTGATCCATATGGTTTTCCATCCTATAGTTTTAAAAAATTAAGTCAATATACGGTGGGAACTGATTTTTTCATTTCAAAGAATTAAAAAAAACAAAAAATAATAAAAATACCTAGATGTTTATGGAATTAAAGTATTTCCTTTAGTCTTTAAAGATAAACGCACTTGAGACTAGAATTTCTCTACGAACTTATTTGCAAATCCCTGCATCGAAATAGACCTTGTATCACGTAGGGCTGTAGAATGTCTTTGTAAACTTATTTGCAAATCCCTGCATCAAAATAGACTTTGTATGACTTTGTTTCACTTAGGGCTGTAGAATGTCTCTATGAGCTTATTTGCAAATCCCTGCACCAAAATAGGCTTTTTATCACTTAAAGGCTGTAGAATACCTCTCTATGAACTTACTTGCAAACCTCTCCTTCAAAATAGACCTCGTATCACCGACAGGCCTGTAATGATAATGGAGGAAATACCCTTCCTCCCTAAATAAAAATACACAATAGACCTTGTATCACTTAAGGCTGTAGAATGTCTCTCTATGAACTTACTTGCAAACCTCTCCATCAAAATAGACCTTGTATAGGACTGTAATGATAATGGTGGAAATACCCTCCTACCTAAAGGAAGGAAAATACACAATAGTAAATACTAATGTTTATCAACTACCGGTGAAAATTAATAATACAAAATTTTAGATGAATACTACTGGTGAAAAT
Organism: Pinus albicaulis; assembly: GCA_034641835.2. Taxonomy (NCBI): domain Eukaryota; kingdom Viridiplantae; phylum Streptophyta; class Pinopsida; order Pinales; family Pinaceae; genus Pinus; species Pinus albicaulis. The sequence goes on from MU968450.1 coordinate 28,189,603, forward strand.
GAATAATACGAAATTTTAGATGAATAGAAAACTTTAAAGATTCATAAGGAGGGACGAGTCTAGCAATTAACAATAATATTAAGGTTCAAACCAACATCAAAACTTGATACGAACAGTCCCACGGGAGAGTTCGAATCACGAAAATGTAATTCGAACAATTTTATGGTGAATATCAAGCAGAGTGTTGGGGTCCTATGTTTTGATAGATTGGCTTACCAAAAGACAAGACAACATCAGAACCAATCTTTAGAGTTCCAGGATCTAGTCCTCCTGTTTTCAAAGAGGGATCTCTCAAATTGTTTGCAAAGATATGTCTTGTTTGCTTTTAAGTATTGATTTTAGACTAGTTATTAAGTACAAGTGTTTGTTTGGTTGAATTGGCACATCAGAATATGAAAGGTCTAAGTAATATAGATAGAAAGAAGAAGTATCAGATTCATTGGGCAATGGAGTCAAGAAGAGGTTTATGACAAGCTTATCAATGGATATGGGATATCAAAGAGCAAATCTAACTTGGCCACATGATCCTTTAGTTTTGTGAATGAGATGGACATTAATGATTTGAAAAATAGTTTGAATTCTCAACAAAGGGAACTTAAAAACATAACTTGAACATAAAGAGGCATTTGATAGACAGGGCTAACCATGAATTCTACAAACCACACTTTAAGCAAATAATGATTTCAAGACAACTTTTAAAATGAAATCTAAGATTTGGGGAACACCCTATTTCCTCAAAGACTTTATTTCAAAGGAATTAGAAAACATAGAAAATTCACTGATAATTGCAGTCATAGAAGAGGGAACACCTAACACATCTATGATCACAATTATAAAGACCTTTAAAACAATTGTTCAAGCAGGGACAAAGGGTATGATCAAAATAGACCTCCTTGGCTAACTATAAACAATGGTACTTCAAAGGGAGACTTCAAAAATAGTTTTCAAGTGGTAGCAGACAAGCGAGGAAAATCATAAATCATGCTGGAACCAACTATTTGAACTATTTGAGAAATAAACAAGCATAAGGGTTCAAGAGAATGTTTAAAGACTCTAAAATGCCTTAGTAGAAAAAAACATAAAACAATGAAGGATAAACAGGTCTAAGGTGCTTCCAGGAGTCATTTCTTAGCCTAAACTTTTCATCCTACTGTAGTAAGAATTTATGAAACATAATGAAAACATGAAAAACAACAGACAGTTCAAAATACATCACCAACAACCAAGCTCAGGGATCCAATGATAGAGCCTTCTCAAGAACAAGCATGTCAAAACATAATCTAGCTTCCAAGACTTCAATTTCTTCTTCAACTTCAGATAGACTATGTATTATTTCAGAGAGTTCCAGTGTTACAACTAGTGGCCAACCAACCAACAACTTCTCATCTTCTTCGTAAGTATTTATAGAAGAAATGAGGAGGTGGAAGAGTTCTAGGGTTGAGTATCATTAATTCTATACTAAATGCAACTCCTAGCCTTGAAAACCATGCAAGGCATAAGGCAGGAAAGCATTCGATTTACAACTCTATTTCATTAACTCTGTTTTCTGCTTTTTAGGCTTAGTGGGTAAAAAGATCGACTTTAAGGCACTTTCTTATCTTTACAATAACTTCCGCTGATAGCTTGAGATATTTGTTTTGCTCGTAATAACTGTTCAGCTGTCTTTGGCCTTAATGTCTCTGACTGAGATTTGATCTGGGTATTCCTTTGAGGCAGAGAAGGCTGCAGGTGGCAATATGGTAGCTGGGGATTCAATTAGCCCCTGTGATGTGGCTTTCGAGGCTTTTCTTGGAGATCTGTCTTCATTCTACGGATTAGGCCTTTGATATTCGATTTGTGCCTTAATCCCTTTAAACTCTGTTTAAAAGTTTAAACCTTTGATTATGCTCTGATCTTCATCTTGACACTGATATTCCTTCATTTAATTAACTCTGACTGTGTTTGTTGTTTGTAGGTGCGCAGAGGGATTGTTGGAGTTTTTGTTTAGAAAGTCGATAATCATGACTTATTGATTTTCTAAAACGTGTAATTAACACTTTAAAACCCTTTAATTTATATCCAAGGCCGTGAGGATCGTCATCCTCGACCAATAATACTGTAATTATCTGCTGGAGGGTTTTAAACTTGAACTTCATTAAACCTGCATAAAAACAAACAAACATTATTTAAATCCTGCGAAAATTGGTTTAGAACTGCTTAGGGGGGTTTGTGGAAGCGTTTCAGAGCAGTGAGGACGGAGGAATTTGCAGCGGAGAACGGGTTTCTATGCCAAAACAGAGACCCGAGGTTTAAATTTAAAATATGGCGCGAATTGGGAAGAAGTGGTTTCAGGAAAACCATAAATGGTTTTCGCGCAGCATTTGGGGGGGTAGGCGGTATTCATTTTTGGAACGCGATACAACTCATCGCTCGACGCGTGGCAAATGAAAACTGCTTTTATCGCGCGGAAGTAGCACACTGTGGAGGAGGGGTGAAAATCGCGCGATATTGATCGTCGACCGTTGGATTGGAGGCTCCAGATCCAACGGTGCGGGTTGAACGCGATGGATGAAGAGCTGTGGGGTAAAAGTGTATGCGGGGTCCATGGTGACGTCAACAAAAATGGTGCGCTTTGAAAAATCCTTTACGCCGAGTTAAAAATGGTTAAATGGGGTTAAAAAGGAGAGGATCAATTGGCGCCGTCGGATCATGAGGATCGACGGTCGAGATTTGTCGATGGGGGAGAATGAGAAGGGTGGGGTTTGAAGAGCAAAAGTAATGCGGACTGTAGGATTTGAGAAGATCAATGGCGAGGATTGCATCGCGGAATTGCGCAGGACGTGAATGGTGCGAGGAGAGGGGAGCAAGGCGATGATGCGAAATAGCGCGGACCGTCTGATCTAACTTGATCGATGGTGGAGATTAAATCGGAGGTCGGGATGGTGGAGGGTCACGTGAGGGATGAGCGCGAATCGTCGGATCTAGGGGAATGAAAGGCTGGGATTACATAGCATTGGAGAAAAGGAAAGAGGCCAAAGCACCAGGGTCTTTGAGTTTGCGATGTGCGATTAAGCGCTGGCCGTCGGATCGGTATGAGAGATCAACGGTCAGGATTGAATCGGCGGGTGTGATGTCAGAGGGCTATGGGCGAAGCGCAATTGAATCTCGGCCGTCGGTTCTTGTGGATTCGACGGCTGAGATTAAATCAACGGATCTGGCCATTGGAGGAAAAAGAAAGGGATAAAGGGAAACTGCGACTGCCGATTACGATGGAGTGATTAGGCTTGGCGCTCGGTCACGGGTCCGGGTCATATAAGGAAAAGGGGCTGGGGCTTAAGGCCTTTATAGGAAAATAAAGGTTTTTTAGGATTTTTGAAGGCTTTTTTGAGGAATTTGAAGGTTCCGATAGGGGTAAAAACGGGGTTTTAAAACTTTATAAAGGGATTTCACAAGGCTTGAAGGGGATCTAAGGCCTTTGGGGCTAAATTGGGGGGGGGTACGGAGGGTAATTTTGAGAATGAAATGGAGAAGTGTAATGATGAAAAAATGGAGTTGTAAGCAGCCTTTCTCATGATAAATCAGCAGGTACTTTAGGGCTAACAGTGAAACAACAGTGAAGATTAACTCAAAAGGTAATTATCATCATAAGACTTCAAAAGATGATAAGTTTTCAAAAGAAACCATCTCTTAAAGGCTTTAAAAGACAAGTTTAGCCACCATTGAGTATGACAAAATTTATAGGTGGCTAACACAGAGTAGGAGACAATTCCATGTGACTTCAATGAGCTAGTTAAATTAACATATATTATTTGGAAATTTTTGGAGCCAAAGTATATGGGTGTACTAATATAAAAATAGCCACTTTATCATGAAGTGAGTTTCACCTTGGTGTATAAGAAACATTTGAGTTTCACCCTTAATGTACAACAAATGTTTTAGCAGATTCTACCTAAATCTTCACAAAAGTAAGTTTAGCCCATGTATATGTTTATATTTGAGTTTCACCCCTTAATGTACAACAAATATTTTAGCAGATTCTACCTAAATCTTCACAAAAGTAAGTTCAGCTCATGTATATATTTTAGCAGATTCTATCTAAATCTTCACAAAAGTAAGTTCAGGTCAAGATACATGAGAGATCTCAATTTAGGAAATTCGAAGGGTAATTTTGTTGTGCGAGATTTATTAAGATCTAAGATTTGAAGGCTTACCAGCTTTGTAACAGATGATTGTAGCCTTCTGATGCAAATAACTCGTAAACTTGGGGATGCTAGCTGTTCCAAACACCCCACACTGTTCAACAATCGCAGGGGATGTCAACATAAAGAAATCGTAACCTTGGGGATGCTAGCTGTTCCAAACACCCCCACACTGTTCAACAATGGCAGGGGATGTCAACATACAAATCTAGAATCTCATGAGATTATACTCCGATTGAATCTCTCAGGAACTTCTCTTAAATGCATGTTTACATCCATTAACCATGAACATATTTAACCTTCCAATCGCTCTCTATATTTAACCTGCTGATCACTCTCTCAGCATGCAATACCCTAGACACTTGTGAAACAAAAGGTTGGTCATTTTCTCATCCGTATTTCATTATTTTATGGAAAAACTTGAACAGCACATTACAACTGTGAACTTTTATGTTCCATCATGTGAAGAAACTTGAATAACAAAACTGCAGAATCTAATATTTCATCATATCAGACCATTGAGCTTCACAATTAATGGTGTTTTTATATGAAAAAACTTAAATAACAAATTACAACTGCGAATTCTAATATTTCATCATATCCCTATTATTAGTGTGGACAACTGAGCCTCACAAATCAGTGTTCTTTTATGAAGAAAATTGAATAGCAGATTACAACTGTCAATTCCGATGTTTTATCATATCTCCATAATCATTGTGGTGGACCGCTGAGCCTCACAACTAACAGTGTAGCGTTATGTGATGTCTGAAGTCGCAATAACTTTGAAGTTGGAATAGACCCAATTCTTCCATCAATTTGGCACCTTCTCCCCCCTATATCATCTAAGAACAGGGCAAACTTGTTTCTAGTATCTCTAATTCAACCATGTTTTGAAGATCATGCACCTTTTGGTTGTTGAATCTGGTCTCATTAGAAGCACAGTTTTGCCAACAACAAAAATGATGTAACTATTGATCATTTTGATAGTCTAATGTCTACAAATAACATCAAATCTTGGTAATGTGCACTATCTCATCATTTCAGGTCCTACTGATTGAACAGGTTCAACTTGTAATGCAACCTATTAATTTCAGAAGCCTTATTATTGATGCGAGGAGGTGTAATATCGTGATGGCAGCTTCGATGCTCACAATCAGATCTAACTTGAGAGATGTCAACTCTTTCTGGGATCGGATTGCAATGTTGGCATGCTATGGAATTTGTTGGATGAACATGTCAATCCTGATACCAATAAATCCAGAACCAAAAACCAGTATTATATGCATCCTACAAATACAAAATCCTGTGAGGAAGGTAACCAGAAATTAGAATGGTATGAATAGAACAAAATGCAACCCAAACACAAGATGGCTACCACTAGTACAGAGACTTTCCAACAATAAAATCGAATGCAATTAAAACTTCGATCTCATGCAGACTGACAGAAGATTTATATGGTGAAGTTTACAGAGACTTTCCAAAAATAGAATGCAATTAAAACTTCGATCTCATGCAAACTGACAGCAGATTTACATGGTGAAGTTTATCCAGCCTGTTCCTAATTTTCAGAGCAACGCATATTTCTTTCGAAAGAGAGAATCCATCCATGTGTCAAATGTCTAAGAGTGACAATCTTTTGAAAATGGGGATCCCATATCCATCCCGTCACAGGGGCTGGTTGTTAACGCCTTGGGCTGGAAAGCTACAGAAATCTCTAGAACCCTGTCATGCGATTTTCTCACTGTCCGCAGCCCCACACCAGCCTAGTGTTCGGGTCCGTTACACATAACAGGGTGTGTTGTGTGGGCTGGCGAAATTTCTGCCATTTTTTTTTAGTTGTTTTTGATGTGATTTTTTAGAGTTTATTGTGTGGAATTTGATAAAAAAAAAAATTGAGGGGAAATGTTGATTTGTGATATTTAAATTGGTTATTTCATTTGTGCTGGAAAAAATTCTTGTGCAGAGGTCACCATGAAACTTTTCAATAAATTTCTACCTTATTTTAAAGAAATTTGATTAAAAAATCTATTAAAAAAATCTTTAAAAAATCACACGAAAACAACTAGTTTTCTTTTTGGAATAATATGTTTCCTAAAGCAATATATTTTAAAACTTTTTAGATTTTAGATTTTTTTAATATTTTAAAAATTAATTATGACTTTAAATTTGCCAAAAATCAAAAGACAAATCATATTTAAAAAAAAATGTATTATTAATATGAACCTATCATAAATCTAAAAGATTATATCAAACTTTAGAAGTTATATTTTTCATTTCAACACTTATACTAAACTCTAAAAGTCATATTTTTCATTTAAAAGATAATAACATCACTGATTTAATTATATTTTAATTTTAATTGTAATAACATGATAGTTACATCATTTAAAATAAATCTAAAAGATTATATTAAGCTTTCAACAACTATATTAATTTCTAAAAGTCATATTTTTTAAATACTAAATTTTAAAAGTCATATTTTTCATTTAAAAGACAATCACATCACTGATTTATTTATATTTTAGTTTAAATTGCAATAACATGATAGCTACATCATTTAAAGGTGAATTAATATCAATAATTAAAAATTTATATCTTTATATAAAACATAACACTCATAAATTCATATAAACTTATCATTCAAGGAGGGTGTGAAGAGTTGTCTTCAGGATTTATATCTTTATATAAAACATAACACTTATAAATTCATATAAACTTATCATTTAAGGAGGGTATGAGGAGTTGTCTTCAGAAGTTGAAATGAGTGAAGCAATTAAAGCGAGAGGTAGAATGGCTACCAAATGACATACTACATGTTTGATGGTACACTGGCAATTACAATATAATTTATGTTATGTGTGGGAGAGGTTGGAGGTGATGTTTATGGATGCGTGGGTGTTTGGAGAAGGATAACTTATCGGACATAGGTTTGAGGTGCTGACGAGTGATAATCATGATGAATTTGGGCAGATAATGATGTATTATGATGTTGGTTGGGTCAAGGTTGCTAGGGAAAGGTACCCTACATTTTATATAGTTGCTTGGGGATTTCCTTTTATGCAGATCCCGTGGGAAGTTGTTGCCCTCTGCAAACTTACCATTCCTAGGAAAAGAATTGGTTGCATAGTAAATGTAATGCATAATCATCTTGAGCTTTGAAGCTTGTTTGCTAAGTTCTTTGCATGTGATTTTGTTGAGCTCATTTATTTGTAAGCCAGGTGTATATGCTATTTGCCAGAGATGTTTGACAATGTTGAACATGACATAGCAACTATTGAGAATTGGTTACTGATATAAGATGTTGAAGCTATATGTAGAATATGATTTGAAGCAATATTGTGACAGTACAACATTGGTATTGACAACAGTGATACTATGACTATTCACTGCAGTGGTTGGACAATGAGCAAAGCAGTGGTTATGAAGTGCAATGATAAGGTGTCGTGACTAAACAGGGTGACCAATATGATCTATCATATTTATTTATCTTTGATTCTCGAGGGTGGTTGGGTGGTGCATGGAGGAGACTGAAGACTCCTTCAAGTTGGTGCCTGAGAACATCTTCAATCTTTACGGTGGCAGGGTGGTGTAAGGCGGAGATTTAAGTCTCTTTCAAGTTGGTGTTTGAGAACACTTCAGGGTAGTGCTAGGGTAGGTTGGTGCTTGCAGGGTGTTGGTGCATCCTTTCAGTTGGAGCTGATAAAACCATGGTGTTGGTGTCTCCTTTCTGTTGGTGCTGGAAAATCTTGGAAGTTGGTGCTTCTTGTTGATGTAATATTTAGAATACATATTAAAAACATTCAGTGGTTTTCTCTTATTTGGATTTCCACAGAAAAAATCTTATGTACTGTGTGTGATGTTTTGAATTGTTAAATAGCTTTGTTAATTGTTAATGTTTACATAATATGATTAAAATTGTTAAAAAGTGCCCAATACTTATTCACCCTTCTCAATATTGGTGAATATTTCCACTTCGTTATTTTCTTATTTTCTTTTTGATCTTTTATTTCTCAACATTGCTTTCCTATGCAATGAATTACTGCATAAATTAATTCTTAATATAAAATGTATAAATTTTAAGAACAATCTAAATTTCTCACTACATGAATAGCAATAATCTTCTTGTTGGATGAAAGATACTTCTTTTTCACATCTTTAAATACTTTTGATGAGTATGTGCATATTTCATGTTTTATATACTTCCGTAAAAGCATTATTGTCGATATGCCTTCTAAAACATTTGGTTATAGTGCCAATGACGTCTTTGTTTTTGGAAGGCAAAACTCAAAAGGGAAGATTTCGTACTTTTTGTTTAATTGTCTACCATTCTTTGGGCATTTTTGGGTATGACTTATTTTTAAAATTATTTTTTCAAAATCACCACATTTACTATTGGTTTCTCATAGAAGTACATTAAAATCTTAAAATTTTTTGTAATTGTTGGTTGAGAATAACATATAGAAAATTCTGCAAAGGAATTTAGAGCATACTCTTGTAGTCCTATCTTTCATTGTAGTTATATTCAGTTTGGGAAATTTCCATTTTTTTTAGTAATGTCTAACTATGCTTATATTAAAAAACTTAGATATAATTGTTTTAGGTGAATTGTAGTTTGTTTGATATCTCATGAATTGACTAATAGCTTATCAATATAGATTAGAAATAAATCAAAATGTATAAACATGTTTGTCATTCTCTTTTGGAATTCTATGATTCGTAAATTTTTGTGGATATTTAACTGAACAATTCATCATAAAATATATACTAAAGTATATTATAAAACCTTAAATCTACACTATGAGGGTTTATTTATCCTTAGATTTCTAGAGTTGTTAATCATTGTTTATGCATGCAAATTATAACTATGTAAAAAATAGAGAATAAATAGAGCAATCACACACAAACCATAATAACACAAGATATGACCTCAGAAACCTTTTTAGGAGAAAGCCCAGTTGGAAGGTGAGGTTGGTCCACTCTCTTTTTCTGAATGGAAGTGGATTCAAGTAGAAAGATGTAAAACCTATGGTTGGTGGGTTGTTACTTTGCAAAAACCCTCTTTGTTTGCTCTCTCCTTACCCACTTTCAACTCTTTTGCTCATATATGTAGAAAAATGCACTTGAATAGAATGGAACTCATTTTCCTCCTAGTGGCATGGTTATAACACAAATTAATAGACTACTACTGGTAAGTTTGACTCCTTCAACTCTTAACTAGAGTTACAATATCGACTCTTCTAAATTCTTCTTCATCATGATCACATGGTTAACCCCTTTTACATGAATAATGGGGGCTGACATGGCATCCTTTCGAATCATGGTGGTCAAAATAGGAAGCATAAATTTTGCATACAAACTCCGATTGAGGAAATTCTTTTCTGTTGGAAAAGTATCTATGTGTAGAATAAATCTTTTGAAAGGTTTCAAACCCCAATTTTCCAAACTGGGACCCACTGGTAAAAATGGTACTATGAACCGATTCCTCCACTTTGTTCTTTCTGAAAGCATCAAGATGGATGACAAATAATATAATTATCCAATTGAGATCATTCCTATGAAAATTTCTGAATCCTTATTATAGAAACCCTACTTCAAGCTATTGATTTACTTCTCCTACTTGATTTATTACACAAGTTATTTAATTGAATATTAAAAAAAAATTGAAGTAAACATAAATAGAAACCTACACAACTACAGGTCATTTACTGAACATCACGCACATATGACAAAATGACACATATTTTTCGGACAAATGTCCTCAGAAAAACCCAATGCGGGAAAACCAGTGCAATAACTCTAGAGGGTTTTATTATTATGCAGAATCTAAATACAACATTTTGGGCACCAGAAATGGTTTTCCCTACAGAGAAAATACATGGCAGTTGTACCTTATCACTCAGAGACAGAAAATATGGCTGAATCACACCCTCAATCGGGATTTATAGATAATGAGCCTTTTCTGGCCCACTGGAACCCTCAACTCAAATCCTCCAGCCTCTGTGTCAACCCCTGTATCCCAACGCAGCACAAGATTCCCCTGTGTCTCTCTGAAGGCCTCTGCACTGCCTTTGCATCACCCAGAAGGGTTTGTGTCACCCTCTGCGTGGCCTTTGTGTCAGCTGGGCTAGGCTGTGTCCCTCCTATTGGCCTTTGCGTTGCCTGGTACGATGTTGCCTCTCTGCTGCTGTATTCTTGGCCTTGGATCAGATCATCCATTGCCGATATCTGCCCCTCACTACATTGCAAACTCACTTCAAAATCCTCGGCAAACCCTGCCCCAGAATTTCGACTTAGCTTCAGTGCATCCGCTGTGTGTGTGTTCTCCAACTGACTCCAAGCCTTTCCTTTATACTTTTTTCGCTGGCAAACCAACGGTCATGATCTAATCTCTAACCGATGGCTAAGATTAAAAGAAAGCTTGATCCACGTCACTTAGAACATTTCATCACATTTGTAAATTAATTCACTTTAATTTTTTAATTTCCATAAGTTAGACTTAGGGTTCCCATTAAAAAAATTAATTATTTGAATAAATTTTACACTAGATGGAATTTCTCCAAACGCTTTCTGCATCATGGAGATCTCATGTGTTCCAGCCGTCCACAAATTTTCAGAGCTAGACCACACCTGATGCTACCCCAAAATCTCAACACTCCCTGTTAGCGAGGAGTGTGCTCTAGCAATATTTCCACACTGAAGCATTGCCCTGATCTCTGGCATCGGTCTCCTACGCTGATGCTTGGCCTGCTTCCCTTCATCCACTGCGCTGCTGCTCTCTGCACTGTTGCCCATGTCTATGTTACTGACACTTCAACATATGTACTGCAGCTCCCTCTCAAATTGTTGCATCGCGCTGCCAACTGCTGCACTGCAACTCAATTGCTAAGAAGTAAGCAACTGAAGGACCACTACCCAGTCACTGACAGACAAGTCAGTTGGGCTAAATCTCATCACTGAAGCTCCCTCGGCTGGTGCGCCGCACTGTCTCTTTGAAGCCACTGCGTTGCTGTTGCTCTGCACTGTGTAAGCACTGCCCTTCTGCATTGTTGAAGTCCCATCGACCTCTGCGCTATTGCTTCTACACTGTTGCTACCACTGCACTGCGTTGCTCCCAACTACAATGTCTCAGCTCTTCCCTTTGCTTCACTGTGATCTTCTACACCCACTGCTCTAGTCATACTCCTACTGTCATAAGGCTCTCGTAGCTCGTATGTGATCCAAGAGTCTACGATCCTGCCTTCATCTGAAGCTACTCTACAGATCAATATTGCCCCACCTCTTCTCTCGAGGCACATGAGTGCTCATAGCCACATCATCCTCACTACCATTATCCCTTCTAGCTGTTGTTGCCTTGGAATCAGAAGATTCTTTGTCCTTCCTCTTAGGATAAGTGTTGGTGAAGTGTCCAAGTTTGCCACATTTAAAGCACCAGACCTTTGATAGGTCCTTCTTATGCTTCCCTTGCTACCATCGTTCCTTTGATGCAAGGGTTGCCTCCTCCTCCTCCTCCTTCTTCACTTTGCTACTTCCGCTGCTGAATTCCCTCTTGGTCATCTGCCGGATCTCCTCCTGTCAAAAGATAGCCCACATGTCACCCCAATTATGGAGTTGTGCTCTACCCAAAATTATATGGACAAAGGTCTCCCACTCATCGATGACTGCATTCACGGTAGTCCTTACTAATAATCCTTCATCCAAAGTTGTCCACTTGGAAATCAGTTGATCCCGGATAGTCTGCAATCTAAAGAGGAATGAATCGATATCTTCCCCCTTATGCATCTGGAACATCCTCATCTGGTTCTCTAGAAGAATCTTACGTTGGACGGATCTGCCTTGATACAGCGTGGTCAACGCTGTCCACACCTCATTTATCGTCTTCTTCTTGACAATGTGTGGGACCATGTGATCCTTTACCCCATCAATGATCAAACACTTTATCTACGCCTGATTGACATTAAATTTCTTCAGAGTGTCCGCATCGGTCGACACAACTAATACATTCTCCGTGTGGTCTCTGATGTCATACTCCTCCAGGACTGACATGATTATGGCCTTCTAGAATGTTAATTTGGACACATCGTCCAACCTCTCCTGATCATGCAGTCCATACGGGGCCATCTAGCTCAATTCTGTCGAAGCGGGTACTCCTCTCCCTCTCCTATTGCAACACTCAACATGAGATTGGATCTGGTTTTATTGGTGATAGAAGCACTCTAGAGTAGCCGCTTCCTTTGAGAATTGATTTCCCTCCTGGAAATCCTCCGCAAAATCACTTGAATCAGTCCTCTACGATCACTCTCCTGATAGAATCTCATATTTGTTTGGCACAAATCTGCTGAGAAATTGTTCTCCTCCCTCTTTTTGTCACCTTTGCTAGGCACTGTTATGCACCGACATAACCTATGCCACACCAACAACTTCTGAAGATTAGAAACTGCCCTTCCGACCTCAAAAAACTGCACAATAACTCACCAACTCGGACTATGCCACCCTCCTGGTGCTGCATCAGCCTCTGTGTAAGCAGACTGGCTCTATGTCACCTCTTTGGAGCTGTGTTAGCCTCTGCATGAGCAGACTCACTTCGCGTCACCCCTGCAGGGTCTGTTGTTCCTTTGGTGTTGTGCTACCTTCTTCTGGATCAATGTTGCTTTAACTGTCCTCCCTACAATAATTATCTTTAGCCGCTTTGCTGATGGTTCAACTTGATCTGCAATGCTCTGATAACATGTGAAAAATTTTGAATCTTTATTACAGAAAACCCTACTATTAACTATTGATTTACTTCTCCTACTTGATTTATTACACAAATTATTTAATTGAATATTCAGAAAATTTTTGAAGTAAACACAAATAGCAGCCTACACGACTACAGATAATTTTCTGAAAATCACGCACATATGGAAAAATGACACAGATTTTTCGGACAGATGTCCCTAGAAAAACCCAATGCGGGAAAACTGGTGCAACAACTTTAGAGGGTTTTATTATTATGCAGAATCTTAATACAACATTTTGGGCACTAGAAACGTTTTTCCCTACAGAGAAAAGACACGACAGAAGTACCTTATCACTCGGAGATAGAAAATATGGCTGAATCACACCCTCAATTGGGATTTACAGATAACGAGCCCTTTTTGGCTTACTGGAACCCTCAATGCAGCTCCTCTAGCCTCTTCCTCAGCCCCTCTAGCCCAACGTTGCCTCTGCGTCAACCAGAAGGGTCTGCGTCACCTGGACTGGGCTGAGTCCCTCCTGCTGGCCTTTGTGTTGCCTGGTACGATGCTGCCTTTCTGCTGCTGTATTCTCTGCCTTGGATCAGATCATCCCTTGCTGATCTTCGCCACGCACTGCATTGCAAACTCACTTCGAAATCCTTAGCAAACCTCACCCCAAAATTTCGACTTAGGTTTAGTGCATCCACTATGTGTTTGTTCTCCAACTGACTTCAAGCCTTTCTTTTATACTTTTCTCATTGTAAAACTAACAGTCGTGATCTAATCTCTAATCGACAACTACTATTAAAAGAAAGCTTGATCCACGTCACTTAGAAAATTTCATCACATGTGTAAATTAATTCACTTTAATTTTTTAATTTCCCTAAGTTAGACTTAGGGTCCCCATTAAAAAATTTAATTATTTGAATAAATTTTACATCATATGCAATTTCTCCAAATGCTTTCTGGGTCTTGGAGATCTCATGTGTTCCATCCCCTCCACAAAGTTTTGGAGCTAGAGCACACCCATGCTACCCAAAAATCTCAACACAAGGGACATTCTTGAGGTGAGATGACATTGACTTCCATTAATAGTAACCATGAGGTATGACACATCCTACCTACCAATAGGAACACTTGTTATTTGCAAAAATACATAGACTAACTAATAGATGTTTTAACGCTTTCTGGGCATTTTTTTAGGGTCAATTTCCCATAAAATTTGGTAGATTTGTTTTTAAATTGTAAGTTTGAGTTGTGTAATCTACAAAATCCAAGCTCCTCAGGGGTTTTTTAGGGCGTTTAATCCATTTATGAATTAAAAAATGTGTTTAAAAAAAACAAATCATAATCTCACCCAAAATTGTATCGTTGAATTTCGATGAAAAAGGAAAAATGTCTATTAATTAGATTGTGTCTTTGCCAAAATCAACTTTTGAGATCAAATGTACTAAACACATTACAATTAGTAAGTTTGCAAATAATAAATCCTTTAGTGAAAGTGTATGCATGATATGCAACAAATTGACATTCAAGGAGCCATAATTAATAACCATCATTGTCTTACCTCATTTTTCTCAACATGTCTATTCATGTAGAATGTTGCACAAGCGCAAAAACTTTTGTTCAGATTGAAGATTTTTCTTTGTAACAACTATGCTATTGATATTATAACTCTTGAGGGGATATTTGATTTTCCATTGCTCTTTATGGCTTACCCTTATACCCTTTTTTGCATGGAAGATCTACAAAATATTGTCTTTGTTCCAAAAAGAATTTGGATAATCAAATGTGCAATCATTGACAGGTTGTTTGGTACTTTTTCATTTTCTTTGCACCATGTATCTAGCCATATCTGCATATATCTTTTATCCTTCAAAGCTTGTGGATTGGTTGGGGAAGTTCTTCTTCTTGGACACTTTCAATTTTTTATTCAAATATATTAGTAATACATCACATTTTAGTTGTAACACAATAATGTAATTGGTATAGCCAATCCATTGATTAAAATAGGAAAATTAGGTTCATAGTAGTGATATCAAATTACTTTCCTATTTATATATCTAACCTTAAATTCTTTACTTTTCCAAAAATACAAAGGTGTCGCCCTTTTCTTTACATAGGATATCGTTGAGCCTATATCCATCTGTGTGTCTCAATAGTATAACTTATAACTTTCAACCTTACTATCTAGGATTTTAACAAGTTTATCTTTCAATCCATTTATATGATTTAGGCAATAGCTAGTAATATAAGATATACCTAAATATTTCCAACTAGGTTCTTCAAGTATTTATATGACATTGTCTCGAAAAATTTCTAAAGCTTCTTGCCCAGTCATAGTTCCTTGTGTTTCTTCTTGTAATTATTCATCTGAAGAATCTACTGTAATCCAAAAATGTTCTCCATTCCTTCTTATCATTAATAATTGGATCTAGTAAGGAGAATTAGAAATGTATGAATCAATGAACATATCATCATTCGAGGATGCTTTTGAGAATAAATCACTTTCAACAAGATTTGATTGAGTACTAAAAATCTCAGTAGTTTTAATATATTTAGATTGAGACTCTCATTTGGAAATTTTTTTATCCCAATGACCATCCTTGCCACAAATGAAGAATTCAGACTCGGCGCGAGGAAAACACCTCTTGAATTAAACCTACCTTCTATATATTTGGTAGGAAACCTCCGAGGATAAAATTTCTTTCTACATATTGTGTAAGTACATCCACTTATATGAATTCACTTTGAGATTCCTAAACTTCTCACTAGAACCAAAATCAGAAGTCTTTGGAAAAGTATAATAGAGATCATCAGCCACAAGAAGTTTCATTTTCAATGATTTTGTAGTCATTTCCTTGGGATATTTTATTTGAATAGTTTTAAATATCTTCCCATGCAATCTTACAAGAGAGCTTCTCAATATGAGTTTTCTCTTTCTCAAATATTTCTCTTGTAATATCTAGAAAATTTCTTGGAATGAAAGCTAAATAATATTGTAAATAAACACTATTACTAGGATGAAATGTATTGCACAACATATTTCACATTGTACACTTACATGTAGGTGACATTTTAATATTACATAATTTCTAAGATAAAATCATATAAGTATAATTAGCTTGATCTATTAGTAAGTTACCACAAAAATATGGACCTACAACTACTAGTAATGTTGTAAAGGTTGTGCATAATTTATTATCATGTCTTAGCTCCTAAAATCCACTAATTATTCAAGTCACAAGTAAATGCCCATGTAACTCAAAGTAAAATCTTGAATAATTACTTTATCTTTATAAATTGGTTTTTGGGTATTAGCCCAACTTTTACATGTATTAATAAATTTTATTATCACATATGAGTTTTTAGAGACTTGAATTGCCAATATATGTGATAGATGATTTATTTTGGGAAGATGATTAGGTGCACCTTCTGCATGACTTTGTGCTTTCTCGATGGCTAGAAGCTCACAACACAACTTCCAATATGTTTTTCCTAGTCTAATCCATTTTGGAGGCGTTTCCTCATTTTCAATAGATATTTTAGGATTTCTTTTTAGTCTACCTTTTGAATACAAGGATTTAGTGGGTAGTTTCCTTTCATATTTAACCATTTTAATACGAGGAATTCAAGACTTTATAGCTTCTAATCTATTTCTCATGACCTTAATTTAGGGAGAACAATAAAATTGTTTTTCCTCAAACACAAAATTGATTTGCATTAAAAGCTATAGACTTAATTTTTATTTTTGAGACCTTTCCATCATACTTTTCCTCTTGTCTTGGAATGATAAAAAATAAGTAGTAATATATTCAAGATGAAGAGGCTGAGGAGATCCAAGAGACACCTGCTTATGCAAGGGATTGACATTCTTTTGAAAATGGGGATCCCATATTCATCTCGTCACAGGGGGCAGTCGTTAAAACCTTGTTGCGGACAACTACAAAAATCTCTAAAACCATGTTAGGTGGTTAGGCATAGTGTCGAGGGCCGTTACACATAACTGGGTGTGTTGTTGGCCATTTGTTGCGATGATTTTTTATATTGACGAGGTAGTTATATTGAAATTGGTTGCCAGTCAAACTTGTATGAATTCCAATAATTTTTTTGTTTTGTATATATTTCTTTTTTATATTTCCAAGGTTACTTGGGTAGATGTGGGAAGGGGGTGTTACAGAGTGGTATCAGAGCATGGTTCAACTCTCAAACTAGATGTGTGTTGTGTTGATCATACGTTTATGTTTTTTGCATGCGTGTGTAGTATGCTTGTGGTATATATGTGCTTGTTGCATCCATATTGTGTTGGCCATGGTGGTAGTGGCGTCACCATGGAAGTGATGATGGTGTTGCTGTCAACATGTTTTCATGATTGTATGACTAGTTATGTGTTGCTCATGCTTGTATATTGTTCGTGCACGCTTGCTTACATATTGTTACATATTGTACATGCATTTCTTGCTTATGCTAGGGTTACATATTTGTCATGCTTCAGTGTTATCCGTGTATGCTTGGTTGTGTGATGTCATATGTTGAACACACATTGGTGGTTCATGATTGGTTATACAGGTCAAGTGGGTGCATATGGTCAAGTTTGCATTGCTTTGGTTGAGGTTGTCATGCATTGGCTCATTGTATGCAATTAGGTCATCATGATGATATTGGTATGTTATGAGGTTAATGTGTTGGCTAAGATAGAGCATGAGATTCAGACCATCAAATTGAAGTTGTAGCATTGGACCTTGAGGCAAAAACATGTCGTCATATAGGTTTGGATGTTGGGAATGCATGTATGTAGGTTAAGGATTGTTATATGCATTATGGTTATGAGTATTCCTTTCATTCTATTGATGTTATGTTACATACATTATAGATGCTAGTTGATTAGTGTGATCTTATGTACATGTTTCATATAGTCATGAATGATAGTAACCTATGGTGGTATGCGTTTCTTTTGTTGTATTAGGTTAGATAACTTATATGTTGTTGATGAGAATGTTATAGGTTTTGTTATTGTTGTATGATAGTTAGCTTGATGATTAGGTTACATGTTGTTGATGAGCATGTTATAGGTTAAGTTGTTATTGTTGTATGATAGTTAGCTTGATGATTAGGTTACACGTTATTGATGAACATGATATATAACTTGTTGTTGTTATATGCTAGTAACTTGATGATTAGTGCTACTACATTCATGCATGAGTCGATATATTCGTGATATTGTGTTGTACTAATCTAGAATGACTGTATAGATGTGATTGTTATGCATGAATGACAATTGTTTATGAACTCATGAGATGAACATGTTAGCTAGTTATTGTTATGGATATCATGACCTTATTTATGTTGAGTTGAGGCATTGTGAAGTTATATTGTGCTAATCTAGATTGAATGTGCAAACAAGAAAACCTCCCATGAGATACAATAAGGTATAAGCGCAACGAAAGGTAAGAATATGACAGTCGGTTGGACTGGTTGGGTCCATTACGTTAAATGGACGGTGGCATTACAGTCGCGAGAAATGTAACACAAAAGGTAAAGTAAATGGATGTGAGGTGTTAGGTGCCTTAGCTATGTCGGGAAATGTTGTTCTCAATGTTGTGCACGAATAAAGGAAGTTCTCTTAACCTAGACCTTATGCTATCTAGTAATTAGGATGTGATCATGATTATATTGTTGTTTATATATGTATACATGTATGTATTCATGTATGTTGTGTTTGATAAGGTCTTCATGGATCATGGTTGTTTGATGCTAAATGTTCATATGTATGTATGTATGTATATCGGGTCTGATAAGGTCGTCATGGATCATGGTTGTTTGATGTTAAATGTTTATATTAATATATGTGTGTATGTATGTCGTTGTCTGACATGATCATGATTTTTTATGCTAATTATTATATATATGTATGTATGTATGTATCTACGTCACTGCACGACAGGGTTTTCAAGGATCATACTTGTGGAGGAATGATTTCTTATGTAGGTGAATGACATGAAAAGGTTCTTGGTCTTACAAGGAATCAAGAGGGATGACTAACTCTGATAGATCTATGAGGTCAATATCATGTGGACATGAATTGATATTATATGCTTGTATTATGCCTATGTTTACGTTATGGAAAAGTAATGCTGAGAGATACATCAACGAAATGAAAACAGTGTGCTTTGTAGCATGTTGGGATGAGCATAAATAGTGGAAAGACACTAGAAGAAATATTATTTGTGGGGTCAGTGTGTGATCTATGGATGTGCAGTATTATTGTTGTGTACATGTTGCGCATGTTGTATATTCTGTAATTGTACCTTTGGTGATGTATACATGTAACATATGTAGTATTGTATTCATATGATGTTGTATTCATGTTGTATATATGGTTTTGTGCGTATATTACATATGTAGTGCTAGGTATAAATGTTGCTATGTACATGTGAGATATGTGGTGTTGTGTACATATCATATTGTGCGCATGTTGGATATGTGGTTTTGTGTATGTATGGTGCTATGTGCATGTTGAATATGCAGTGCTATGTACATATGGTGTTGTGTGCGTGATGTACATATGGTGCTATGTACATTTGGTGTTGTGTGCATGATTCTACATATGGTGTTGTATGCATGTGGTGTTGTGTACATGTTGTACATGTGGTGTTGTGTGCAGGTGATTTCGTGTACATGTTATGCATGTGATGCTATGTACATGTGGTGTCGTGTACATGTCGTGCATGTGGTGTTGTGTACATGCGGTATTGTGTACACATTGTACAGGTTGTGCAATGTACATATGGCGTTGTGAACACGTAGTGCATGTGGTGTCGTGTACATGTGATGTTGTGCACACATTGTGCAGGTAGTGTTGTGTAAAGGTGGTACTGTCTACATGTTGTGCATATGGTACTAGTATACATGTGATATTGTATTCATGTTGTACATGTTGTGTTGATGGCATGTGGTTCTACGTATGTGCATAGTATAGTCGTGGTATCGGGACATGTGTATTCATTGTTTTGTACTCTTTGTATGTATGTGTATTGTATTGTACATCGGGTATAGGCGTACGTGTTGTATGTTGGTGTAGGCCTATGTATTGTGTTGTATTTTACGCTGGGTGTAGGTGTATGTGTCTTATGACGGTGTGGGTGTGTGTATTTTATGGTGTTGTACATCATATGTGGGTGTATGTGTTGTGATGTACACTGTGTGTATGTGTGCATGATTGAAGAGAAGGCATTGGGTGCTTTTAAGGTGTGGCAATCGATCTGGTGTGTGTACAAAAGAACAAAGGCAGAAGTAAGGATCGATGAAGGGTAAGTATCAATATTTTGTTTCAGTTTTATCATGCATGTGATTTATAATTATGGTTTATGATGATTGCATGCGATTCATGATTTTGACCTATGATGGTTGTGCTTTGAGCTAAACAGATGTGATATGTTTATATATGATGATTTGATCAAACAACTAGTTTAACTTGTGTGACAGGAAAGTAAACATAAGTGTAAGTGTACCTGTTGACGACCTACCAATGAGGTATGATTTGAGTTTATTTAAATTTATTTTGAATCTACCGGAAGTTATGTGCTTGGTATAGGAAACACGAAAATTCCTGATTGGGTGGTTGAAACCGACTTCAAGAGCTAGTGATGTTAGAAAAAGGAATTGAAACAAGCAACAATATGTTGGTAAAGCACTTCAGGAGCAGGGCCATTGTGAGACACAGGTGCCTAATAGTGTCCATTGATTTCCATGAGCATGCTATGACCGGTATGATGGTTTTGAGGCAGGGATATGCCTTGGTTTTTGTATCTTTCGATGCGAGGAAGCCTTGCCAAGGGATGGACTGCCCGGGATGGGGGTGCTAGCAAAAATTGGAAGGTGAGTGACTACACAAAAGGGGTGACCAGATTGCTCGAGGGTATGTGTAGCAGAGAAGGGAAGTTCAGGATGGATTTTTTTTGGTCATTAGCATTGCCATATGGAATCAGATGAAAATTGGGAGTGTGCCCTAGAACAATGAGCCGATAACTGTTCATTGAGAGGAAAAGTGGTGCAGGATTGTAGCACTAGACATTGGATGCAGACTTTGACCTTAGTAGTGGATTCTGGACTTCTTGGGAAGGAGGTGAATCCTGGTATTACTTTGAGAGTGGAGATGTGAGCCTTTGGATTCTCTTGTTGCTGATACGGGCATTGCATCCTTCTATATGTTAGTTGAGAAAATGTGTATATGTGTATATTATTGTAAGTAATGTATCGAGCTAGTTTATAAATCTCCACAGACAGTATGGTTATTTGTTGGTTGAAGCAAATGTGCTTAAGTATATGTGGTTCTTATTGTAAATACTGTAATAC
Organism: Pinus albicaulis; assembly: GCA_034641835.2. NCBI lineage: Eukaryota > Viridiplantae > Streptophyta > Pinopsida > Pinales > Pinaceae > Pinus > Pinus albicaulis. Next base: position 28,210,850 of record MU968450.1, read on the forward strand.
TGCAATGAGTTATGTTATAACGCTCCATAGGCAGCATATTTTGTTTTTAGCATTTTGTTGGTTTGTAGGTGTCATTGAACACCAAGGACGGTGTTCCCCCAAGGGGGAGGGTACTGTAACAGCCTTGGTGAAAATTCCATTTAATAAAAGTTAAAAATAATAACCACAGTTGATGGGACACTTATTCCAAGCTGAATGGTGGGAAAAACATCCCAGTGGGTGTTCATTTAGGTTATTATGGTTAAATGAAATTGACAAAGACAATGGCTAAGGCTTTGGACATTAATTTGCATTTTATTTATGAAAATAAAGGAAAATAGGAGAATAGGGAGGTGAAAGGTCACAGGATGTATTTGAGGAGGAAAATGAAAGAAAATAATGGAAAATGAAGAAAATAGAGGCCTCATTAATAAAAAGGCTTCTCAGGATCAGTTGATAAGATTTTTCTCACATTTTTGGAGCTCTCTCATTATTCTCTCTCTCTCTCACTCTTGGACACTAAGAATTTATTAAAGCACTTTGGCATTGGACCAAGAAAGGAAAGAAATAAAAGAGGTGGAAGCAAGAAAGGAGGAGCAGGAATCAATCAACTACAACAAGATTCTTGGCAGGTATCATTTGCATGTGTATTTTCCTTGCTAGATCTGGCATGCATGGTATTGCATGTGGTTATTTTCTGCCTTGGCATGGATTTTGCCAGGTGTGATAGTGTATTAAACCTAGCCTTGCCATGTTGTTGTGGAGTTCTCATGTTTTGGTTTAGCTGGATTACCATATGGATTTGAATTTGAGTGAGGTGGATCTCTGAATGATTATAGAACCGGTTTTTTTGTTGCCTTAGTTTAGGGCCTATTAATCTGGGTTTGGATTGCGGTAAAGCCTGAGAGGTGGTGGTTTGATCTCCATTTCAGTCCTAGGAATATCAGGTTTGGGATTGCGGTAAATCATGGAGAGTATGTATCGGTTTAGGGCCTAGTGACCCTTGATTCCGACAATGGGTTTCCGTAAATCCTGAGAGACTAGGAGACAGGAAAATTGCTCACGGTTTAGGCAGAGAGAATCCAGTGATATCCATGCTTATGTTGGCCTAGTGATCAAGTATATATCATTGTAAAGCCTAGTTTATGATTGATGAGGGTAAGGTGGGTGTTTGGTCAATTTAGTGTGTCCTAAATTGCTACATTAATTTGTCAATCCGGGATTCGTAAGCTGACGAAGTGTGGTGCACTATATGTGCAAGATAACCTATCTCTTACTTTTTGTCGTTTTTGGTTTTTTTATTTATCTTGGGGGTTTTTATCTTGGTTGGTTTCCTAATGTGAGATGGAAATTCTAAAAGACAAGTATGGATATAAATGTTCAAGGCATTGATGTCCTTTATAATGATTTCCCAAACTTCAAACTTCAAAAGGGTTTTAAAACATGCAATGACAAAATTAATTCCTAAAAGAAAATGAAAATGTGCCACTATACTAGTCAAACAAACAGTGAACTATTGATCATGAAACCTATTACCCTTGCTGCTGTCTAAATACAAAAGAAACTGTGCTCAAAGAAATCCAAGAATTGCAAGCAAAGTAAAGCTAAAATCAAATTACATCAACTCATATTCTGACCCCTCACCATTAGTCTCGCTATGGCTTTCAGAGGTAATCATAAACAACTTGAGCAATCTGATATCTAATTTGCAGAAAAATAAATTAATATCAAATTACACACTCATACTTCAATCCCTCACCATTAGTCTCGCTATGGCTTTCGGAGGTAACTGATAATGACATGAGCAATTTAATATCTAATTTGCAGAAAAATAAACTAATATCAAACTACACACTCATACTTCAATCCCTCACCATTAGTCTCGCTATGGTTTTCGGAGGTAACTGATAATGACATGAGTAATTTAATATCTAATCTAACTAATAAAGCAAATGTACAAAACTGAAATAAATAAAACAGTGCTAGAATTAAAAGCTAAGAAAAATAAATCAGCAGAAGGACAAGACTGATTCCATGTCATTAGTCATTTTAAAACTATGTGCAAATGCCCGGGCTGCCTACTGTAATCTGGAACAAAGACACTGATCAGTTAACAACATTATAAAGCATGAAAAATTATGGACAAAAATAAAACGTTAATACCATAAGAGATGTAATATATACACGTGAATAACTATGGCATAATGAACGTAAGGAAATAAAGCATGAAACTATACAACAATAAACAAAACCTCGACGTGTGCAGGGGCCCTCTGCACAATCCTCGGGGAACAACTATCAACCACGAATTATGCTTATGAACAGAGTCTTCTCATGTATTCAAAACACAGTCATAACAAGGAAATAATGTCACGGCACAGTGGGCTTTCTTTACAGCAAAATTACATTACAAAAGCTAGCTACTATGCGTATGAGAACGCATTATTTATAACCGAGGATGACATAACTACTTTCCTACAATCTGCGCTGATAAAAGACACGTGAACAACCACGTCCAGAAATTTAGCATTATGGCTGCCATGAAGATTAAATCTATGGAGGGTCGTCGTTGGATTCGGCTTATAGGGCAGTTCACAGGTGTTTATATGTCCCCTGAGATTTAGGAATGGCCACGCAAGTCTTCACGTGGTGAAAAACGGAGTTCTGTCACCGTAGGACTCTTAGGTTGACCACTGCTTGACTACCTTTGACCACGGCCTTCTTTGGTGAATTCGACTGAGCCAATAGGACTCAGTCCATATCCATGTCATTTCCAACTTGCCCATGTGGCTTGATTTGCTTGAAGACACCTGCAATATAGACTTTAACAAAATGGCTGCGGAAAGTTGAAGCAGCTGCGGAAAGTGACAAGATTCCGCAGCTCAATGAGCAAAAATATAATTCAAACAACAGACACAAAACATAGTTAAAAACCACTTTAAATGCTCTTTTATGATTAATATGCAATGATGTTGATGACTTAGGAGGTCCAGGTAAATGGAAAAAGTCTAGAAAGGTGTATAGGAAAGACGCAAGTTTGGGACTCAACAGTGGGTTAGCCTCGGGATGCCCTGGTTGGTTCTTTCGGTTTGAGTCCCACATTCATGCTTGGAATATGGCACAGGGGTGATTGACTGAAGAGAGATTTGGCTCAGCCAATCTATGTCCGGGTGGAACATGGAAGTCCCATCTCTAGTTGGATTTTACACTCATTAATGAGAATCACATTCCTTCGATATTCGATGTATAATTTCAATGGTTATTATGTGGATTCTATTGTTGTTGTATCCATGGTATTTCTGTTGTTATTACGCTGGTTATAAGCATGCATTTTATCAGTGATGATGTATGGATCTATCCATGTTTTTAATTGTAAATTAATGGACAATGTATCTATGGTCAAATAGATCATATTGCAGCTTATGATGTAAGGGAGAAATCCTTCTTAGTGATTCTCATACAGTATGAGACCCCTATGTTTAAATGTGTTTTTTATACTTGTAGATTTAATGTTTGTGACATGTTTTATGAAATTTCTGTCATGTCTAGGAGGGGTCCAAATGAGTTCCTTATGATGTGATTACTTTCATACCTTTTTTTTTAATGTTATTTATAATTCCATAAAGTTTCATGAAGTTCTAGGCAGTGACTTGTGAGCTGGGGCTGAAAAGGTGGCACAAATCCTGAAGTTGCAGCCACAAAACTAACCAAAACGGGCCTTGGCCGCTACCTTACCTTGGAATGCCCACAACTATAGGCTTCTGGCCACTACCTTGCCTTGGCATGCCCGTGGCCAAGGCTCAAATTGGTCAAAAAGTCATTTTCCTTCAGGGTTCAGGCATCTGGAAGATTAGATTACTTCTTGAGGATGTTTTTGATGTTGTGTAAGGTGTGTTGGACTTGTTTCTGTCGGTTCCACTCCCTTAAGGTAATATAGGCGGTTGAATCTCATATTAGTAGTCTCTCATCACATGTTTACCTCAGTTGGCTAGTTACTTGGGTAGATGTGGGAAGGGGTGTTACAGAGCGGTATCAAAGCATGATTCAACTCTTAGATTGGATGGGTAGTGTGTTGATCATGCGTTTATGTTGGTTGCATGTGTGTGTATTATGCTTGTGGTCTATATGTGTTTGCTGCATCCGTGTTGTGTTGGCCATGGTAGAAGTGGTGTCGCCATGGAAGTGTTGATGATGTTGTTGTCAACATGTTTTCATGAGTGTATGACTGGTTATGTGTTGCTCATGCTTGTGTATTTTTCGTGCACACTTACTTACATATTGTTACATATTATACATGCATTGCTTGCTTATGCCAGGGTTACATATTGGTCATGCTTCGGTGTTATCCATGTATGCTTGCTTATGTGATGTCATATGTTGAACATGCATTGGTCGTTCATGATTAGTTATACATGTAAAGTGGGTGCATATGGTCAAGTTTGCATTGGTTTGGTTGAGGTTGTCATGCATTGGGTCATTGTATTCAATTAGGTCATCATGATGATATTGGTATGTTATGAGGCTAATGTGTTGGTGAAGATAGAGCAGGAGATGCAGAGCATCAAAGTGAAGTTGCAACATTGGACCTCGAGGCAAGAGCATGTCGTCATACAAGTTTGGATGTTGGGAATGCAGGTATGTAGGTTAAGGATTGTTATATGCATAATGGTTATGGGTATTCCTTTCATTCTATTGATGCTATGGTTACATACATTATATATGCCAGTTTATTAGTGTGATCTTATGTACATGTGTCAGATAGTCATGAATTATAGTAACCTGTGGTGGTATGCATTGATATTGTTGTTTTAGGTTAGATAACTTATAAGTTGTTGATGCATATATTATAGGTTAACTTTTTATTGTTGTATGATAGTTAGCTTGATGATTGGGTTACATGTTTTTAATGAGCATGATATATAAATTGTTGTTGTTATATGCAAGTAACTTGATGATTAGTGTTATTACATTCATTTATGAGTCGATATATTTGTGTTATTGTGTTGTACTAATTTAGACTCATATAGATGTAATTGTTATGCATGAATGACAAATTTTTTTGAACTCATGACCTGAACATGTTAGCTAGTTATTTTTATGGATATCATGACCTTATTTATATTGAGTTGAGGCGTTGCGAAGTTATATTGTGCTAATCTAGATTGATTGTGCAGACAAGATAGTGTCCCTGGAGATACATTAAGGTATGAGCTTGCTTGTGTCATCTACTTTGTACTTGAATGTTTGATTATGTCATCTATTCTGTGTTTGAGTGTTGGTGTCTATTATGCCATCTATTTACTGATGAATGTTTGATTAATCACATGATATGAGGTTGTATCTATAAGATTGCATGAAGTAATGATCTTGTTTTAAGAACAATTGTACTAACACATATGTGTTAATATAGTTGATATGTACTTGAGTGCAAGTAGGTGATAGTTGTAACTTTATGTATTATGACCGATGAATGTGAGTTTATTGTTGATTATGATATGGTTGTTAGTATTGGTAAAAGTTGATTTTGAAATAACAGATATGGTGTCTTGATATTTGGAACACGCGACTGATATGCGTGTGTTCAGTTACAAGGCAACATGATTGGCCCAACAAGGTAAGGTAACTAGCTTGTTGTTATGTTTATCATGCACTAATAGTTATGTGGTTATGGTAGTATGATGAAAGGGATTTCATGGCAAGAGACTGCTATGAAATATTGAAGATGACTTAGGTTGAGATTTCTTTTGAAGCATTGGGAACCCATGGGAGATTGAGTCATGGTGGTTGTTGCTAGTCTTGTGCTTTCGATCTTTTATGATTTTCTTGCGCTTGATTTGTGGTCTTGTTTATTTCTGGTGCATAGCTATGCCACTTTGTTTGTGGTGTTGTATTGTTATTGGTTTTCATGGTTTCTTCTTGTTTGTTTCTTGTTCTTGTTTTTGTTTGAGAGTCTTGGGAATTGGTTGGGAAAGAGGAAATTTAATGGAGCTCGGGAATATCTTAATGAAACCCCATCAAGTAATGTAAAACACGGGTGAAGCTCGGTGTATGAGTAAGCGCAACGAAAGGTAAGAATATGATAGTCGATTGGACTGGTTAGGTCCATTGTCATAAATTGATGGCGGTAGTACACTCATGAGAAAGGTAACACAAAAGCTAAAGTAAATGGATCTGAGGTGTTAGATGCCTTGGCTATGTCAGGAAATTTTTTCTCAATGTTGTGCATGTTGTGCACGAATAAAGGAAGTTCTCTTGATATAGACCTTATGCTATATGGTAATTATGATGTGATCATGATTATATTTGTGTTTATATATGTATACATGTATGTATGCATAAATACATACATATGTCGTTTTCTGACAGGATCATCATGGATCATGGTTGTTTGATGCTAAATGTTTATATGTATTTATGTATCTGATAGGATCTTGATTTTTTTATGCAAATGATTATATATATGTATGTATGTATCTACGTCACTGTATGACAAAGTTTTCAAGGATCATACTTGTGGAGGAATGATTTCTTATGCAGGTGAATGGCATGAAAAGGTTCTTGGTCTTACGAGGAATCAAGTGGGAAGACTAACTCTGACAGATATATGAGGTCAGTATCATGTGGACATGAATTGATATTATATGCTTGTACTATGCCTATGTTTATGTTATGGACAGGTAATGCTAAGAGATACATTAGCGAAATGAAAGAAGTGTGCTTTGCGGTATGCTGGGATAAGCACGAATAGTGGAAAGACACTAGAAGAAAGATTGTTTGTGGGGTCAGTGTGTGGTCAATGGATGTGCATTATTACCCTTGTGTACATGTTATGCATGTTGTATATTTGGTAATTTTACCGTTAGTGATGTGTACATGTAACATATGTAGTATTCTATACATATGATGTTGTATGTCTATTGTATATATGGTGTTGTGTGTATATTGCATATGTAGAACTAGGTATATATGGTGTTATGTACATGTGATATATGCGGTGTTGTGTACATATCGTACTGTATGCATGTTGGATGTGCGGTGTTGTGTGCATATGGTGTTGTGCGCATGTTGGATATGCGATGTTGTGTATGTATGGTTCTTTGTGCATGTTGAATATGCAGTGCTATGTACATATGGTGTTGTGTGTGTGATGTACGTATGGTGCTATGTACATTTGGTGTTGTGTGCATGATTGTACATATGGTGTTGTATGCATGTGGTGTTGTGTACATCTTGTATATGTGGTGCTGTGTTCAAGTGATTCCGTCATTAGGGGAATTTTGAGGTCTAAAATGGGCCTCCTAAGGAAATAATAAAATAATAGCTAAACCAATAAAATAATATTTATGAATTTGCAATTCAATTTTTGCACCACAATCCATGTAACCATAGTTAAATTCAATTCAAAAGTTGTACCAAAATAAAATTAATAAAAAAAATTGTGTTGATGTGACTATAAATAAGAATGAGCTTTTCAAGAAAAAGTCATTATCATTGAACAACTAATGCATTTGTCCTTTGTATTAAAATAACTTAAAATAAAATCTAAATATAAATTTATTAATTCTTAATTAGATTATATGCTATTAATTAAAATCTATATTATTTAAATTGTATAATAACATGTAATTAATATATTATATAAATATAATATAATATAATAAATGTATAGGGATATGCATTATTTCTTTCAAGAAATATGAAATGAAAATAATATATTTTTATTCAAAAAGTGTGAAATGACATTATTATGAGTACTTTACTTTGACCTTAAAAGTACTTAGAGGACTACCATGGTTAACCATGAGTTTTCATCGACTATTGATAATGTGACAAGTAAGTACCTTTAACTCAAGCAATGCCACCTCAACCATTAGGGATGATGTCATCCCATAAAATGTGATTGGTTCTCATAAAGTGAATTTTGATTGTACATTTTTCTTAGGAGGCCCATTTTAGACCTCAAAATTCCCCTAATGGTACATGTCATCATCTGATGAGGTGTACATGTCGTGCATGTGATGCTCTGTACATATGGTATTGTGTACACATTGTATAAGTGGTGTGGTTTACATATGGCATTGTGAACACCTAGCACATGTGGTGTGGTGTACATGTGATGTTGTGCACACATTGCACAGGTAGTGTTGTGTACAGGTGGTATTGTCTACATGTTGTGCATATGGTACTAGTATACATGTGATATTGTATGCATGTAGTACATGTTGTGTTGAGGACATGTGGTTCTATGTATGTGCATAGTGTAGTCGTGGTATCGCAACATGTGTATTCGTTATGTACTACTCTGTGTATGTATATGTATTGTATTGTACACTGGGTATAGGCGTATGTGTTGTATGTCGGTGTAGGCGTATGTATTGTGTTGTAGTACACCGAGTGTAGGTGTATGTGTCTTATGACGGTGTGGGTGTGTGTATTTTATGGTGTTGTATGTCGTATGTGGGTGAATGTGTTGTGATGCATTGTGTGTATGTGTGCGTGATTGAAGAGAAGACATTGGGTGATTTTCAGGTGTGGAAATCGATCTGCTGTGTGTACAAAAGAACAAAGGCAAAAGTAAGGACCGATAAAGGATAAGTATCGATATTTTGTTTTAGTTTTATTATGAATGTGATCTACAATTCTGACTTATGATGATTACATGTGATTTATAATTATGGTTTATGATGATTACATGCGATTCATGATTTTGACCTATGATGGTTGTGCTTTGAGCTAACCAGATGTGATATGTTTATACATGATGATTTGATCAAACAACTAGTTTAACTTGTGTGACAGGAAAGTAAACAGAAGTGTAAGTGTACCTGTTGACGACCTACCAATGAGGTATGATTTGAGTTATTTCAATTTATTTTGAATCTAATGGTAGTTATGTGCTTGGTACAGGAAGCATGGAAATGCCCGATTGGGTGGTTGAAATCGACTGCAAGAGCTAACAATGTCAGAAAAAGGAATTGAAACAAGTAGTAGTATGCTGGTAAAGCACTTCTGGAGCAGGGCCATTGTGGGACATCGGTACCCAATAGCATTAGGGGAATTTTGAGGTCTAAAATGGGCCTCCTAAGAAAAATGTACAACCAAAATAAAATTGATAAGAACCAATAGGATTCAAGATGATGATGTCAACCATGGGGGATGATTCACCATTTTTAAAGTAAAAGGGTAAAAATATCAAAAAATAATAAAATAATAAAACTACTTTTTCAACTTGTATTTTCAACTTATCTCCCAAATTTTTTACTCAAATTTCGAGTGGGAGCACTCATTGGATGCAAAATTTAATTCCTCATCCAAGGAGTACCCATGTTGCATATTTTTGATGGACCCTGCTACACAAAAAATGAAAAATACATGAAAAAATGTGATTGCAATCACATTTTTCATGTATTTCTCATTTTTCGTGTAGTAGGATCCATCGAAAGTGTGCAACATGGGTACTCTTTGGATGAGGAATTAAATTTTGCATCTAAGGAGTACTACCATTTGAAATTTGAGTAAAAACTTTGGAAGATAAGTTGAAAATACGAGTTGAGAAAGTAGTTTTTTCCTTTTTCCCTCTAAAATTTGATAATGTAATCAAATCTTATTTTATTATTTCCACTATTATTTTATAATTTCCTTAGGAGGCCCATTTTAGACCTCAAAATTCACCTAATGGTCCATTGATTTCCATGCGCATGCTATGACTGATATGATAGTTTTGAGGCAGGGATATGCCTTGTTTTTTGTATATTCCGATGCGAGGAATCCTTGGCAAGGGATGGAATGCCTGGATGGGGGTGCCAGAGGAATTTGGAAGGTGAGTGACTGCACGGAAGGGGTGAATAGATTTCCCGAGGGACTATGTAACAGAGAAGGGAAGGTCGAGATGAATTTTTTTTGGTCATTAGCATTTCAAGATGGAATCAGATACATATTGGGAGTGTGCCCTGGAAAAATTAGCCGGTAACTGTTCACTGAGAGGGCAAGTGGTGAAGGATTGCAATGCTGGACATTGGATGCATACTTTGACTTTAGCAGTGGATTGTGGAATTCTTGGGAAGGAGGTGAATCCTGGTATTACTTTGAGGGTGGAGGTGTGAGCCTTTGGATTCCCTTGTTGCTGATATGGGTATCATATCCTTCTATTTGCTAGTTGATTAAATGTGTATATGTGTATATTATTGTAAATATTATATCGATATGGTTCATTAGAAGAAATTTCAGCCTAAAAATGGCCTCCTAAGGAAAAATAATAAAGTAATAGTTAAAATAATAAAATAAGAGTTATGAATTTTGGAGGGAAAAAAAGAAAACTATTTTTTTTAATTGTATTTTCGACTTATCTCCTTATAGGTTTACTCAAATTCCTATTTTAGGCACTCATTAGATGCGTAATTAAATTCCACATCCAACGAGTACCCATTATGCATACTTTTGAGAAGACCCACATTGATAAAAATTGCAAATACATTAAAAAAACGTGTTAAAACAAGATTTTTTAATGTATCTACAATTTTTATCAAGGCGAGTCTTCTAAAAAGTATGCATAATGAGTACTTATTGGATGTGTAATTTAATTCTGCATCTAATGAGTGTCTAAAATTTAAATTTGAGTAAACCTATAAGGAGATAAGCCAAAAATACAGTTAGAAAAAATAGTTTTTCTTCTTTTCCCTCCAAAATATTTATATGTACCTCTTTTTAAATTTAAAGCACTTTGATTCGTTTATATATTATGACATGTAAATTACATGAAATTTTCATGGGCACTTTTAGGATGAAATTTCCTCTAATGTATAAAGCTCCACAGACAATGTGGTTATTTGTCGGTTGAAGAAAATGTGCTTAAGTATATGTGGTTGTTATTGTAAATACAATAATGAGTTGTGTTATAAATCTCCAGTAAATGGTATATTTGTTATGTTTTCAACAATGGTCATTGTAAATATTCCAACGAGCTATGTTATAAAGCTCCATAGGCAGTATATTATGTTTTTAGCAATTTGCTGGTTTGTAGGTGTCATTGAACACCGACGACAGTGTTCCTCCAAGGGGGAGGGTTCTATAACAGCCCTGGTGAAAATTCCATGTAATAAAAGTTAAAAATAATAACCACAGTTGATGGGACACTTATTCCAAGCTGAATGGTTGGCAAAACATCATAGTGGGTGTTCATTTCGATTATTATAGCGAAAGGAATTGGAAAAGGCAATGGATAAGGCTTTGGAAAGGCACGAGGCATTTCTTTGCATTTTATTTATGAAAATAGAGGAAAATATGAGAAAAGGGAGGTGAAAGGTCACATGTTGCATGTGAGGGGTAAAATGAAGGAAAATAATGGAAAACAAATAAAATAGAGGCATCATTAATAAAAATAAATCTGAGGATCAGTTGGTAAGCTTTTGCTCACAAAAATTAGAGCTCTCTCATTATTCTCTCTCTCTCTCTCACTCTTGAACACAAAGAGTTTCTTGGAGCACTTTTGCATTGGACCAAGAAAGGCAAGAAAACAAGAACAAGGAGGAAGAAAACAAGGAGGAGAAGGAATCAAGTAGCTACAAATTTTTTTTTGGCAGTTATCGATTTTCATGTGTATTTTCCTTGCAAGATCTAGCATGCATGGTATTGCATGTGGTTCTTTTCTATATTGGCATGGGTTTTTCCAGGTGTAACAATGTATTCAACCTAGCCTTTCCATAGTGTTGTGGAGTTCTCATGTTTTGGTTTAGCTGGATTATCGGATGGATTTGAAGCTGAGTGAGGTGGATCTCCGAATGATTATAGAACCTGTTCATTTGTTGCCTTGGTTCAGGGCCTAGTAATCCGGGTTTGGATTGCATTAAATCCTGAGAGGTGGTGGTTCACTCTCCATTTCAGGCCTAGTAATATCAGGTTTGGGATTGCGGTAAATCCTAGAGAGTATGTCTCGGTTTAGGGCCTACTAACCCATGATTCAAAATGTGGGTTGCAGTAAATCTTGAGAGACTAGGAGATAGGAAAATTCCTCACGGTTTAGGCAGAGAGAATATGGTGATATCCATGCTTGTGTTGGCCTAGTGACCGAGTGTATATCAGGGTAAAGCCTGGTTTATGATTGATGAGGGTGAGGTGGGTTAGCCTCAGGATGCTCTGGTTGGTTCTTTTGGTTTGAGTCCCACATTCATGCTTGAAATATCGCACGGGTGTGATTGGATGAAGAGAGATTTGGCTCAGCCAATCTATGGTCAGGTAGAACGTGGAGGTCCCATCTCCGGTTGGTTTTTACACTCATTAATGAGAAGCTCAATCCTTTGGCATTTGATGTATAATTGCACTGGTTATTATGTGGATTCTATTGTTGTTGTATCCATGGTATTTCTATTGTTATTATGTTGGTTATAAGCATGTATTTTATCAATGATGATGTATGGTTCTATCCTTATTTTTACTTGTATATTAATGCACAATTTATCTATGGTCAAATATATCGTATTGCAACTTATGATGTAAGGGAGCAATGCTTCTTAGCGATTCTTAGATAAGTATGAGATCCCTATGTTTAAATTTGTTGTTTATACCTGTAGATGCAATGTTTGTGACATGTTTGAAGAAATGCATGTCATGGATAGGAGGGGTCTGGATGATTTCCTGATGATGTGATTTCTTTCGTACCTTTTTCTTAATGTTATTTATCATTCTCTAAAGTTTCATGAAGTTTTGGGCTGTGACCTAGGCTCTGGGGTTGAAAAGGAGACACAAATCCATGAGTTGCAGGCACAAAACTGACCAAACCAAGCCCTGGCTGCTACCTTGCCCTTGGATGCTCGTGGCTATAGGCTTTTGGCCACTACCTTGCCTTTGCATGTCTACGACTGTTATAGGTCAATTTGGGTACCATTCCCAATGACCTGGTTAACTAGGCAGCATCTCCAGGACCGATGATCAAAGGGTCTATCATTCCTTATCATCTCAGTTGCTATATGCTCTAAGACAGAAAACATTCATGAATCAAACAATATTTTCATCAAAGCAAGGCTTTTCCATGGTTTGAAGCTTATTATTAAACACGTGGGAGCTCACCAACGCAGGATCTAAGGGGCCTAAGTGCGTTTCATATGCAGGTAGCCCATTCAAGGCTGCTCTGCAAAGCACTTCCCGAGCGTTGGTCACATTGGGAGTGAAATTCTCATTGTTCCGGAATCTCCACTTGGCCAGTGTCTTCTAGAAGGGTTCACATGTGTCATGCTTCGGATCCGAGTGTCCATTTGACATCTACATGAATGGAAACATGTCTTGCCTATTTTTGGAATGTTATTGATTACAAAACTACCTACAGTTCATCTATAAATTGAACACAAAGCTAAGTGTTCAAGGAGGAAGATTTTGAGTAGAGAAATGTTGGAGAATTTTCAATAGAGAGTTTGATTTGTGGAGTTGTTGGTGGAGAAAATTTTGCCGTGATGAGACTAAGTAACTCTGCTGGAAGTTCACGATGAATCAGTCACTAGGTTGTAACCTCTCCTTCTATCATCAATAAAGAGTACTTCTTGTTTTTCCATACATGCATCCATGTTTACTTTGATTTTCCATGTTGAAAAATATTTGTTGATGAATTTAGTTTATGCTTAACTGATTTGGCTAATTAACTTGAATAGATATCTAGATTGTTGTATCTTCTGCTGTTTCAGTGCTCTTTCTTGTAGGAAGCATTCAACTATTTGAAACCGCTTGAAGTTGAGGCTGTAGTGGAAGCGACAGAAAGGAGCCATTTGGAAGCGACTGAAACAAGTAAGCATCCAATCCTCTCTGTATATCTGTTCTGAGTTAGGAAAAAAGGTAGTGCAGTCTTTCACCTGTTGTTCTAGACTAGACACCGGTCTAGGGAAGCGTATTTTATCTATAGATTACGATTCTGGCCCAACAACGACTAAGGCTCAAATTGGTCAAAAATTCAATCTCCCTCAAGGTTCAAGGGCCTGGAAGGTTGGGTTACCTCCTAAGGATGTTTTTGATGCTGTGTAAGGTGTGTTTGTCTTGTTTCAATTGGTTCCACTTCCTTAAGGTCATCTATGAGGTTTAATATCATATTAGTAGCCTCTCGTCGCATGTTTACCCCAGTTGGTTGGTTACTTGGGTAGATGTGGCAAGGGAGTGTTACATAAAAAAAATCACGGTTATTAATTTTAAATCACACCATATCTTTAAATAAGGCTACATGAATGCTGTAGTACAGACGAAGTGCTCAAAAGTAATGCATGGTGGAAAAAAAATGCAACCATGGCACAATTTGTAGCCAATAGACTGAAGCCTTAGTGTGTTATGGTCGATAGATACAGTTGATTAACCAATCCATGATTTACACTCGTGAAACAATATGTTTTTCCTTGTAAAATTCAACTATTTTTGTGGATGGTCGGGACATACAATAGTAAATTTATCATTATAACTTGCCATTTTTTTGTGGTCGTTGCACCCTGAATGTTCAAATCTTTTCTATGTATTAGGTTCTCTACTTTTATATTGATAGGAATCCCATGTTGAATTTTTCCATTGCAGTTCTTCGTCTACTCTTTTATTATACAAGTGGCATTTGTCCAACATTACGCCCTAGAAATTTGTCTGAAATTTGAAGCAGGTTTTCACACTCATAACATATATCCAACATTTGAACTAGGTTTTCATCTACCCTTTCGTATGCTAACTTAATTCTCTACCTTATTGATATGTACTAACACTTATGTTTCTCCGAGCTCAACGACTGGTGGATGTAGTGGAAACTAGCAACATTTCAAATTTTATGATGCATGTAGTGGAAACCAAAAACACAGTGTGAATTTTATGATGCACTACCAAAATTTTTTCTGTTCATTAGGCTTGCTTATGTTTCAGGCAATCAACATTTTTGTTTCCGTGTCCGGTCAACAGTACGTTTCTTCCCAATATTGATGGACAAATAACTTATCATTGTTCTTAGATATATAGTAAATGTTTCTCTTTCTTCAGGCTTAGGTTTATGGCAACTGTGCATAGTATTTTGCAATCTTCGTGCTATAAAATGCCTTCAGAATAGAGGAAGGTAGTTCTAACTTTTCAAACAACAATGGAAAAGGACAAACCCCATGTCCCTGAACGTGTTGTGGTTAACATATCCCACAGAGAAACCATAGCTTGAACATGGTTCTATTCTTGTTGGGGTTTAAGGATATGAAATTTCATTTTGCAACCTCATGTCTTTTTATCATATGCAATGGCTAATAAAAGGAGGGAAATATATTGTTTGGAATGGATTCAACGATAATATGCAGAGATTGCATTTTATTTGAAACTATTTCACATTAGAACTTCTTAAACATATAATTTAAATGCAATTTTTTCATTAATGTGTGAGATTCATTTTCCGTTTCCTTCTTTACTTAGACATTTGTACTAGCAGGTGATCATTTTGGGTAAACATTGTTGCTCAAATGGAAGTCCCAAAAAATATACAACTTTTCTTCAAATTCTGAAATCCTTTTTTGTAAATTAGCGTTTGCTTCTGATTTGTTCCTTTTTTCTCCTATTGTATAGGGAACTATTAAAAAAAATATTGTAGGGTACATGCTTTTCTTTTCCTTTTTTAAAACCTTTTTTTGACATTTAGGTAAATTATTGTTCAAAGAAAATTGACCTCCTGGGTGTTTGTCAATAGTTAAACTTGTTAGCATGAACCTATTCTTCACATTACAAATATAGGTCAACCTTTCCTTCTCATGGGCATTGTCCAATTTGAGTAGTCATTTATTGAGTTATATTATTTTCCAGGTCTTCTTTCTCTCTCACAACTTAAAATTAGACTCAATATTTGTGAATAAATATAATGGGGCCTGTTACCTCTCAAACATGCAGGGGCTCTTAAAGGGTGTCCTAGAAGGGCTATTGACAGATTAAGGGAAACAAATGGAGAAATGGCCGAATTTCACCTTGGTAAAGGCTCCCTACTCTTTAAGGACTTTCACCGATGGGAGGAAACTCAATATGATAAGGAAAAAAAAATAAGTAGAAAATGATAGGGTGAGGGTTGATCCCAGGGGCCTGTTCAAGAGAGAGGCTCAGATATATAGCTTGCTTGATTTGGAAGGCAAGGTTGAAGGCTCTCAAGGAAGGGCTCAAGCGGAATTTCAAGGTTAAGGTGTAGGGAATGTATCTTATAATAGAGGCCCTTAAACCTTAAAATTATTGTAGAGGCTTGGATTCCAAGTGGTCTCTGAAGAATTACTCTTAATGGCTTGTGGGGCCACACAGGACCAAGTGTACCCAGGGGGTAGGTCAAGCGGGTAGGGTTTGTTGAAATTTACAACAAGAAATATTGAAAATGGCAACAAGAAGAGGATTCTAAATCAATTTTCCCTTAATTAAATTAGAAATAAATTGTAATTCCACATCACATGACAACTTTTATGAGTTAACTAAGTCAGGAAGACTTAGTTAGTTCAGTTAATTTGAATTGAGGGTCAAAATAGAGGCATGTGGAGTGTCTCCTACATTTTAGGAACCCTGGTTGGGTTTATTTTAACTTGTAATTAATTAATTTAATTTATTTGAGTTAAAATTAGTTTAATTAGTTCTAACTGATGGAGGAATTAGTGAGAGGTCAAGTGAATTAAATCTGATTTAATTCACATGCAGTGATCAATAAAATAACTAATAATTCACTAAAAATAGCTCTGCATGTCAGTTCTGAGGAAGACCCAATTGAGATTGGACTTAAAGGGAAGTGTACTATCAGTTTCATAATTATCTGGGTTGTACAGATGGTGCATGCAATGAAAGGAAGAGAATAAAGGAATTGCACAATCTAATGGAGGAAAATTCCTATTGAATAGGGGTCTAATTCCTCATTGAACTGCGCAAGGAAGTAGGAGCTGGGTTAACAGAAACCATTAAGTATTACGCAGAGCCACTATAAGCAATGAGACAAACAGTAGATAGCAAGAGAGTCTTTTCGGGTTTAGGGGTTACCATTGTTCTCATAACTCTCATAATCTTTGACTTATGCAATATACAAATAGTAGGGATTTTAGCTAAGACTTTCCCTAGATAAATATTTTTGTTGTGTGATTGAAATCATTTCTCCTTCTTGTTCATGTGATTATGCGATCGTAATTGATTTCTGCAATTTTTAGATTAGATTCAAGTATTTTGTTTTAATATATTAAAAACACCAGTTTTAATTTACGTGGATTGTTTACATGGTATTAGAGAAGAAGTCACAATAGAAGAGAAGAATTCAAAGTTTTCCTTGCAAGTGAATCAAATTTGCAGTGTCATTCTTCAGAGATTGAAGGATGTCTTTGTATGGATTGAGACACAAATATGCTCTTGAGGGTAGTTCGAATTATATTTCTTGGAAGGACATGATGGAGGTAGTGTTGGAAGGTAATCATCTGAAGGAATTCATAGATCATGATATCCCGAAACCTCCAACATTTTATGCAAGATATCTAGCATAATAGAAGAAGTGTGTAGCAAGAGCCAGGATGATCATCCTGGAGGGTGTGAGAGACCACATAGTCTTGAAACTACATGGAAAATAGTCTCTCTTTGTTATGTGGAAGAATCTCAATGAGCTATTCAGTAATAGAAATGAAGCCAATATACTTGAACTGATGAATAAATTGAGGATTGAAGACAATGGCTATGAGGTAGTCTTCAGAGATGGGAAGGCCTGCCTCAACCATATTGCTTCATGTCAACTCAAGTAATTTGGTGTCAAGGTGATCTGATTCTGGATTGGGGGCAAAAATTTTCCAAAAATTCAAAGTTCTAAAAATCACACCAAACTAAAACGACCGGATCGGGCCCATTTCCAGGAATCCGACGCAATTCATTTCACTCAAAACAGAGTCTGTATGACGAAGTTAGAGCCTGTTGATCACTGTGTCAAACAAGCGAATTTAAAAAAAAAATCAAACAAGGTCAAAAGCCAAAAATTTGGGTTTTCCTTCATTTTTCCCAATGACACTATAATAAGTTTCACTGCAGGATTCGCCGAAGAGTTTGAAAGGTGATTTTTTTTTTTATGTGTTGTCTCCTAAGGTCGAATTTGAATTTTTTTTAAGGTTGGGGACAATCCAACGAGAGGCTGAAACATGGTGTAGCCAAGGGACGCCACGTGCCCCCTTTCGTGGACCAAGGTTGAAGTCTAAACTGAATTTTATGCCATGGTAGAATTTTAATATATGGTGGTGGATTAAATATTTCATATGGTATTTAAACTATATACATATATAGTAGGCAGATTTATATGGTGGTATGGGATGAAAGTATTAAAGTCCAAGGTACAAAATATATATATTTGCCAATGGTCAAATTTTTGGATATACTATAAAGGTGGGATACCATATATGGTGGAGAAAAATTATTTAGTGGAAGGGTGGAGGTCGGGGTTCAACCCCGCGACCTCCCACGCACCAACACACCCGACCACCAGCAGACCACGACTTCGGTTCTTGTTAACTTATGCTCATGGATTATATTTGTTATCATATCATTTGACCATCGGGGATATGGAGGGGGCCAGAACCGCGGGCCAGCGCCCTCCCCATATGATCTCACCACAGGACCACAACAGAATTCCACGGAGTAGAGTTTATGTTAAGCACATATTAAGGTTTAAAAGTGGGTTTAATTAAACCCATAAACATTGCTTATGCGCTAAACACGTTTAAATTCGGATTTTGGTTAAGGAGCACGTTTAGTGCTAAATCCAACTTATCCATTAATTAAAATCCACTTATGTTTAATTAAACCCATGTTTAATTCAACGAATATTTTGGCGGTTCCACCAAATTCGGTGCCACTTCCATATTTGGCGGACTTAACTGGAGATGTTCCAATTTTAGTGGAGATTCCTAGGGAAAATTTGAATGAAGCATAACTTTTGCTAATTTCGACCAATTTTGGCTCAAGAAGAGTCATTCCTAGATGATTTTGATGCTATGAGCATGATGGTGTAGGTTTTAGAGGCATTGGAGCACTTATGAAAGTTGTTTTTCCACTTTTAAGATTAAAGAAGCCTAGGGCCACCAGGAGAGGAGGTCATGCCTAGATCAGCTGAAGACCATTTTCAGAGACTGAAGAGTATATTTTGAGGTTTTTGGGTCTTCTGAATCCAATGGAGCAGGTTGAAAATCCATCAGAGCACTGTAGGTGCATGTAATCATACAATTTACCATTGATCCCAAGAGGGCCTAGCCAATTGAAGTAGGTCCATGGAGATGTAGCCCAGAAGGGGTGAACTTTGTTATCAACTATTGTGTTATGTGTATGTTGTGTGTTATTTCTCTATATTTTATTTGTTGTACATGAGTTTTTAAAATCTAATTAATTCATAATTTCTCATAAAAAACTCAAAAACTTGACACATAAACCACTTCACAAATGGCTAATTTGAGACGATCCTAAACACACTATTTTTATACTCATGAGGAAGATAGCACAACAAAACTATTTTTCCCATATCCAGATCACAGGGTCGAGAGTCTCTACAAATTAGAGGAAGATGCATGCACAACCTTGAGGAGAAAGGCAAGGATTAGAGATGTTGTGGTTGAGAGGGAGCATGATTTATCTCTCAAGAGGAAGCCTCAGCCAATTGAAATTTGGGCTGACCACGAAGATGATGATCAGTCAGAGACCTCCAATAGGAGGAGAGTTCAAGCCAAGTGGGAAGAAGGAGTACATGCAGCCATACCTCCAGGAGAGAGGTGGAGCGATGTGAAGTAATAGTCTCAAGAGTGCAGAAATTTGGGCAAGGTCAATTGAGATGTTTTGTCTTATGGATCATTACCTTTCTACGGGAGCCCACAATACATATTACCATGATAGATCAGTAGCGGTTGACACAGTCAGATGTTAGAGTGACAGATATAGAGACTAGTAGCTCAGTCAGATACTAGGGAGTGCAGAACAGAGTTGGCAACAATGTAGATGGCACAGTGCATAGTTTGTAGTAGCGCAGAGTTTTCAATAGACAAGTGCAATAGCTAGTAGTAGTAAGAGAATTTAGTGACAAATGCATCATACTGATTCAATTTGGATGATTTTCAGTTTCAGAAGTTGCAGTAGCAACAACACTAGAGAGAAGTGTTGCACGCAAAACATTCCAAAGGTATCAGATTGTGATAGAGTTGAATTCTTTTCTTGTTGAGAGGGAGTGTTGAAATTTGCAACAAAAAATATCGAAAATGGCAACAAGAAGAGGCTTGTAATTTAATTTTCCCTTAATTAAATTAGAATTAAATTGTAATTCCACATCACATGACAACTTTTACAAGTTAAATAAGGTAGGAAGACTTAGTTAGTTCAGTTAATTCGAGTTGAGGGTCAAGCTAGAGGAATGTGGAGTGTCTCCTACTTTTTAGGAGCCCTCGTTGAGTTTATTTTGAGTTGTAATTAATTAACTTAATTTATTTGAGTTAAAATCATTCTAACTATTTCTGAATGATGGAGGAACTAATGAGAGGTCAAGTGAATTACATCTTATTTAATTCACATGCAATGATCAATTAGATAATTGATAATTCACTAAAAATATCTCATGCATGTCAGTTCTGAGGAAGACCCAATTGATATTGGAGTTAAAGGGAAGTGTACTATCAATTTTATAATTATCCGAGTTGTACAGATGGTGCTTGAAGTCATAGGAAGAGACTAAAGGAACTGCACAATCAAATGGGGAAAATTTCCTATGAAAAAGGGGCCTAATTCCTCATTGAACTGCACAAGGAAGTAGGAGCTTGGAAAGCTAGGAAATTGGCTAAGCATTGGCCAGAGTCAGCCTAGGAAGGGGTGAGACAGACAGAGATAGTGTAGAGAGCTCTCAAGCTTGAGAGAAGCATTGTATTGTTCTCATATTCTTTGACTTATGCAATATACAAATTGCAGGGTTTTTAGCTGAGACTTTCCCCACATAAATATTTGTCTTGTGCGTTTGCAATTCTTTTTCCTTCTTCTTCATGTGATTATGCGATCGTAATTGGTTTTCACAACTTGTAGAGTATATTCAATTATTTTGTTTCAGCACATTGTAAATATCAGTTTGAATCTACGTGGATTTTCAATAGGTTTTAGCAACTAGTGATGTACTTGACCTATTCCAGAGGGGAAAGGGACCAATGAATGAATTTTCAACATGAGACAAGGTGAGGATCTTGATGAGGTATTTAGCCTAAGGAAACCAAGGGAAAAATTGATCTTGAGGCTAGGGCTTGAGGTATCTCACAATCCCATTGTCAAAATTTCTTCAAAACTGGAGGGTGCCTAGGAGAAACCCCAATGTAGAGGATTCCAAGAGATCGAATTTTTCCAATAGGTGGTTTGCAAGATAAATGATGCCCAAGGTGACCTAGAGGGCTAGACCTAGAAAATATAAGGTGAGAGAAGGAAAATAATTTGGGGTGATCACCTTTATGGTGGACCAGTTCCTGGTCCTTTGGGGAGATTTGGATTCAAGAGTAATAAAGACCATGGAAATTGTTAGGTCCCTATATTACTATTTTAGTCTCTTATTGTTATTAGTGTAGCCCCCTTATTGTTATTGTCGTACCCCTGTCACCCCAATATTGTTATTATTGTGCCCTTACATTATTATTGTTAGGTCGTCTAGGATTATATTGTGGCCCCATGGACTCCTATGTATAGAAGGAGGTTTTGGTCATTTGTATCATCCAAGAATTTTTCATTTATGTAATTTATTGGAGGTTTCCCCCTCGAAGTGTCTGATTTCTAAAGCGTTGATCTCTTTTTTCTTCTATTTTTGGAGTTGGTTTCATAACATTTGGTATTAGAGCTTTGGATTCTAGGGTTTCGTTGCTCCAAACAAGTCATCGTGGCATTTTCTCTATAATTTTTTTTTCTACGAAAGTTCAGAAGATGAAATTTTTAGTGCGTGAAGAAGAAATCCTAAGGAACGTCATGAAAATTTTCAGATCTTGGTTCGCAATATTTTCAGAGATATGATTGGCTTCAGTTAGGGCTTTTTGTAGGCTCCCGAATTTAACCTAAACAGGTCATCGTGGAATTTTCACTATAATTTTTTTTCTACGAGGGTTCAGAAGCTGAAATTTTTGCAGAGCAAAGCTGAAATCCTGAGGAATATTGTGGAAAAATTCCAGAGCTTGATTCACAATATTTCCGGAGATATCATCTGTGGAAGTTAGAGTTGTTTTAGGCTCTTGAATTTCCTCTCAAAGAGGTGACCGTGGGAAAATCGTCATAACTCTCTCTCTGAGCATTGGATTGGAATTTGGTAAAAAGTGGCCGAAAGTACACGGATTGATGTTTCCTTTATATCAATTTCAGAGCAGAAGGAGGAAACAGTGACACATGGCATGTCATACAAATTCGCTCTGCTGAACCATTCCATAATTAGGTCATTGTGGAAGATTGGTTATAACTTTTCTTTGAAGAATCTAAATCAGGTCAAACCTGTGGCATTTGAAAGAAGCTTCAAAGGGATACTATAGGGCCAAATTTCAGGTATTTAAGATTCTAAATCATAGAGATAATTTAGTTTCAATATCGAGCTCCTCGAAATTAAGAAAAATGTGTGTATTTTTTTTCGAATTGCATAAGTCTTGTGTGAAAAAT
This sequence comes from Pinus albicaulis, assembly GCA_034641835.2. Taxonomy (NCBI): domain Eukaryota; kingdom Viridiplantae; phylum Streptophyta; class Pinopsida; order Pinales; family Pinaceae; genus Pinus; species Pinus albicaulis. The sequence continues at coordinate 28,233,440 of MU968450.1, forward strand.
CAGTTAGAATTGATTCCAAGGGCATATTGTAGCATAGATATCAGTATTGGGTTCTAAAATTCCACCTAAAAATAATTCAACACCCATTAAGCCTTTAGAAGTCTCTACTATGACTCATGAAGATGAAGAAATGCGACATGACATATCGATATTACAAGAGCAAATGCACCAAATTTCACTCTCGCAAAGAGAAACAAAAAATAAGATGGATGGCATGGAAGCTGGAATGGAAGCTAATATGGATGGAATGGAAGCTAATATGGATGAAAAAATTAAAGACAACATATAAAACATGAAGAATGATCTAAAAGCAGACATGGAAGGTTTGAAAAAGTTGATACAAGAAATGTTTCCTAATGGCGAAAAGATAGTGGAGGAAACCCATGATGAGAACAAAATAAATGTTAATCATGATTTCATGAAATCTAATGTTGGATGGAAGAACCACCATATTCCAAATATGGATATGAGGAAGTTTGATGGCAAGGATCCCGTAACATGGATACTACAGATGGAGCAATATTTTGATCTCAATAGTGTGCAAAACACACAAAAGGTATGCATTGCAACTTTACATTTAGAACAAAATACATTTGTATGGTATCATTTTGGCTTTGCTCCCGTAAAAAAATTATCACTTGGTCAATTTTTATGGAGGAAATGATAGCACATTATGAGGATACAAAAAGCAACACCTTCTTTAGCCAATTGATAAATCTCAAACAAAAGGGTTCAGTGGTGGACCACATTGAGGACTTCCAAAAATTGAATATAACGGTAACTAATATTCCAAAGGAACATAGGATTGATGTCTTCATAGGGACTTTAAAGGATAAAATTCAACATGAAGTTCGCGTTTGGGAACTTGATTCATTGGAAAAGGCATTCAAGTTGGCAAGAAAAATTGAATGTAAAATTATGGCGACAAGGAAGCCTACCACTCACATATATAAAGATGGAAGTGTTTGTACTCCTAGACTTCCACAACCTACAAGGTTGACACCACAAAAATTGGAAGAAAAAGAGAAAAAGGGCTTTGCTATAGTTGTGATAGAAAATACACTAAAGGTCATAAGTGTGCTGAGAAGAAATTATTTTACATAGATTGTGAAGAGGAAGAAGAAAATGAACAAGAAACTTCAAAAGAAGAGGATATACATCAGGAACCAACCCTAGAAGAGGAAGAAATGAGTCTAACCATATCATGTAATGCATTGGCAGGAATTACCACTCCTCAAACTCTTAAGATAGAAGGACATAACAAGAAGAAAAAGGTAATAGTGTAGATTGATTCGGGTAGTACCCATAATTTTATTCATTGTAAGGTAGCCAAGGAATTGAATTGTTTCCTATACCCAACACCAGAATGTCAAGTGATGGTTGCAAATGGAGGAAATATAAATTACTCTGGAAATTCCATAATATGAAGCTAAACATGGGGGAATATGTATTAAATAGTCCAATGATTTCCATTCCAATGGGAGGCGCTGATGTTGTACTAGGAGTACAATGGTTACAATATTTGGGGACGGTAGCTTTTAATTTTCAAGAGATTTTCTTGAATTTTTTTTTAGAAGGAAAGGAAATTGAATTACGGGGTATTGCAGGGAAGTCGAGAAAGATAATAAGCTCTAATGTCATGACAAATCTTCCGAAGAAAGAAAAACGAGGCGTAATTGCACAATTATGCTCACTAGAAGTTCCAACTTCAAAATCATCTATTTCTGCAGATCTACAAAAAGTATTGGAAAATCATTCCAAGGTGTCTGAAAGTCCCAAAGGAATCCCGCCTATTTGTGATCATGATCATGCTATTCATTTGATTCTAGGAAGTGTTCCTCCAAAAATTAGGCCTTATAGATGTCCTTATGTCCAAAAGAGTGAAATTGAACGTATGATTGCAGAAATGTTAGAGGCTAGTATAACTCAACCTAGTCAAAGTTATTTCTCTGCTCCAGTAGTATTGGTGCAAAAGAAGGATGGATCATGGTGCATGTGTCCAGATTATAGGGAGCTCAATAAACTCACTATTAAAGATAAATTTACCATTCCTGTGATTTATGAATTATTGGATGAATTACATGGAGCAATTTATTTTACCAAGTTGGATCTTCATTCAGGATATCATCAAATTAGAATGAAGATCGAAGATATTCCGAAAACAACATTTCGAACTCATGAGGGTCGTTATGAATTTTTGGTCATGCCTTTTTGCCTTACCAATGCACCTTCTACATTTCAAGGGTTGATGAATTCCATTTTCAAATCCTTCCTTAGAAAATTTGTGTTAGTATTTTTTGTTGATATACTAATCTACAACAGGTATTGGAAGGATCATGTTCAACATGTTGACAGGGTTCTCAAACTATTGCAGGAGAAAGAAATATATGCAAAAACATCTAAATGTTTCTTTGGAGTACAAGAGGTGGAATATATGGGTCATGTTATATCTGACGAGGGTGTTAAGGTAGACCCTAACAAAATTAAAGCCATTAGGGAATGGAAAGTCCCCATAACCATAAAGCAGTTCCGAGGATTTCTCGGGTTAACTGGGTATTATCAAAAGTTTGTTAAGAATTATGGGAGAATAGCAGCACCTCTAACAACATTATTGAAGAAAGATGCATTTTCATGGACTCCTGAAGCAACTAAGGCCTTTGAACATCTTAAAAAGGCAATGTGCCTAGCACTGGTCTTAGCTACACCAGACTTCAAAAAAACCCTTATTATGGAATGTGATGCCTTAGGAAATGGAATTTGTGTTGTCTTAATGTAAGAAGGAAGACCCGTTTCTTTTGAAAGTCATTCAATCAAAGGAAATAATTTATAGAAAGCTATTTACGAGAAGGAAATGTTAGCAATATTACATGCACTAAAGAAATGGCGACCTTACCTAATGGGAAGACACTTTAAGGTAAAAACTGATCATGATAGTCTTAAACACTTTTTGGAACAAAGACTATCTTCAAAAGAGCAGAAAAAATGGGTCACAAAGATGTTGGGTTATGACTTTGAAATAATCTACAAAAAAGGAAAGATTAATGTTGTTGCAAATGCACTCTCAAGAAAGAATGAAGAGGTGGAAGCATTGCTTTGTGCCATTTCTATTATCCAACCAGATTGGATAACCGAAGCAAGAGATGAATGGAAGAAGGAGGAAGAAGTGTGGACACTCATTCAAAAGTTGCAGCAAGATCCTAGTACATCTGATACATTTAGTTGGAAAAATGATTCCTTATGGTACAAAGATCGCTTAGATCTTTGTAAGAATTCCCAACTAAAACAAAAGATTCTTCTGGAATTGCACACTTCTCCTTTAGGAGGACACTCAGGATTTTTAAAAACTTACCACAGGGTGAAGAAAGAATTTTTTTGGGATGGCCTTTAATCTGATATTCAAAAGTTTGTGGCGGAATGTTTGGTTTGCCAGCAGAATAAAGTGGAAACAATTAAGACCCCGGGACTTCTACAACCTTTATCCATTCCAAGTCAACGTTGGGAGGATATTTCAATGGATTTTATCACAGGTTTACCTAAGTCTGAAGGAAAGAGTGTTATCATGGTGGTAGTTGATAGAATTACCAAGTATGCACACTTTTGTGCATTATCTCATCCATTTAAAGCAAGTACAGTTGCTACTACATTTATGGACACAATTCAAAAGCTACATGGAAACCCAAAGATTATTGTGAGCGACAGAGATCCCATTTTTACTGGAACTTTTTGGACAGAGTTATTTTCTTGTTTGGGTACTCAATTAGCTCATAGCTCATCTTATCATCCTCAATCTGATGGTCAAACTGAGATAGTAAATAAATGTTTGGAAGGATATCTTCGTTGTTTTGTATCCGATAAACAAACACAATGGGTCAAGTGGTTACCTCTCGCTGAATGGTGGTATAACACTTCCTTCCATACTGCAGCAAAAATGACCCCATTTATGGCACTTTATGGATATCATCCACTGTCCATCACATCATCTTTAAGAGAAAATTCTAAGGTTCAAGGAGTGGAAGATCACATCCAACATCAACAAGAAGTTATCCAACTCTTAAAGGATAACCTAAATTTGGCACAAAATCAAATGAAACAACAGGCAGATCAACATCGCAGCGAGAGAAGTTTTGATGTAGGAGTCTGGGTATTTTTAGGGCTACAACCATACAAACAAATGTCCCTCAAGCAAGCTAAGAAGGATAATAAATTATCGCCAAAGTACTATGGTCCTTACAAGGTGTTGCAAAATATTGGTACTATGGCATAAAAATTGGAGCTTCCCGCTTCTTCGCGAGTGCATCCAGTTTTCCATATTTCATGATGAAAGAAGGTTATAGGTGAAAATATTCTAGTTCAAACAATATTTTCAGAACTTGATGAGGAAGGAAAAATCATATTGGAACCTAAAGTGGTCACAAAAACAAGAACTCGACAACTACGAAATCGATCAATTTCAAAGTATCTCATCAAGTGGAAGAACGTATCCACTAAAGATTCTACATGGGAGGATGAGAATTTTATACAGAAGCACCCAGAGCTACTCAAGCGTTGAGGACAACACTTTTTTGAAGGAGAGGGGCATGTTAGGTCCCTATATTACTAGTTTAGTCCCTATTGTTATTAGTGTATCTCCCTTATTGTTATTTTTGTACCCCTGTAACCCCAATATTGTTATTATTGTGCCCTTAAATTATTATTGTTAAGTCGGATAGGATTATATTGTGGCCCCATGGAATCCTATATATAGAAGGAGGTTTTGGTCATTTTTATCATCCAAGAATTGTTCATTTATGTAATGTATTGGAGGTTTCCCCCTCGAAGTGGATGATTTATAAGGCATTGATCTCTATTTTCTTCTATTTTTGGAGCTGGTTTCATAACATAAATTCATTTTTCTTTGTCAAGAAGGCCTCAAAGACAATTTAGATAGCATTAGGGCAGTAACAAAAGCATCTTCGAGAGATTTATACTTCGTTTTTCAAAATAGATTGCTTATCAAGATGAGTTTTAGTAAAGAAGAATATATAGGAACATTCTTTCATAAAATGGACCATACATGAAGCTTTCAGTATCTAGAAACCCAAATTCCACAACTTCACATGGATGCAGCAAATTAGCCTTAGTATAGCGAAAATTCAGCAATAATCTTTATGAAAAAAATAAAGAAGAAAATATCATTAAATGTACTTACATGTATTAAGAGTATATCCAACCATCAACAATTTTCCAATCAATAAGCTCAGAGACAAGAGAAAATAATCCAAACATCAAAATTCATTTCATGCTCCAAAAATCCATCCTCCAAGAAGGATAGTGAAGTTCTCTAAAGAGAAAAAATCCAACCAAGTGATGATGCTAAAATGAATTCACATCACTTGTATTTATACACTTCTAATGATTTTTATCTAGCTAATTACGCCTAAATTATCTCCTAAAATAAAACAATGTGCAAAATAACAAAATTTTGGTGATAAGCCCACCAAACTAGCTCATAGACAAAAGAATAAGCCTCTCAAGAGGTAGAATGATGAATAATACATGTCGTTGGGCCTTCTAAGAAGCCTAATGAATTCCACAAGTTCCATAATGATGAATGGGACTCCCAAAAGTAGTGGGCAATGGGTTGGCTGCTTGTTCTCCAAATAATAAACATGCAGTGCTCCCAATGGTGTGGGGGGCACACAATTAACCTCATGGATATCCAAGTAGATCGAATATTCTTGTAGACCATCTGTAAGGGCTCAAGTGAGGGTGTAAGTGATGCCACATCAACATACAAGTATTGGGTCATCTTCCAAGTGCATGGTACTACTGTGGGGCCAATTGGGCATGGTGAACCAGGTGCATCTTCCCCATCCAATAGGTGAATATCGACCAATCTCTGAACATCTCTGGGGATCCATGGAATTTTACTACTACTATGGAGGCCCATGTCTCTCTACACACTCTATATGTGCCAACGTAGCCATCGGGAGGGTTGGGACCCCATATAGGGAGACCAAACCCAAAATGGAGACCATCTGCAATCCTACATAAGATCCAATGTGTCCCCTTGCCTTCCAGTACAATAATTCATTTAAATAAATCAGTTTAAAGATCTTACAAACCATGGACAACAGGTGGTCACTTCATAATGGTATGCCCTTCCAGAGTGGGCTTTAGCATGTGCTAATGTCTCTAAACTCCAAAAGGGGGTTAACCAAGTACCCTATTAGGTGGTTTCTACCTTTAAAGGGGATAGTATGTCCAAGGTACATCCTTAAAATGGTGGGGGCATATGATAAAGATATGAATGGAGTAGGGAGTGAAATGGAAAAACATTGGCCACATGCCGGCGTAGAAGGGTAGCTAGTAAAATGGAAGCCCATAATCGGGTATATAATGTATAGGAGGGAGAAATCATGGTGCATTTTCCATCCTTCTTTATATGCATTTTTCCTTTTATTATTTTTATTTGATTATCTGCTCGCGGCTCAAGGATAAGAGCATGATGTGTAAGGTATAGCAGTGGGTACCCCCTTTATGGTAGGGTGGTTTATTTCCCACCAGGGGCTGAGACAATCATGGGTTCCAGAATGATAGAGGAGGCTCATCTAGGGCCTATGGAACCAGGGTGATGGCCTTGGGTATGGGATAGAGCTCATGCATTGACTTTTTCCCACGTGCTAAATGTGTTTTTCCCAGCCATATTTTGCATCTTATGGTACATTTTCCTATTAAATGTGGCCAATTATTCTTTTGCTTTTTATTTTCAGCTGCATCAACCTCTAGGGCATCGTTCCAAGCCCGACCTAAGGTGTGGGCAAGGGGAAGGGGAGTCTAACCCTATTACATAGTATTTTGTCTCATTGCTCAGTTCTTATCCCAAGTGTCGTCTTTTGTGTTGATCATGTCACAAACGTCGCAAAGCAACAAAAGTTGTATAAACTTGCTCATCCTGGAAAACATGCTTAAGATATCCCCGAAGACCTAAAAGAGAAATTCCTTGAATATTTTTTGCAGAGTTTGAAAAAACCTTGTTTTGCAAGCCTAGCGATGTCCTCCCCTTAATAAGCTCACTCTTATAACCTTGTCCCTATCCTGTGAAAAATGCTGCTAGCATGGAAATTCAACAGTAAACTTGCGCTGGTCCTCTTCAAGCAGGTTCTCAAAAAATGGATTAGAAGCTTCAGCATCTAGAATTCTCGAGAACAGACTTCTGGTACTTGTTGGTTGAGGATATGGTCGAATAATCCCATGTTTGGCCCTTGATCTTATCTCAAAATATTTTCCCCTTAGAGATAATACATTTCATCCATCATTAGTGGATCCCTAACCTCCTCAAATCTGCTATAAGAGAGGGCCATGCTAGTGAGTCTTGGTTGGTCATTGCTGGTTGCCTTACTTCTGCCTGATTCCGCCCATATGTTGTCGATTTGACGAAGAAGGAGAAGAGATTGAAGAGCTTGGCTTGGAATTGGATTACTAGTTTGAAGGAGGCCTTCAACATCAAGGCACCAATTGTAAGCTTTCCTTTGATCATTTTATAATACAAATTATACTTTGATTCCCATATATCTATTAATATTAACTGGTTTAGCATGATATTCCTAGATTTTTCATGTAGTTTGGTTTGAAACACGTATACTATGTATCTTTCGTCTTTTGTCGTGTGATCTTATTTACAGGTATTCAGACGTAGAAAACATAGCAAATAACGAGCTTGTAAGTGAAAGGATTGACATCGACACCAAGGAAACAACTGCATAAGGAGCGAGGTACACCATCTCCCTCTCTCAATTCACTTTTTAATGTTAAACTAGGAAGGCTTGTATCCTTTGTCATGGTTGTTACCAGACCCACTCACTAGGCTAGAGGGATCACTTCTTTTCGAAGAACGGATTTTCCTGCATAAAAAATTGGCGACTCCATTGGGGATCTTACACCTTGTTCACCCTCTACTTGTTTTTGTATTCATGCTTAGTTTGGCCAACCACTGAATGACCGCTTGTTTGGTTTTTTTTAGCCTAGAATCTGGCTTGTTAATGTTTTAAAGTATCAAGTCTATGGTTTTCTTTCAGATATTTCTTGTTTTATCCCCTTTTTCCCGGCCCAATGCGTCTTTTTATAGACAAACTAATGCTGCCAACGTTGGTTTTTGCTGGAACAGCTGCGTTGCAGACCAATGGTGTTTACTTGTGGACCACGCTAGTATTAGAAAATAGAGATTTTTGGGTACTTTTAGAAAACCCTCAGTGTGTCTTGATCTTTGGAATGTTTTCTTTGCCTCGATTACACCATTTTTTTCTTTGAGTGTTTGCAGTCTCTTTAAGAAGCACAAACTGGTCTTGTGGTCTAAGTGGAATTTTTTTTGTTTTAGTTGAGTCTTGTTGTTGCAAGTTAATTAAAATCCATGTTTACTGCTTGTGTCAATCAAGAAATATTGATTCTATTCTATAGGACAGTAGCGAACTGTGTGCTTGTTCAAAGAAATTGGTTTTTTTATTCTGTTTAGTTTTTAATTCAAGAATTCCTTTTCGTTAAATGTAGATCGATCACTTTCATTGTAAGCTACAATTTTTTGATAAGTGAAAATTTTTTAAGTGCATTAATTGCATCAGTTGCATTTTCATCACTCAAAGTGATTTTTTTTTTTTATTCAAGTGCATCTTAGGGAAAGTAGAAATCATTTTACTTTTGGATACGTTGCATTTAGGATAGTGAAAGTGAAATCGCTTCAATTTTTAGAATATTCATTTTTGAAAAGTGAAAAGTGAAATCTAGTTGGGGGGGGGGGTGCGTATTTTGTTTGTTGCATTTTGTTTGATGCATTACTCTTTGCGATATCTCCCCTTATTAGCTTAGATTTCATCGAAATCAAAAGGATTCTTTTTCCTCATTTAGACGCATCTTAGGAATTCAGGTGAAATCGCTTTAAGACCAAAATTGAAACTTAATTTTGGATCAACATTTAAATAAACCTCAATTAATGTAAGCAACATTTGGAATTAACACAAATATCTAGATGTCTAGGCTAGAGACATGTTTTGACATCGTTAAGCGTAGCAGCTGTCACTAACAACCTATGTTGCATTATGGGGGTGATATCCCATCCCACATATGGAAGTATATAAGACTATGATCCACATATGGTAAGTATATGGGGACGCTCTCATTGAACGGTTGCAAAATAGAAAACGCTACTACGGACTGTGCTCCCACGTACCGTCACGTATATTTGGGAGACCCAATAGGTTGCAAACCTGCCATAGTTAACTAAGTCGGCCTCCTTGTAGACGTGATACACTGAACACAACAGTCAAGGAGTTTGGATGCCTTACATCAAGTCCTTGGCTCGCCATGGTGTATATTGCAGTTCACGGATACTTGGTAATCCCTTTTGCCTAGATTATGCCTTTTGGATTACTTTTTTTAATTCTAAAATTTACTTTCCATGAAAACAACTTATCCATGCACGACTCCTTAATAGATGATGGATTGTAGATTTCTGTGGTGTAGAATTTTAGAATTAGGGCTCGGAATCTCCACAGTTCTCATTTTTCAGTCTACGTTTCGGGTCTAAAGCAAGACCCATCATCAGGACAAATCTGCAGAAAAGAGAGACAACTAGTGTTGAATATATAGTGGAACAATGACAAGAAAGAAAAGGAGCCGACCAACTATCCATTAAATGGTTAAGTTTTCTAATTTATTTTTATTTTATTTTAATTAGTCATTTTTTTAAAATATCAAAATCCTTATTATGATATTTTAAGTTGTAAGCTAATTAAAATGCTAGGTTAGATTGATGGCTTGATTCCTATTATTTTAATAAGACCTTATGCAAATTAAAAATCTGCTTAATATTATTTAACCTTAAAAAGTTCTAAGTTTTTTATAATAATGGTTTAAGAAATTATACTAATAGTTTAAGTTTTTTATATATTTAAAGAATAGAATTTTCAATGGTAACCTAAAATTATGTAAAGGGCCTAAGGGATTATATAAAAAGATTAAGGATTTGACTCTATTTGACACTATTTTAATTAGTCATTTTTTAAAATATCAAAATCATTATTATGATATTTTAAGTTGTAAGCTAATTAAAATGCTAGGTTAGATTGATGGCTTGATTCCTATTATTTTAATAAGACCATATGCAAATTAAAAATCTGCTTAATATTATACAACCTTAAAAAGTTCTAAGTTTTTTATAATTTAAGTTTTTTATATATTTAAAGAATAGAATTTTTCAATGGTAACCTAAAATTATGTAAATGGCCTAAGGGATTATATTAAAAGATTAAGGATTTGACTCTATTTTGACTCTATTTTAATTAGTCATTTTTTAAAATATCAAAATCATTATTATGATATTTTAAGTTGTAAGCTAATTAAAATGTTAGGTTAGATTGATGGCTTGATTCCTATTATTTTAATAAGACCTTATGCAAATTAAAAATCTGCTTAATATTATTTAACCTTAAAAAGTTCTAAGTTTTTTATAATTATGGTTTAAGAAATTATACTAATAGTTTAAGTTTTTTATATAATAGAATTTTCAATGGTAACCTAAAATTCTGGAAAGGGCCTAAGGGAATATATTAAAAGATTAAGGATTGGACTCTATTAGACTTATAAGGTCAAAGGGAGATTAAAATTTATTACTATTTCATTAATAAGAATCAATGAAAAAGGTCCTAAGCTTTTTATCCTTATTTAGCTAAAGTTTTAGATTAAGGGATTTGTTTTTAAGGAAGAGAAGTATTAATAGATAAGTTTTAGAGATATAGTATCCCCTTATACTAATATTATGTTAAAACTGTCCTAAGTGCTTTATATTATAGTAAAGAAGATGGAGGAGATATAAGAAAGGGATAGGAAAGGTCAATTGGTTTTAACCCAAAGATAAGGATAGTAACCAACTGATCCAAAACCCTAAGTATGCAGAAGGTATGGGTTAGACTAAGGTATAAGGCTAAGAAAGGGAATTCAAAGGGTAGATTTTACAATAAGTTTTTCAAAGAAGGGTAGAATGGTAAGGTTAAGGAGAAGGGTAAGGGCAAGGAGCGAAACAGAGGGTAGAGGAACAGGTACAAGGTAGAGAAAGATAATCATAAAGGGATGAAGGAAGGGAAGGGTTACAAGGAGACCAGTAATTCAAGAGAGCAAGAAGCCTTAACCGGACAACACGTGGACCCAATTTCTGCTAATTTCTAAGCCTCCATCTCTATTAAGGTTATGTGGGTGCTTTAAGATTTCCAAGGCTTCACGTATTTTGCGTTTGAAATGATGTTTTTCCTTGGCAATGATTACTGCTTCTTCTAGGCATATGTGGTGACATGTTTTTCTCGAATGTTCAGCCAAAGCTGAGGTTTTAATTCTTCCAAGCCTAATGTTTGCCCCATGTTATTTAAACCTTATTTTAAAGGTTCTTCCCGTTTCCCCAATATAGCAATCTCCACATGAACAATTGATTTTGTAGACACCTTTTTGTTGGAGATGGTCGGGGTCATCCTTAACCGACTTCATTTTTTGCCTGATGGTTACTAAAGGCTTGAAGGTTTCTCTAATGTCTTTTTTGGCTAGAACCTTGGCTATCTTGTTAGTGACTCCTTGAATATAAGGGAGGTAAGCTTTTGTAGTGGAGGGGTTGTCAGTAACCATACTTTTGCTTCCAGATCTGGCTTTTTGTATAGCCTTGTTGATGTCCTTATTGCTATATCCCAAGTTTAAGAAGGATTTCTTCAGATATTCAATTTCTTCTTCTACGTGAGTTTTGTCAGATATTTTAAAAGCACGAGTAAAGAGAGTCAACAGTACTCCTGTCTTCTGGGCTGGTTAGTGATGTGTGTTGGCATGTAGATAATTGTTTGTGTGTGATTTCTTTCTGAACACTTTGTGTCCAAGGGATCCATCTTCATTTCTTGAGAGGAGTACGTCAAGGAAAGGGATGCAATTGTTTTCTTCGCCTTCCATTGTAAATTGGATGTCTTTGGATATGCTATTGAGATGGTCAAGGAAGTTTCTTAATTCCTCATCTCCATGGGGCCAATTTACATTGGTGTCGTCTACGAACCTTATCCAAAACTTGGGTTTTAATGGGTAGGAATCCAAAGCCTTCTTTTCGAATTTCTCCATGAAGAGGTTTGCTACTATAGGGGATAACGGAGAACCCATAGCAACACCAGATGTTTGTTCAAATATTTCCCCTTGGAAGGTGAAAAAGGTAGAACGAAGACATATTTCAACGAGTTCTGCAGTTTGCGGGTCTGCTACTTCTTTCACTACCTACACGGCTTCATCAAGAGGGATTTTGGTGAAAAGTTGGACAACATCAAAGCTAAAAAATTTGTCACCCGGGTCTAATTTAGCTTTTCTAATGAAATCTACGTAATGGTTGGAGTCTTTGATGAAAGAGCTAGTATTGCCCACCATAGGGGCGAGGATGCGAGCTACATATTTGGCTAATTCATAAGTTGGCGCACCTATAGTGTTAACGATAGGCCTTAAAGGAACACCAGCTTTATGGATTTTAGGGGCACCATAAATACGGGGTATGATTTCGCCTTCTGGGTATAAGCGCTTCTTCACATTATCGTCCAGATTGGACTCCTTGATGGCTTTTTTAACCTTTTTTATGACTTTGGATATGGGGTTTTCATTCAGTTTTTTATAACTTCTGCTATTGTGTAGGTGATCCCTCATCTTATTGTTGTACTCTTCTTTGTCCATAACTACTGTAGCCCCTCCTTTATCTGCCTTTAGGATGACAATATCGTTATTGCATCTTAGGTTTTTTAGGGCTTTTAATTGACCGCTGCTTCAGTTTTTCTTTGGAAGCTTAGCTCTATCCAGAATAATGGCGCATTCTTGCCTTACCTTGTATTTGTCTTGATCATTAAGCACCTTTATGCCATATTCAATGTCGCAAATGATTTCCTCCTTTGGTATACGACTGGGGGCTACAGCGAAGTTGAGTCCTTTACTTAAAACTTCTATTTCTTCTTTAGTTAATTCATATGTAGAAATGTTGACAACTTTATTGTTGTTGGAATTGTTTTTTTTACCCTTTTCATTGCCTATAACCCTTTCATTATTCATGTTACAAGTTGATATGTTCGAGTTTATATTTATATCTTTTGTGCCATGATTTCTTGAAAAACCTGCTTCTGCGCTCGACTGTCTTGTTAAAAACTCTGCTACGTTGGACTGTCTTTAAAAAAATCTGATGTTTGTTTGTGACCGTCATTGTTTGTACATGAAACCACAGTAGTTTCCACATCAATTAGATCTGCCCCATGGTATGCTTGGTTTTGTGTGGGGATTGCGGCCGCCTTTGTTTTCACGTTCATCGAATCGATTCCACCATGCGCTTGGTTCTGTGAAGGGACAGTGGTTAACGTTGTGTTGTTATTCTGGTCAAACATGCTTTGACCATCCTTGTTTACATACGAATCAACGTGTTTTGTCACTTCCACTGCAACGGTTTCGTGGTCTACTTGGTTCTGCGCAGGGACGTTGTCTCTTGTTGTGTTCACAACCATTGCATCGATTCTACGGTGTGCCTGGTTCTACGTCAAGATAGTGGTCATCATTATGTTGTCAGCGTTAGGATATGTTTGCCTTTCAGAGCTTGTCACTTCTATTAAAACGCTGGACTCCGTTGCTGGATCTGCATACGGTTTTATATTACGTTCAGAACTCAGATTTAACCCATTATGTGTTTCAGAAATCGTCATTTCCGACATCAAGGAGTCATTTCCGACATCTGCATGCGGTTTTATATTACGTTCAGAACTCAGATTTAACCCATTTTGTGTTTCAGAACTCGTCATTTCCGTTAAGCGTTGGTCTGCGTATGGTTTTCTCTCTGTAGCTGTTTTATTGAGAGTCCTGTTGTCGGGTTCATATCTTCGATTCACGGTGTTGTGTTTATGAGGTTCCTGTTCAGTGCGAGCAGCTTATTTTCTTTCAGTCCACCTATCATGTTTGTTTATACTTTGGCACCCCTGTTCAGACATTCTGCTCTCTGTCTGCGACTTGGAGAATAGACTTGCCTCATCTGTGTTGAGGTTCTTCTGTGTTTTAGAGCATTTCATCGAATCCATTTTGACTCCTTAATAGATCTTAGGTTAAGAATAATGGCAACAATTCATGAGTTTACCAATCAAGTAATCCCATCAGACGAGAATATTGTTCCTTTTTCTTCTTTAGGAAATTTTAGCGCTCCCTATATGGAAATGTTGTCCCTCCCGAGATTAACCATTAGCTTGCCAGTTTGGTTATTTTCAACCCCCATGGTTCCAAATGTCCAAGCTGCTTCTCAACCAAGTTCTCCCCCACCTGAATAGTGTCAAACTCATGTTGATCCTAAAATTTACCCCTCGCCTCCTTCGCTTGTTTCTTCACCCCGTTCTTCCTCTTCTCCTGTTGAAAGTCTGGATTCTAGTAAACAAGAAGCTAACAAGACGAAGAAGAGGATGAAGAAGAAAAAGAAAAATAAGCAAGGGGGCACCCAAGCACCCATTACTACCAATGCAACGAATGTTGAAAAATATTCCATTAAATCTCACAAAGTCAAATCCCTTGAAAGTTTTGTAAGGGTGACCACCTTCTTAGGGATTGTCCTGGCATTCCCAGGATATTATGTGTGGTCCAACGACTCACATCGACCTTTGTCATCGGCCTCTAGATATCATGCTAGTGATAAAGCCTCAACTAGTGATAATAAGGCCCATGGGAAAAAGGGTAAAGTCAAATTTCCTTGTAAGTTATATGAAGGGAATCATCCCATTCACCTTTGTTCTTATATGGATGAAGCCTCCAAAGCCTTGGATAACCTTACAATTTCTCAGCCGCGACTTCCGGCTGGTTACAGGAAGCGTTTCCTTGATCCTCCGCCAGTTGATCAAGTGATTGGTTATAAGTCACCTTTGGTCAATACCACTCTCTCCGAAAGTGAATCTCATGAGTCTGTTCCTGACCAACCATTGATTGAGAAAAGGGTTGATATAATTTCACCTTTAGTGGATCATGCTTTTCCCGTAGAGAGTGAACCTCATACCACTCAGGTTCTTTTTGTTTGTTAAAATTCCCATGGATTGGGGGTAAATCCTCCCATTCCCATGGTACAAGAGGGCGATCCTCTCATTCCCATAACACCAGGGGAAGTTATCTTGTTCCCGCGACACCCACTAAAAGTAGTCTAGTCACTTCTTTTGATTGGAGTCTACTAACAGGATATCATCTTCATTCGTATGTGCCCTTTGAGATCATAGCACATGCTTTTAGTGTGGTTGTACCTAGCATGATAATATATGAAGACACATATATTAGTATTTTGTCCTCAACTACTTAAAAGCTTTAGGTTCTCCGCACTATGTACCTGTTACCCATCATCTATTGGGTTTTAACAGAGGAACTATTCAACCATTAGGGATCCTTCCTAAGTTTCCTATCACTTTTGGGAGGAAAGACCATCTGTATGGATGTGATGGTTGTCCATGGCCCCTTGAATTTTAACTTACTCCTTGGGAATGACTACACTTATGTCATGGGAGCTCTTGCCTCTTCTCCCTTTCATGTGAATTATTTCCCACATGAATGAAGAATTGTGACCATTGATCAGTTGTCATTCATTGGTCCTATCTTGACTCACAATAAACGATCATCCATTAATGGTCCTTAGATGCAAGTGGTATCTTCCCCGCCACAAGTTAATTATGTGGCAACCTCTTCCATGCCCATGTCTACTGATGATCTAGTTAGTGATATAGTGCATCATGTAGTGAGGGCATTGGATCATGATTTTCAGAGTGTTGTTCTCCCATATGATGAGAACCTCTTGGAATCCATGACCTCTTATGGGCCATGATCAGGTTTCAGAGAAAATTTCATTTTTTTTGTGTCAAGCTCCTTAAAAAATGAAACAAATTAGGGAGTAAAGTTCCTTTTCTTGTGTCAAGCTCCTTAAAAAATGAAACAAATTGTTGGAGTAGATTTCCTTGTCTTGTGACAAGCTCCTTAAAAAATCAAACAAGGTGTCATGAGCATAGTTCTTTTACTGTGTCAAGCTCATTAAAAAATGAAACAAAACCCCTTTCAATTCGAGTCTTAGAATAGATCTCGTAAATTCCCAGTTAAGTCATTCACTTGATCTTGTAAATGAACCTTCATTCCATCCACTTGTTAGTAACCAATAGTCTACTTAGGTGAATGAAATGAAGATCGGAGGGGAGGGGGGGGCATGCGCCTCTAATTGAGACATTATGCTGGGGGCATGCAAAATTTCAAGCATAGATTTTCTTTGTTTCAAGCTTGTGAAAAATGAAATAGATTTCAAGAAGAGTTTCCCATGTTTCAAGCTTTTGAAAAAATGAAACTATTCTCATCCTACCTCATTTGATTCCCATTTTATGAGCTTGTTTTTTCAGATGAACCTTAGTTTTTTCATTCTATCGTCATTATTTGCTTGGATGATCATACACTCTCACTTGGTTGTTTTACCCTTTCCCGTAGAACCACTGCAATGAGTCGTCTTATTAGCTAGCCTCTAGACCTTTACTTGCTTTGAGCAATTCCATCATCACTAGAACCAATTGCTACCATTTATACCACTCGTTCCTCCAGGTGGAGTCAACTTCAAGCTCTTTTCTGACTCTCGAAATATGAAAATATTGTTGAGCACTTGTCCTTTCCAGCTCGTGAAATTAAATGAATTGACATCATCTCAGTATACGTTCACCCCTTTTTTGGGCTAAGGTTGACTATTTACGAAAAAGGAATACCTTGGTCAATCACGATCAGGATGTTATCTCAGATATTGTTTTCTACCTTTTTGGATTTGAGAAACTATTTATGAAAATGGAACTTTTGGATTTTTAGTTTCCGTCTATTTTTCAAACTCCCTAAACATGAAAAATATATCGAGTTATTCCTACGTCGGACTCATAAAGCTTAAATGATGAAGGATTTATCACCATGAAAAGATCGAGCTACTCCTTCCTAGGGCTCATTAAACTTACTAGGATGGATTCATCCGAAGGGTGAACTTATACGCTTAGCATACAATATCCTCTTCAAGCGTGCTATAAAAAATAAAGAGGGAAAATAGAAGTGCAATATATTTTGTATTTTGTGCTAAAGGCAACATGTTGCTCTTGAACATGAAACTCACCTGCATTTCATGTCGGGTTTTCACTTGCCTTCTTGGGTTTGGAAAATCCATTTTCCTCTCATTCGATCATTATTTGTCATCACCATGACCTTTGATCCCATTTTTTAGTCAAATTATGTCAAACTCCAAAGTCGTGTCGACAATATGTTCAAAATAAGTCCTTTCTATAACAGTCAAACATCTTCTACTTATTTGAGCCTCTCTGCAACAGTCCTGAATCATTCCTATCATCTTGACAAATCCTTTTGTTTTGTGTCGATGATGTGGGAATCATTATGGCCCTCATTCAGCGGATCACTTTCCTGTCGACTTCAGCTCATTATCCAGGAAGATGATTTAGAAACTCCTATTCAGTACCTTGGAGCTTGCATGCCTCAATGGCAAGTTCTTCGCGTTTGATGATAGGTTCACATCATTGGCCTTTGATTGGATGATTTTTCGAGTGTTCGAATTCAACTCATCATTGACACTTGTATATTGTGTTGTCGTACCTTGAAATCCATCATCATTATTGGTGGTTTCTCTCGCGACTGTTAACGGTTTATATCATTGACCGATAATCAGGTGGTTTCTACCATGTTTGACATCAACACATCTATTCACATGGTTAGATTCATACAATGTGTATATCGAGATCGAGATGAAGACCTTGCATCCCATTTTTTATTATCCAAGATTCATGGAGTTATTGAGTATTCATGATTGTACACATGATCCTTTCTATACTGATGGCTGCAACCATACCATGGATCCCCTTCCATGATCTCTTTCAGATGGATGGTTGTGCCCATGCCATGGGTTCATGTGTTATTTTATGCCTATTCAAAGATATGTTTTTAGGCATGTTTATATCAGAGATGTTACATATTGTATTGTGTTTGATTTATAGGTCTCATGACGATGGTTTTCCAAAGTCATTGCCATGGAGGATAAAACATTTCAACCATCACTTCTGGTGTTGCTTTCATGCTTTATGGGGCATTTGTTACACAATATTTTTTTGCATTCTTCAGTTCTTATCCCAAGTGTCATCTTTTGTGTCGATCATGTCACAAACATCACAAAGCGACAAAATATGTATAAACTTGTTCATCTTGGACAACATGATTAAGATATCCTTGAAGACCTAAAATAGAAATGCCTTGAAGCTTTTTTGTAGAGTTTTTAAAAAACCTTGTTTTGCAAGCCTAACGCAGTCCTCCCCTTAATAATCTCGCGCTTGTCATATTTTCCTTATCATGTGAAAAGCGATGCCAACGTGGGAATTCAATAGTAAATTCACGTTGGCCCTCTTCAGGCAGGTTCTCCAAAAATGGAGCAGAAGCTTCGGCCTCTAGAATTATAGTGAATGAAGTTCTGGTACTTTTCAGTTGAGGATATGGTCGAATACTCCCATGTTTGGCCCTTGATCTTATCTCCAAAGATTTTACCCTTAGAGATAAGACCATTCCCCCCTCATTAGTGGATCCTTAACCTCCTTATCTGTGTTATAAGAGAGTGCCATGCTAGTTAGTCTTGGTTGGTCGTTGTTGGTTGCCTTACTTTTGCCTGATTCTGCCCATATGCTACCGATTTGATTGAAGAGTGTGACTTGGAATTGGATTACCACTCCGAAGGAGGCCTCCAACATCAAGGCACCAGTTGTAAGCTTTCCTTTGATCATTTTATAATACAAAGTATACTTTGCTTCCCATAAATATATTAATATTAATTGGTTTAACATGATACTCCTTGATATTTCATGTAATTTGCATTGAAACACATATACTATGTATATTTCCTCTTTTTTCTTGTGATCTTCTTTACAGGTATTCAGACGTAGAAAACATAGCGAAGAACAAGCCTGGAAGCGAAAGGATCGACATTGACACTGAGGAAAGGAATGCATAAGGAGCGAGGTAGGATATATCCCTCTCACTTTAATTTTCAATATTAAACTAGGAAGGCCCTGTATCCTTTTTCATGGTTGTTACTAGACCCACTCATTGGGCTAGAGGGATCGCTTCTTTTCGAAGAATGGATTTTCCTGCGTAAAAAACCCTATGTGGATCCAGTGGAGAAATGTTGACCCAGGTGTTATACATGATGAATGGGGTTATAATAAATGGAAGGGGAGTGACATATATGGATGAGGGAGTGGGAAAATGCGACCAAAATCAAGGTTTACCATGTAGTACCGCCCTAAAACCCTATGGTCAATAAAGGAGATCCCATGGGTCTAAGATCCAAGGGTAACATACAAAATAGGTCTAGAGGACATAAGCACAAAACTAGCCCACTCTTTCCTCTGAATTCCCCCATTAATCGATGCCCAGAAGTTTCCATGATAAGCAAACTATAATACTTAATTACCAAATGATAAGGCATACCTTTAGGTTCGGGAGGCCAACTGATGAGCTCCATCATTAGCCATATTTGGAGGGGTTAATGGTCACCTTTTTGCCTTCTTACATCTATTTTTCTTGCATTTTTATTATTATTTGGTTTTATGATGCTAGTATAGGTGGTAATTAAGGCTAACATACTCTGAGTGCCTAATATGAGGTTGAGTGCAAAAAATCATGATTTATTAAGCATTTGTATAGGGATTTTGTCACAAATACTTGGAGGAGACAACAAGGAGAAATTATTGGAGGATTTTCCACCCTCCTTAACTCTCAAGGGCAGCCAAAGGATCCCAAAGATTCTCTCCAGAAATTTGAATTCCAAAGGCAACCAAAGGATCCCCAAGGATTATCTCCAGCAGTTTGAATTCCAGAGGCAACCAAGTACTCAATCTTTGTTTACTTGGAGTCAAGTGGACTCAATCACTATTTTCTAGGGAGATTTTGGTAGCTGCCTTGTAGAATAAATAGAGCAGAGCTAGAGCTAGGAAAATTTAGTCGATTCTAGTTGAAACTTTGTTGCAAGCTATTGAGCTTTTTATTTTACTCAGTGATCAACCTTTCAGAGGTTTATGAGGTTATTATTTTATGAAATGAGAAGACTGATTTAATTTGACTGATTCAAGTTTCAGAGAGCTAGGCTCGTGGATCAGGGCCCAATCCATGTGCCTCAGCTTCTCTGCTATTACGATCCTTTCCTTTCTACCATTAAGCTAGTTTTCTTTCTGTAATTCAATTAGCTCTGCTTCTGATAGTTTCAATACTGCTTAGTTTTTTCTTTCAGTGTGTTACTGTAGTTTTTCATTTGCTTGTGGGTGATAGAATAGAGGAGAAAAACCAAGAATTTTTTTTGGATCAATACCCCCTTCTCATCTCTGTCAATAGAGTTTGAGGAGGGCGATCCTTCCCACGGGCCCAAAAACTAATTTATGTTCACTATTTTTGAGATTAAAAGTAGAGTTGCATTACCATTTTTCAGTCTTCCTTTGCACTATATTTTTACACAGTTGCATGTTTCTTTGTGCAGAAGTTAGTAGGTTGATTGTAGGACTTATTGTTAAAAACCCAGAGCTCCGCGGTGCTTTCCTGCTTCAATTTCCATCCCTGTATTCACAACCTGAGCATCGTTGTTGTGCCTCCATTTCCCTCCTTTTTCTCTTATTTGCATACATCGCCCCTTTTCATTCCCAAAATGCTTGAAAAGCATTATAATTAGACCTCCTCCCTTTCTCCTTGAAACTCCCGCTCGTCGTACCTCGCTCCATCGCAAATCGCAAATCACTTGTGATATTTGTTAATGCTATCTCATTCCAAGCCCAATTGCGATATCCCTTTATACTTTCCTTTACTTCTCTTTTATTAAAAACAATCAAAAACATTAGAAACCGCATTTTTTCCCTTTGGACTTACCATCGCTCTTTTTCACAATCACATTTCCCATATGGTCCATGTTAACAGCTTCTGCTTCCAGACCCCGATTGCGATATTCCTTTTTCCCTCCTTTCTTCTTCACTCCTCATTTCTATGTCAAAAACATTTGAATGAACCTTACTTCGCCTTTTTTCTGAAAAGCCAATCACTTTATCACAATTCATAATATTTTTCCCTTTTTCATTAAGACTTACCGCTCCGATCCACCGATCGCGATATTGAAATCGCGCTCTGCTGCCAGTCCCACCGCCACGTCATCCCTTTCGTTAATACTTACTTCTCTTTTCCTGCCAATTGCGATATTGTAATCGCACTCCGCCGTCGGTCCTCCTGCCACATCACGCATTGCAATCGCAAACCACAATTCTTTTCCTTTTCTTTTAAACACTTACCGCTCACTTTCGCCGATTGCGATATTGCAAAATCGCAACGTCGCAGCTTTTACCTCATCGCATTTCGCACTTCGCTCCCGCTCCCGTACAACACTTCCGCTATCCCTTTAATTTTTCGATATTGCGATTGCGATATCGCATATCCCAACTTTTTCCTCCATCGCATCCGCCATCACATATTTCAAATTATTCCTCTCCAAAACATCTTTGCACTATATTATAAGGTTTTATAAGGTTTAAACCCCCGCTTTCCACTTGTAAGCCTTGTTTCATGTGTTAAGCCCTCAATCAGCCTCTTTAGCCCTTTTCTTTCCTCCAAGCTGCAAAATCAACACTTTTTCAATTAGGATTAAGTCATGGATAGCTTAGTTACATGGGTAGAAGCATGGTAGATAGACCATAGGATAAATAGAGTGCATTTAGTCGTTTGACCAAGTTAAGTGTGGTTTAGAATTAGTTTCCTTTCTACCATTTCTTTTTAGCAATATGTTTAGTTTATTTTGAGTCATTTCCTTTTATGAAAATTAAATTAGTTTCATTCCTATCATTTCTTTTCAAAAATTTAGTTTAGTTTCCTTTTTATCATTTCCTTCCAGCAATTTACTTTCTAGTCCTTATCACAGTTTAAGAAATAACACCATTTCGTAAAGCAGAAGAGGATGACATGAGAAGAATGCATATGTTGTGTATATAGCACTGTCACCTCCAAGTTTGTATGAACCCCAGGTTGATAAAGTAAAGTAGGGCAGCCCTGGGAGTTGCAACACTCTTGGTGCGATACCAGGGCTCGCCACTTTTTGGTGCTGTTGTTTGGGAGGTGTCTAGTAGATGCTTTGATTTTGTTTTTAGCATTTTTTCTGCTTTCCTATCTTTTCTTGTCATTTCAGAAATATTGAAAAAATCCAAAAAGATCTCACTTTCATGCCTCGTAGGATGTTGAAGATTGCAACAAGAAACAGTGAAGGAGGCATCCCGAAACATCATTCCTGATCCTAGTTGGAAAGTGATCACCAAAACTAGGTGGGGGCCACACAGGTGATTTTTGTTGCAAAGTATATTTTTAGACTATGTCTATTTTTAGACATATGGAGCATATTCTATAAGTTGCGGGATGCTATTTATGGATGGTTGGTCAAGTTGGAAAAATAGATGGATTTCTATTGTTAGACATATTGGGCGGAATCTATTTTTAGATTGCCAGTCTAAAAATAGATATGTCGAATATTATTAGCTCCTAATAATATTTGGACTATAAACATTATTTTATTCTCTTGAGCACTTCAGCTTAAGTGCACAAACATGTGGCAAGCATCAAATGGGTCGAAGGAATTACGCTACTCCGAGGGGTTATGGAGCTATTGCATGAAGATCTTTAGATCCTCATGTGAGAGATTTGGAATTGAGCGATTGAGGAAGTTAACGTAATGGAGTTGTGTTCAAATTTTTAACTGAGTTAAACATAGTTGAGCTAGTTGTATCTAGTCTAACTGATTGATACACTAGTGAGAGTGGTGTGAATTAATTATTAATTAATTCACTAATTAATAACTCATTAATCAACTAAATAATGCATCAGTTAACTTCAGTGCATGGACAGTTTCAGTGGAGACCAGTGGAGAGATAGGTAAAAGAGCAGTGTGACTATCAGTTGTGACTATAATGTTGCATGATTTGCAACACACAGTGGTTGGAGATGCCTATGACGATTGCGTGAGCAAGGATGGGGAAATTCGAACTCATCATGAGCCATTCTTCAGCAGTGATTGTGCAGTAGAGGCAGGCTAAAGGCTAGCAAAGATCGGTGCATGGGATTTGCAAGATCGGGCCTGATTAGTGTGTAAGAATTGGAGATTGTACTGAGAGCTTGTGAGGAGTTTTGTATGATGCTTTTTACATGATATCTATGACATATAATATACATATAGTTGGGGGTTTTCAGCTTTAAGCTTTCCCATAAATTATTGTGTTCATATGTGTGAATTTTTATGGTTTTAATGTGTGCATGCAATTGATTTTATTTCCGCATGGAATGATCAATGGTAGAAGAGATGTTGTATTGTGCATGAAGTTAAAATAGTGTGTGATCAGGAGAATCTTGGTGGATAACATATTAGTTATTCAAATGTCTACATGGTATCAGAGCGATATTGATCATTGGAGCAATTGCAAAGCATTGAAGCGGTTGAGTTTGTGAGCTAGTGGAATTCGAATTGCTACAGTGTTTTCTTGGTGTCGAAGTTGAGATGTATTTCAACAGATTGCGATTGGAGTATGCCCTTGAGGGCAGCTCAAATTATATTGCATGGAGAGATAGGATGGAGGCGATGCTGGATGACAATGGGTTGAAGGAGTTCATAGATGCAGAAATTCCTAAATCGGGTTCTAGCGATGCTGCCGCACTTGATGCATGTCAAAATAAGGTAGCAAGGTGTCAAAGGATTCTGTTGGAAGGTGTGAAGGATCACATAGTGTCCAGCCTTCATGGTAAAGCTTCTTCATTCTTGATGTGGAAAGCTTTGACAGATTTGTTCCAAAGCAAGAGCGACCAGAGGAAGTTGGCGCTCAAGGATAAACTTAGGAAAATAAAAATGGAGAAGAATGACATTATTCCGGTATACTTGACCAAGTTTGTCCACTGCAGGGATGAGCTTGGGAGTGTAGGAGTTAGTGTGGATGATGAGGAATTGGTGAGCTTGGCTCTCCTTGGGCTTCTGAAGAGTTGGAATTCCTATCAGGACTCTGTCAATGGTCGGGAGAAACTGCCAAGATGGGAGCGACTTTGGTCGGATCTTATGCAGGAGGAGATAAGGCGGGATACCAGGGATGGATCTTCATCAAAGAATGATGATGAAGAGGATTGCGCTTTTTCTGCCAAAGAAAGGAAGGGGAAGGGCAATAAAAATGCTTCTCAATTCGGTGTGGATGGCAAAGAGCGTGACATGTCCAAAGTGAAGTGTTTTCATTGTCACAAGCATGGACATTACGCCACAAATTGTCCACAGAAGAAGAAGAACAAGCAGGCTGCTGGAGCTACAACTGGTGAGGCTCTTGCCTCGCAATTTGAGCATGACTTCTCATTGATCGCATGCATGGTTTCTAGTGCATTGGGATCGGGGTGGTACTTTGATAGTGGCGCTTCCTTTCACATGACAGGAGATGTGAATCTTTTCAGTGACTTGGTGGAGAAAGATCTCCAGTTGCATGTTGATTTGGGCGACAATGGACGATACAATGCGATCGACATTGGTACCATAACCTTTTAGAGGGAGTCAGGTAAACTCATTCTTTTACAAGATGTAGTGCATGTTCCAGGTTTAAAGAAGAATTTAATCTCAGTCGCAATGTTAGAGGATAAAGGGTATGATGTTGTCTTTAGTGAAGGAAATTTTTTCCTTCGGCACAAGGCAACAGGACAAGTCAAGAAGGTTGGGATTCGAGCAAAGAATCTCTACAGACTTGAAGTAGATGGGATGTCTACGAAGCTTCCTGCTGTTGGGAAGTGCAAGAAAGACATGCAATTGAAGCTTGAGAGGGAGTAGGATTTGCATGCAGGTAAGAGTGAACCTCGGGATGTGGAGCAACCACAAGATGAGGGTCATGGAGTGGGAGCAACCACTCATGCAGAGAAATTTCGTGCCAGATGGGAAGAGGGAGTGCATGCAGCTATACCACCAGGTGAGAGGTGGGGCGACATGCATGAGTAATCCCAAGAGGAGATTTCTGGGCAGGATTCATTGAGATGGTGTGGATCTCATGAATTGAACCTGGCTATGAGGTGCCCACAACGCAGTAGTAGCATGATCAGTTGAATTGATGTAGGTAGATCAAAGTGACAGTGTCAGATACTGGAGCGCAGATCAGAGTTAACAGCAAGTGCAGAGTGCATGGGTGCAGAGTTCAACAACACATTGGTTCCTGAAGACATGTGCAGTTGGTACCAGCAGAGGTCAAAGACTTTGATAGATGAATTATACTGATAGAGTTGGTTGGAGCCTATTCAGTTTCAGAGGAGTTGCAGAGCAGATGCATGGAGTTTCATGGCGCTTGAAAAGGTTGCAGGGTGAATGCATGGAGTTGCATGTCACATGTAATGACAGTCCTTTCTTGTTGAGAGGGAGTGTTGAAGATTGCAACAAGAAACAGTGAAGGAGGCATCCTGAAACATCATTCCTAATCCTAGTTGGAAAGTGATCACCTAAACTAGGTGGAGCCCACACAGGTGATTTTTGTCGCAAAGTCTATTTTTAGACTATGTCTATTTTTAAAAATGTCGATCATATTCTATGAGTTGCAGGATGCTATTTGTGGATGGTTGGTCAAGTTGGAAAAAATAGATGGATTTATATTTTTAGACATATTGGGCGGAATCTATTTTTAGATTGCCAGTCTAAAAATAGATATGTCGAATATTATTAGCTCTTAATAATATTTGGACCATAAACATTATCTTATTCTCTTGGAGCACTTCAGTTAATTGCACAGATGTGGCACAACAGCTGACATAAGGAATTACGCTATTCCTAAGGGTTAAGTGGAGCTATTGCATGAAGACTTCAGTTAGAACTCATGTGAGAGAGTTTGGTGGAGTTGATTGAGGAAGTTAATGGAGTTGTGTTCAGTTTAACTGAGTTAAACATAGTTGAGCTAGTTGTATCTAGTCTAAATGATTGATACAATAGTGAGAGTGGTGTGAATTAATTATTAATTAATTCACTAATCAATAAATCATTAATCAACTAAAGAATACATCAGTTAACTTCAGTGCATGGACAGTTTCAGTGGAGACCAGTGGAGAGATAGGTGAAAGAGCAGTGTGACTATTAGTTGTGACTATAGTGTTGCATGATTTGCAACACACAGTGGTTGGAGATGCCTATGAAGATTGTGTGAGCAAGGCTGGGGAAATTTGAACTCATCATGAGCCATTCTTCAGCAGTGATTGCGCAGTAGAGGCAGGCTAAAGGCTGGCAAAGATCGGTGCATGGGATTTGCAAGATCGGGCATGATTAGTGTGTAACAATTGGAGATTGTATTGAGAGCTTGTGAGGAGCTTTGTATGATGATTGTTACATGATCTCTATGACATATAATATATAGATAGTTGGGAGTTTTCAGCTTTAAGCTTTCCCATAAATTACTGTGTTCATATGTGTGAATTTTTATGGTTTTAATGTGTGCATGCAATTGATTTTATTTCCACATGTAATGATCAATGGTAGAAGATATTTTGTATTGTGCATGAAGTTAAAATAGTGTGTTATCAGGAGAATCTCGGTGGATAACATATCAGTTATTCAAATTTCTACATAGGAGTAGTAATACCAAAAGACAAACCTTACCCAAAACCCTCACATCACCTCCTAGCCACCCTTCACTCTTCTTCAGTGGTAGTGAGATTGAACCCCCTATAGGAGAGCCTTATGAATACTTTGAGGATCCTATTGGGAAAGAAGAAGAAGACCTTGTTTCAACTGAGGGAGCTGCTTCACCTATCTTAACCATGGTTGGGAACCAGAGAACCTTTCCCATAAGAGAGGCAGATGGGGAAACTAAGATGAAAAACATTAGCCCCTCAACTCTCCCACACTTTCATGGACTCACCTCTGAGGACCCTGACACATTCCTGTTTGAATTTGTTGTTGTTTGTAGGACTTCTGACTACACCTCTGATGATCAGAATTTGAAGCTATTCCCGTCCACCCTTAAGGATGCAACCTTGCGCTAGTTCATGGGTCTGCCTGGGATAACATCACTACCTAGGCACAAATGGAAGATAATTTCAGTAGCAAATACATAGATTATTGTAGGTCCAAGGAAACTAAGGATGAAATATTTAGGATGACCATAGGACCTGATGAATCCTTAGAGGAATATGAAGAGAGGTTTCAATTAAACTATAAGAGAGCCAATTACACTGTTGATCCTGCATCACTTAAACTTGTACTTCTTCGAGGGATCAACGAAGAGATGATAGAAACCTTGAATACGCTATCAGGAGGAGATATCTACCAACAACCTTATGAAGCAATCAAAACTATCTTATGGAACCATTCTAGGGCATTTAGGAAGAAGGGCATAGCTAGCCAAAGTACATCCAATACCCCTTGCTCTTCCACCTTCATAAAACATGAGATTGGAAACATGCTAGAGGAATTCAAGAGTGACATGTTGCACACCTTTGCTTTAGAAATGGACACATTGTAGGTCAAAAGGAAGAAAGAGGAAGCAGAGAGAGCCCTGGCCATATTTTGTCCTAGATGTACCAGGAAGCACCCAAGAAATGAATGTCCACTAAATTTCATAGATGTTTTCTGAGTCTGTGAGGAGAATCATGCCACAAAAAAGTGTCTCTCCTTACTTGGACTTAAGGATGTATATCAAGGTGGGGAAGAAATGTCAGAGCAACTCTGTTTCATAAACCAGAGAAGGCCTTAAGGCCCTCAACCATATCAACAAGGTATGCAAGGTGCACCTTACTCTTACTATCACAACAATCAGAGTGCACCCATGCAACCTTCGTACACCCCCACTCCTCCATCCTGGTCTACACCTCCTATTTGGCCTTACAACCCTTCATATCAACCTCAACCAGTAAACCAACCATTCCAACAGTATGTTCCACCACAACCTCAATGGAACAATCCATCCCAAGGGTGGAGTGTAGAAATTTGCTGAATAATGATTAATTATCCACCGAGACTATCCTGGTCACATACTATTTGAACTTCATACACAACACATAATCTCTTCCACTCTCAGATCAACTCAGATCATCACACATGCGGAAATAAAATCAAGCGATAATACATCAAATCATCATACACATTAACACAGTATGTATGGGGAAAGATTATAGCTGAAAACCCCGCAACTATTGTGTATATTATAATGGAGAAATCAAGTAACTACTCAGTACAATACTCCTCACAAGTACTCAGTACTTTCTCATACAGTTACACACAATCTAGCTCAGTTTTGAACAGGTTACTGGTTCAAAAATCACCGCCAATTGCCTTGCCTCTATTGCGTGTTTCAATGCTATGGGATGGCCTCTTTATATAGATAAACCACCAGCCTGAACTGCGCAATCCTCATGGGCTTACTCCACCTATCTCTGTGTTGCAAATAGCAACAGTATAGTCACAACTGATAGCTAACTCCACCCTTTCATCTACCTCTTTCACTGGTCTCCACTGAACTGATCATGCACTGTAGTGAACTGATGTGTTCTTGAGTTGAATAATGAGTTACTAATTAATGAATTAATTAATATTTAATTCACTCCACTCATAACTAATTGATTAGCTAGTTAAACTAATCTCAATCAGTTCAACTAAAATAAACAGAACACAACTCCACTATCTGTCTCATTAACTCCTCCAAACTTCTGCCACTGAAGTCCAACCGAAGTCAACCATGCATGATGCCATCAAACCCTTGGGAACCACGTGATTCCTCTGTCAGATGCATGAGCCACTTCTGTAGCTCGAACTGAAGTGCTCCAAGAGAGTAAACTGCTGCTTATAGTCTAAATATTATTAAGGGTAAATAATATTTGACTTCCCTGTTTTAAGGAGAGGCAGTCTAAAAATAGACTTCGACCTCTTTGACCTCAAAAATAGAGTCTCATCTATTTTTGCCAACATGACACATACTTCAAGAATCTCAAACTGGAATCCCCGAACCATGCTCCATATGTCTAAAAATAGACATAGTCTAAAAATAGATTTTGCGCCAGAATTTGCCTGCGGGCCCACTTAGTGAAGGCGACTTTATTTCACTAAGCTTGATCATCTTGCTGCATTTTCAACATGGAGGCCTCAAAAAAATCAACCACCTTCTCTAATGCCTCCACCCCAACCTCAACTCAGCTTACTCATGTTGCTCCACCTAGGCTACATATACCTGCACAGCCTAATCCGAACCCAAACAACAGACAGGCACAACAGGCTCCCAGTGGAGAAGCATCCTATCCATCTTATGTTGTGGAGATACAGGAGGTTAATCTCAGGTCGGGAAGAGTACTCCCAGACAACCATCCTCCATCTCCACCTGTAGAGGTTGAGGAGGAAAAGGAAGAAGGTAACACTCAGATCCAACAACCTCCTTTTCCTGAGCGCTTGATCCACCCTAGTCAGCACACCCTAGAGGAGACTGAACTCCTCAGATAATTGGAAAATTTTGTGTAAAGATACCACTTCTCCAGGCCATTAAGGATGTCCCTATATAAAATAGGCTCATCAAAGAAAAGTGCTTCAGGAAACATGGGAGAAGGAAGAGAGATACCCCCACCATCAATGTGGTAGGACAATTGTCTGACCTAATGTTGGGGAAGGTGATATTTCCAAAGTACCTAGACCTTGGTAGTCCAGTTGTTGATGTGCATATAGATGGTGTCATAGTCCCCAACACTTTGATTGATCTAGGGGCTGCCATCAATATCATGACCAAGGAAACTATGTTGAAAATTAATCTCCAAGGGACTTTGAGGAAAACCACAACAGTTCTGCAACTTGCAGATCGATCCACAGTAACTCCGGAAGGAATTGTTGAGGATGTTATGGTTACCATTGACTCTTGGGAGTATCCTATAGATTTCCTGGTCCTACAACCAAAAACCAAGTTTAATGGTTATCCCCTCATCTTAGGAAGACCTTGGTTAACCACTGCAAATGCTTATATTAGTTGTCGGGTCGGAAACATGACTATAAAAAATGGGCCTTTGGCTAAAAATCTAGTGTTATATCCTCCAGCCCAACCTTCCATTGATCATGATCTCCCTATATGGTTCGAGGATGAAGAAGATGAGTTATATAACACTGCCCCTATGTGTACCATAAATGTTATTCTTAGAGGGGGGCAGCTTGATGAAGATGAACTCATCGACCATGCCATTCAAATCCAATCCTCCACTAACATTCCTCTTGAAACCTTAGTCAAAGAGTTTGAAAGCCAACCTTGGGAAGAAGTGCACTCAATTGAGTCAACCTATGAATCCACCAAGGATATTGAGTTTGGCCCATCTACATCTCTGAAAATCAACCCAAACCTCTCGAATGAAGAAGAGAAGCAGTTGTGCCAGCTTTTAAAGAAAATATAGATGCATTTGATTTGGATTACAAAGAAATTAAAGGGGTGCATCCTTCAGTGTGAAAACATCATATTTACATCACAGAAGGATGCAATCCCGTGAGACAACCCCAAAGAAGGATGAACCCAATTATGAAGGACATAGTCAAAGAAGAGCTGCAGAAACTATTAGATGCAAGGTTCATATATCTTATATCCGACAGTGAGTGGGTATCTCCTCTTGTCTTAGTCTCAAAGAAGAATGGGAAGTGGTGAATTTGTGTTGATTAACAAACTTAACAAAGCCACCAAGAAAGACCATTTCCCTTTGCCCTTTATAGACCAAGTCCTGGATGGCCTTGCGGGGAAGAAGTTATTTTCCTTCTTAGATGCATTCAGTGGGGACAATCAGATTCAAATCAGCCCTAAAGACCAGGATAAAACTACTTTCATCTACCCTTAGGGTACCTTCGCTTATAGAGTCTTAACCTTTGGGTTGTGTAATGACCCAGCTACCTTCCAATGAGCTGTCCTGAGCATCTTTTCTGAGTTAGTCTATGACTTTGTCGAAATATACATGGATGATTTCGCACCATACATGGATGACTTCCAGGAAGCTCTCTCCAATTTGGGTAAAGTACTAAGAAGGTGCATTGAGATGCATCTCTCCTTGAGCCCATAAAAGTGTGAATTCCTAAAGAAAGTAGGGGTTGTGTTAGGACACTCCATCTCTCAAGTAGGAATACAAGTAGACCCGAACAAAATCATTATCATCAAAAGGGTGCCTGCTCCTCAAAAGAAAAAATATTTTAGGATTTTCTTAGGCTTAGATGGTTACTATAGAAGGAAACTAGAGAAAAATAGGTATGGAGAGTCATGGGAAGAAGAAGCAGAGAACTATTATATATCAGACCAAAAATTTTCAACCCAAGAGGAGTCATCCTTAACCGTCGAGAGATTGAAAGGGACCCTGCACTGGTTGAAAACTACCTTTAAACTCAACCCATGTGATAGGCCACTTAGATGATGTTTCTAGGCATATAGAATATGAGTGAATTATGTCCAGCCAGAGGAGATGGAACAACATCCCTCACAGCCTCAAGAAAATGGAGTACCATAGTCTAGAAAGACTAAGGGGTGCACTGGAAAAGGCACCATTATATAAGAGGGCCATGCAGGCCAAAAATATCCAATGGTTGGCACTAAAGCTCAACCCACCTATGTTGCTGGGGCTGAATGATGAAAAGGACATAGATGCACAAGATAGAGAATGGGAGAATGCAGAAAATCATAATGGATTTTACCCCCTAGGGGAAACTCCCACACTTCTTCCTCATGAAATCAGGGGGGATATCAAAGCCTTGAAGGAAATGCAGGAGGAGGATTAGTTTCTCAGAGGATGAGAAACCATTCAATAGGGGGGTGATGATGAGCTCCATCATTAGAAATATTTGGAGGCGTTAATGGTCACCTTTTTTCCTTCTTAGATATCTTTTTCTTGCATTTTTATTATTATTTGGTTTTATGATGCTAGTATAGGTGGTGATTAAGGCTAACATACTCTGAGTGCCTAATATGAGGTTGAGTGCAGAAAATCATGATTTATTAAGCATTTGTATAAGGATTTTATCATAAAGACTTGGAGGAGACAACAAGGAGAAATTAATGGAGGATTTTCCACCCTTCTTAACTCTCAAGGGCATCCAAAGGATCCCAAATATTCTCTCCAACAATTCGAATTCCAAAGGTAGTTAAAGGATCCCTAAGGATTCTCTCCAGCAATTCCAATTCTAGAGGCAACCAAGCACTCAATCTTTGTTTACTTGGAGTCAAGTGGACTTAATCACTATTTTCTAGGGAGTTGTTGGTAGCTACCCTATAGAATAAATAGAGCAGAGATAGAGCTAGGAAAATTTAGTCAATTCTAGTTGAAACTTTGTTGCAAGCTATTGAGCTTTTTATTTTACTCAGTGATCAAACTTTCAGAGATGTATGAGGTTATTATTTTATTTAATGAGCAGACTAATTTCATTCGACTGATTTAAGTTCCAGAGAGCTAGGCTCGTGGGTTAGGGCCCAATCCATGTGCCTCGGCTTCTCTGTCGTTACCGTCCTTTCCTTTCTACCATTAAGCTAGTTTTCTTTCTGTCATTCAATTCGCTCTGCTTATGATAGTTTCACTGCTTCTTAGTTCTTTCTTTCAGTGTGTTATTGTAGTTTTTCATTTGCTTGTGAGTGATAGAATAGAGGAGACAAACCAAGAAAAGTTGTCGATCAAGACCGCCTTCTCATATCTGTCAATAGAGCTCGAGGAGAGCGAACCTTCCCATAGGCCCAAAAAATAATTTCTGTTCACTATTTCTGAGATTAAAAGTAGAGTTGCATTACCATTTTCAGTCTTCTTTTGCATTGTATTTTTATGCAGTTACATGTTTCTTTGTGCATAAGTTAGCATGTTGATTGCAGGACTTATTATTAAAAACCCAGAGCTCTGCGGTGCTTCCCCGCTTCATTTTCCATCCTTGTATTCACAATTGAGCATTGTTGTTGTGCCTCCATTTCCCTCCTTTTTCTCTTATTTGCATCCATTGCCCCTTTTCATTCCCAAAACGCTTGAAAAGAATTATAATTAGACCTCTGCCCTTTCTCCTCGAAAATCCCACTCGTTGTACCTCGCTCCATCACAAATCGAAAATCGCTTGTGATCTTTGTTAACACTTTCTCATTCCAAGCCCGAATGTGATCTCCCTTTCTACTTCCCTTTACTGCTCTTTTATTAAAAACATTCAAAAACATTAAAAACGACACTTTTTCCCTTTCGACTTACCATCGATCCTTTTCGCAATTGCATTTCCCATATGGTCCTTGTTAACAAATTCCGCTTCCAGACCCCGATTGCGATATTCATTTTTCCCTCCTTTCTCCTTCGCTCCTCATTTCTATGTCAAAAACCTTTGAAAGAACCTTACTCCACCTTTTTCTGAAAATCCCATCACTTTAAGACTTTGTTAATACTTACTACTCTTTTCTTGCCAGTTGCGATATTGTTATTGCACTCTGTCGCCGGTACTCCTGCCATGTCACACATCGCAATCACAAACTACAATTCTTTCCCTTTTCTTTTAAACACTCACTGCTCGCTTTCGCCGATTGCGATATTGTGAAATCGCAACATCGCAGATTTTACCTCATCATATTTCGCACTTCACTCCCGCTCCTGAACAACACTTCCGATATCCCTTTAATTTCTCGATATTGCGATTGCGATATTGCATATCGCAACTTTTTCCTCGATTGCATCTCCGCCATCGCATATTTCAATTAATTCCTCTCCAAAGCATATTTGCACTATATTATAAGGTTTAAACCCTCGCTTTCCAGTTCTAAGATTTGTTTCATGTGTTAAGCCCTCCATTAGCCTCTTTAGCCCTTTTCTTTCCTCCAAGCTGCAAAATCAACACTTTTTCAATTAGGATTAATTCATGGATAGCTTAGTTGCATGGGTAGAAGCATGGTATATAGACCATAGGATAAATAGAGTGCATTTAGTTGTTTGGCCAAGTTAAGTGTGGTTTAGAATTAGTTTCCTTTCTGCCATTTCTTTTCAGCAATATAGTTTAGTTTCTTTTAGTCATTTCATTTTCTGCAAATTAAATTAGTTTCATTCTTGTCATTTATTTTAAGTAATTTAGTTCAGTTTCCTTTTTTTCATTTCCTTCCAGCAATTTACTTTCCATTCCTTATCATAGTTTAAGAAATAAAACCCTTTTGTAAAGAAGAACATGATGATATGAGTAGAATGCATCTGCTATGTATATAGCACTATCACCTCCAATTTTTTATGAACCCCGGATTGATAAAGGAAAGTAGGGAAGCCCCTGGGAGTTGTAGCACTCTTGGTGCAATACTAGGGCTCACCACCAACATTAAAACATACGATCATGACCGATGGGTGAGGGACCACATGGGTAGCTCAGGTGGCAGAGAAATGGAACGAAGGTCTAGTTGGTGGCTCCAAGGGGTTGTTGGCTTCTATATGAGGACCATCTTGGAGAAAAAATTCTCCTAGGGATATCGCCCACAAAGTGGTGGGTAACATATGGCTAAAACTGGGACGTGATCTATCGAAAAGTGGGAAAAGCTACTCGAACGGGAGGTCACGAGAACTCTAACAATCTCTTGGTAACCATAGACTTGTTACATGTACATATCAAAGAATAAACCCATGGGGCAACATGTTTGTACGGTGTCTTATGATCACCCATGCTTAATGTTAGTCCATAAAATCAACAAATAATAAAATGTGCAAATTTTAATCTAAATGCATCTAATCTACCATGAGCAATATAATATTCCATTAGTTCTAATGGAAAAATAATCATGTGATGCATCCTACTATAACATGCATATATCACAATGTCAAGTATCAAGGAAAGGGGTGATACGACCTAACTTGACTGGTTTTGGTGATAGTTCGTAGTTGAGTTTATAAATGTAGTAGTAGTCATCCCTAAATTTTCCATGAATATTGACAGGCATCAAATCTATATAAACTTAGACTAATTACCCTACCTTATACTCCTTTTTAGGCTGCCACATTTTGATCGTTTTGTGATTTGGTCTTTCGAGGATGCAGACTTCTTGTGAGGGGAAAATGGGAGAAGGATTTTCAATGTCATGCGCTTCATAGTATGGAATCAGTCGAGGATTACTCACATGAGAGAGGTAAGTAGGTTCCCTATAGAGTATAAAAGGGGTCCCATCTGATTGTGTGATTGTGGCATATGATAATTCCATTTGAACATGGCCCCCAACGACAACCCCCCATTTCCTATATACGTGCATTCCCCATACGTCAGGAATATCTATGACAACAACATCCATAAAGGGGGATATATCGGGATTCCTAGCCAAAGAAACCTTAAGGTCCTTTATGAGACCTTCCACCTCCACCATATTAGATTTGAAACCACATAACTTCTTATATGGCCAAGTAATGATGGGACCCAACCGCTTCATTACTTTTAAAGGCATGATATTGGTGGAAGCCCCTGATTCCAGCATACAATTATGTAAATAAAGGTCATTGATAGCCAAAGTGAGCATAAAAGGTTCATGTCTAGGGTTACGATTAGGAATATTAATGTTTTGCAAGTATTTGGGTAATTCTTCCTCTTAATTTTTTGTTTTTGTTTGGGAAGTTTCGCAATCTCCTTTAGAGGAATGGGTATAGTTATCTTCCCTATAGAAGCTTCCAAGTCAATGTTAACTCCAACTTTTTTTCCCTTCTCTTTATTCTTGGTGTTTTCTCCCTTTTGGGGACCCCTTTTAGGCTTAACTTTAGTTTGGGTATCCTTTTTAGGAGGATATTTAGAATGAAATTCCTTGGTAGGGGCTTGCTTGGGAGGAGGGTGATCTTTGTTAGGTTCATTGGAGGTTGCAGGGTCCTTATTATTATCCATTCATGAATATTTTACCCCTTTGAATCTTCCATTACTAGCATCAACATTAATAATATGCTCCTCTTTCTCTTCTTTGGTTGTGACCTCACTAACGGGAGGATGAGTGTATGAACCCCATAGAAAAATGTTGAATACATTGGATTCCACAAGATTGGTCTGCTCATCTACTTCATCATTATCACTCTCGCCATTCTCACTTTTCTCATCTTTAGAATATGAGACTTGCTCCACTGCATTGGTTGGAGCCAAAGTGTTTGGTACTTGAGATGAGCTTGGCTTATCTTCTTCACTTTACTTTTTAGGAAGATGTTTTCCCCTTGAAATGTAGCTAGACTTTTGGGCCTTCTCCATTGTGGTGATTTTGTTCATAATTATCATATCCTGTGAGTGGACGTCTTCACTAAGATTTTCCCTCTTTTTAAGGACGTCCAAAGGGGTTTTCTCATGTTGATATTTATATTTTCCTTCTTGGCCTCATTTTTGGTCTTAGGGAGGTCATTGGCATCCATTCTTGTGATATGTAAGTTTTCTTCAACCTGAATTTCCATTTATTTATCCTCAGCAAATGTAGAAGGTTTTTTGTCCCTTAACGCATATTTTAGGTGGCCACCTACGACTTTAATAAAATTTTCAAGGATATTTTCATTTGAGGGTTTTAGGTGATCATGGATATACCAGACTATCCTATCAAAGTTTTGAATGAATTCCCGTATGTCTTCCCTTCCCCTAGCTATTTGATAAAACTTCTCAATGTTAAAGGTTCCTTGGGCATTGCATGAACACCTCTTCATGAATAGGTCCTCAAATTTAGCAGAATCTTCAATGCATGTCAGGGGAAGACTAAGGTATCATTCTCTTGCTTGTACTTCAAGTGACAAAGCAAAAAGCATAATGAGCCTATCTTCATCAAATATCATCCTAGGGGACATGTGCCAATAGAATTCTTCAACAAAGTCACGGGCACTCATGGTACCATCACCTTTGAACTTAGGTAACCATAGATTGTATTTTTTAGTAATGGTTTAGAATCATCACTCAATTTCAAAGGGGAAAAGACACTAAACAAATGTGTTTCACTCTTCGTCATCTTGGGTTTGTCAGTGGTGGAACTAGTTTCCATTTTTGGGGTGGGATCACTGAATTTTTGAAATTCAGGGAGAATATTGGTTCCAATAGGTGATGGAGCTTGTTCCTTCCTTTTTGCAGAAGCCCTAGTTAAAGGAGGAATAGTGTTGCCTTTAAG
The DNA here is from genome assembly GCA_034641835.2 of Pinus albicaulis. Classification (NCBI taxonomy): domain Eukaryota; kingdom Viridiplantae; phylum Streptophyta; class Pinopsida; order Pinales; family Pinaceae; genus Pinus; species Pinus albicaulis. Next base: position 28,270,576 of record MU968450.1, read on the forward strand.
AGAACTAGGGGTTTGGACAATGATTGGAGTCGCCAAAGGAACAATAAAATTGTCCTTAATGAATCAATTCCTCAATTATTCACTAGGTAGGCAGACCTGCTTCCTCCCCGAAAACGTCACCATAAATGTTACCACTCAAATAATCAGGGGCTCTAACAGGGGTTCCTAGAAGGGCTACTACCATATTACGGGAAAAAAATGGAGCAATAGCCCACTGTATCCTCAGCTAAGGCTCCCTAATCTCTACGAAATTTCATCAATGGGAGGATATCCAATATGATAAGGACCACAAAATAAGTAGACAATGATAGGGTGAGGGGTTATCCTAGGGGCCTATTCACAAGATAGGCTCAGATATATATAGCTTGTTTTCTTTGGAAGGAAAGGTTGAAGGCTATCAAGGAAGGGCTCAAGGGGAATTTCCAGATTAAGTTTTAGGGAATTTATCTTATAATGGAGGCCCTTAAACCATAAAATTGTTGTAGAGGCTTCGATTCCAAGTGGTCTTTGAAGAATTACTCTTAATGGCTCGTGGGACCACACGAGACCAAGTGGACCCAAGGGGTGGGTCAAGGGGGTATGGTTTAGCAATCAGTGATTTACTTGACCTATTCCGAAGGGGAAAGATACCAAAGAATGAATTTTGAACACGAGATAAGGTGAGGATCCCAATGAGGTATTTAGCCTAAGCAAACCAAGGGAAAGATTGATCTTGAGGCTAGGGCTTGAGGTATCTAAAAATACCACGGTCGGAATTGCTTCAAAACTAGAGGGTGCCTTGGAGAAACCCCAATGCAGAGGATGCCAAGAGAATGAATTTTTCGAGTGGGTCGTTTGCAAGATAAATTATGCCCTAGGTGACCTAGAGGGCTAGACCTAAAAAATAGAAGGTGAGAGAAGGAAAATAATTTAGGGTGATCACCTTTATGGTGGACCAGTGCCTATTCCTTTGGGGATATTTGGAGTCAAAAGTAATAGTGACTATGGAAATTCAATTTTATATATCAAGGAGGCCTCAAAGGGAACTTCACATAACATTAAGGCAACAACAAAAGCAATTTTGAGAGCTTTATACTTGTTTTGAAATATATGGATTATCAAGATGAGTTTTAGTAAAGAAGCATATTTAGGAACATTATTTCATAATACGTGACCCATACATGAAGTTTTCACTATTTAGAATACCAATTTCCACAACTTCGCATGGATGTAACAAATTAGCCCTAGTATAGCGAAAATACAACAACAATGTATACGAAAAAAATAAAGAATAAAATAACATTAAATGTACTTACATGTATTAAGAGTATATTCGACCATCAACAATTTTCCAATCAATAAGCTCCAAGACAACACAAAATAATCCAAACATCAAAATTTATTCCAAGCTCCAAAAATTCGTCCTCCAAGAAGGATAGCAAAGTTCTCTAAAGAGATACAAATGCAACCAAGTGATGATGCTAAAATGAATTCACATCACTTATATTTCTACACTTCTAATGACTTCGATTTAGCTAATAAGGCCTACAATAGCTCCTAAAATAAAATAATTTGCAAAATAAGTAACTTTTAGTGACAAGACCGCCAAACTATCTCATAAAAAAAAGAATAAGCCTCTCAAGAGGTCGAATGATAAATAATATATGTCGTTGGGCCTTATAATAAGCATGATGAAGTCCATAAGTGCCATAATGATCAATAGGACTCCAAAAACTAGTGGACAAGGGGTTGGTCCCTTGTTCTCCAAATAATAAACCTGTGGTGCTCCCAATGGTGTGGGGGGCACACAAGGAACCTCATGGGTCTCCAAGTAGATCAAAGATGCCTCTAGACCATCTGTATATATGATGGTGTAAGTGATGCCACATCAACATACAAGTCCGGGTCATCTTCCAAGTGCATGGTACAACTGTGGGGTCGGCTGGGCATGGTGAACCAGGTGCATATTCCTCATCCAATAGGTGAATTTCGAGCAATCTCTGAACATATCTGGGGATCCATGGAATTTTTTCTACTATTGTGGAGGCCCGTGGCTCTCTAAACACACCCTATATGTTCCAATGTAGCTCTCTGGAGGGTTGGGACCCCGTATAGGGAGATGAAACCCAAAATGGAGACCATCTGCAATCTTGCATAAGATCCAATGTGTACCCTAGCCTTCCAGTACAACAAGTCATTTAAATAAATCGAGTTAAAGAGCTTACAAACCATGGAAAACATGTGGGCACTTCATAATGGCATGCCCTTCCATAGTGGGCTTTGGCATGTGATAATGTCTCCAAGCTCCAAAAGGGGGTAAACCAAGTACCCTATTAGGTGGTTTATACCTTTAAAGGGATAGTATGTCCAAGGTACATCCTTCAAATGGTGGTGGAATATGAGAAAGAGATGAATGGAGTAGGGAGTGAAAGGGGAAAATTTGGGCCACATGTTGGGGTAGAAGGGTAGTGAAAGGGGAAAAGCTGGGCCACATGTCGGGGGTAGAAGGATAGCTAGTAAAAGGGAAGCCTATACTTGGGTATATAATGTATAGGAGGGATCAATCGTGGTGCACAAGATACCCCAAACTTTATTTTTCCACCCTTTTTTATATGCCTTTTTCCTTTTATGATTTTTCTTTGATTAACTACTCGAGGCTCAAGGATAAGAGTATGATGTGTAAGGTATAGAAGTGGTCACCCTATTTATGGTAGGGAAGTTCATTTCCCACCAGCTGTTAAGACAATCATGGGTTCTAGAATGATAGAGGAGGCTCATCTAGGGCCTATGGAACCAGGGTGATGGCCACAGGTATGGGGTAGAGCTCATGCATTAACTTTGTCCTACATGCTAAATGTGTTTGTCCCAGCCATATTTTGCATCTCGTGGTACATTTTCCTGTTGAATGTGGCCAATTTTTCTTTTACTTTTTATTTTGAGCTGCATCAACCTCGGGGCATCGTTCCAATCCCTACCCAAGGCGTGGGCAAAGGGAAGGGGAGGCTAACCCTATGTGGACCCAGGTGGGAGATATGATGAATGGGGTTATAATAAATGGAAGGGGAGTGACATATATGGATGAGGGAGCAAGACCACGAGACCAAAATTAGGGTTTCCTATGTAGTACCACCCTAAAAACCAATGGTCAATAAAGGATATCCCATGGGACTACGATCCAAGGGTAACACCCAAAAGAGTTCTAGAGGACAGAAGCACAAACCTAACCCACTCTTTCCACCGAATCGCCCCATTAATCCATGTCGAGAAGTGTCCATGATAAGAAAACTACAATACTCAATTACCAAATGACAAGGCACACCTTTTGGTTTGGGAGGCCCAGCTTCAAACATACGATTATGACAAATGGGTGAGGTACCACATGGTTGGCTTAGGTGGCAGAGAAATGTCACGAAGAGCTAGTTGGTTGTTGCAAGGGGTTGTTGGCTACCGGCTGAAGACCATATTGGAGAACATTTTCTCCGAAGGATGTCACCCACAAAGTGGTGGGTAACAGGACCCATGGAATGGGTAAAGCATTGGTGCAACACTATTAAAAAAAAATTAGGTTGTAGTGTGCATTAGGAGGATATTCATTTCTTAAAAGAATTTATATCTGGGTATTTTATTTTTCAGGGTGAATATAACATAGTACTTGTTGAATATACTTGCACATATAATAAATGTGTAGGGTTATCAGACAACGAGTGTGTTTGCAGTGTCTGTCGATGTGAGGAAAATGAATATTTTGAGATAATGGTGACTATTCCACCATATATTTCAAGTATTGATAGGGTATCACAAGTTGCAATCCCTCTTTTCCAATTATTATAGCAGTGTATTTCACTTGCTGCATGGGATTTCTAGGCTTAATTTTCAGTGCTAGCTACTAATCTTGACAAAATTTTGGATGTAGATTCATCCATGCAGCTGCAATGGAGGTTCAGTTCTTTCCTATCCAACTTGTGTTTTTTCATCCCTAGAAAATTGCAGTACTAGAAACAATATACATCAGCTTCATGTAAGGGTTATGGTGGTAGAGGTACTCTTATTATAGGATTGCCAAATGGAGGGCCTTCAAAGCTCAAATGAAGAAGAACAAAACCAAATCTACAACAAATATGTTAAACGGCCACACAACTAGCCCTTCGAACCCCACATCTATTTCCTTGCACATCTCACTAAGTTTGGGATCCTAATTTGCCAATACTACCATGCCTTAGCCATTTTCTATTGCAATAGAAAAAATATGCTTCAATTGTGGATAATCTTGGAGACAAAGAAATTGTGAAGCATGCTTTCATGGTTTTTCGACATAATTTATCAATGCCATTATCTCCAAAAGTTGATGCAAGTGTCAATTCTGCAAACCTTGTCAATTTTGTAAGTGTATGGATGTTCTTCCTGTAATAATTTCTTCTTTTTCCTTTATATTTATTTTCAAAATTATGTCCAACTTTTATGCGTTCTGTAGTAACATTTTTCGAGTGAATATTGAATTTGTCTATCAAATTGCATAGGTGACTTGTTAGTCCTTCAAAAAAAATATTTAATAATAAAATAAAATAATTCTAGACAGAATTTGTGCACCATGTGGCAACTTTTTAGGTAGTGATTGTGATACAAACCTTTGAATTTTGCTAGAATTAGTTTTGGAATTTATTTCAATCTTGTTAAAGGAAACATTTTTGTTATGGCACTCTAGGTAATATAATGGGTCACTGTAAATAGTAAGATTTCTTAGAACTAGGCACATATGAGAAATTCAGTGAGAATTCGTTTTTATAGGAGATTAGTATAGTCATCCATTTATACACAAAATTCATTTGATCATTTCATGTTGTTATTGTTTTCAATGCTCTCTGCAATACCCCACACTCCATACACCTCCAAAACTAAATAACTCCACCCAAACTATTTTCCTTCAAGCCACACAATATCATATTCCTCATCTGAACATCAGGGTTTCATCCAACATTTCCACATTTTTAGCAAGGAGGAGGTCTTTTCTTTTCAAGGTATTCAGACCAACAACAAAAACCAGATATGGTGGGGGAGTTATTGAAGACCAAGCCTTGGAAGGAAATGGAAGAGGAAGTTCTCACAATGTCTCCCTTCATGTTTCCGGAAAATTTTATTTTTATTTTTTATATAAATTTATTAATTAAATAATGATGACATTGCAAGATTACTGTTTGTTTACCTTTCATTTTTAAAAGTAATTTTATTTTACAAAAGTAGTTTTCAAAAAAAAATATCAAAAAAAAAAAAAAAATTATATATATATATATATATATATATATATATATATATAGAGATATAGATATAATCTTTCAAAATTGACGATTCTGTGTTATTTGTTATTTAAAGTTCACAAATCGCCTAAATTTCCCAATATATATATATATTTTTTAAAACACATTTTTATGACATAAAATTGGATGCTTGAACAATCTCAAAAATATTGTACCAAAATAGTAAAAAACTCTTTGAAATTTAAGGCATTTTCTTGCAAATATTTATTTTTATGAGTTACTATCCGCCTACCTTTCCAAAAGGATATGAGAAACAATTTATGTACTATGCAATTACCCTGCGCTAAAAATCTCCAATTTTTTCTACAAAAATATATAATATTTGAATATTATATTTATGTGTAAGATTATAAATACATTTGAGAATTCTAAATTCTAGCCACAATTGTCGCATTCAATATAAAAATTCGATACTGGTTCAAAATACGGTTCCTTAATTTTCTCTCCATTTGTTGTGAGTGTCATTAGATCATGCAACCAGAGTTCACAGAAGTAATAGCTCCAGAAGTGGTGAAAGAGATTAAACATCAAATAGTTGAGACAAAACATCTTAGGAAGGTTTTGCAAGAGTAGAATAATGGCCTTATTCATTGAATATTTTCTAAAGTTGGGGGTCGACAGCACAACTATTTTTCAAGACATCGAGAGGTTCATTCAAAGATGCATTCTCTCATCTATTCATGGAACATTTTATATGAGACCAACAAAAAAAAAAAATCTAAAAAGTCTATATCTAATGACCTTGTTCAGTGGTTATCTATTTGATTGTCTTAAATATTTCATTTTAACACTTGCATTTATATGTTTGGTATTCTAAATTAAGTCTGATAATGCATCTTAATAGTGAAAATTTGCCGAAATTCATGTTTATCTATTTGATTTCGTGAACATTAATGTATAACATACAGATTTCTGGGATTGTTTATTGAAATATTAACTTGATACATGTTCATTATTCCTTTTAATTTGGTTGGTATTCCTTTTAATTTGGTTGGTATTTATCTACTAAATGATTTAGTAGAAAGGGAAAACAAAATGGAGAAAATAAAATAGAACAATCCTTGCAAACGTAGTGAGAGGGTATGGCATAGTTAATTGAGAAAATAAAAATACAAAAGATATGGAAAACATGGTTAATTACACAATATTTTAAAATAATAAAAAAATAAAAAATAAATAAAAATTGGCTTTCGGAACTTTTATATATATTTGTTTGTGGAGAATGCTTTCATTAAAAAAAGAAATTGAAATGGGCACATGTTTGTGTTTAATCATGTGGAAAAATTACTATAAAGGACATATATGAATTTCATGCCCTATAATTCTCTTCGACATTTCACCCCTACTGAGATCGCTAAAGTCTTTGTAATATATTTAGAAGTGAAAAGCTCAAAATTATAATTGTAAAAAATCACTTTTTGCAAATGTCCTCTTTGGTTTTATAAACTTGTAGCTTCGCTTCTCATAGAAGTAGTGATGGATCTCTCAAGCATAACTTACCTTTCCTAGCAATAAATATTTCTTGGGGCATCAAAAAGTATTTGATAATATGTTTGAATTGTTTTCCTTCCTTCAAGTAGTCCATACAATCACTCTTTTGATTGAGAATGTCCAAACAATACAATGTTTCTTCAAGGAAATTGAGGAAGGTGAGCATGACTTTCTATGCAATTCTTATTTTTCAGTAGTGCTAGAAACAAAAGAGAAAACATGGTGGAAGGAAGATGCAGTTATTGTGAGTGGTGAGGAAGATAGTTTGTGTTGAGGGAAATTTCAATTATGATGATAGAGACTTGGAAACCAAAAATAGCATTAATGCCAAGTTTGTCATTTCTTGGTGTCTCGGTTAGGTCAAATAAATCTCCTCATTATGGGGCAAATAAGAACCCTTGCAGGGGAATCAAAGGGGCACTTTGACACAAAGAACCCTTTTTGTTGAATTTTTACATGACTGTCCACTGCAATTTTATGCAGTGGAAACATTAGTCCCATGTCCTACAAATGAAACAAATCCAAATCCTAATCCCTATATTTATTATGCATGAAGCTATGGTGATTACTATATTGATACTAAATTTGTTCATTCAGAGCTGTGAATGATAATTATGAATTTGTTGTATATATTTTTTGTTGGTTAAATACTAAATTTGGGAGATTTTTTATGATGTGATGACTAATTACGTTTGCACTGTTTTTGTTGTTATGACTCCTTGTAAATATTATTTTCTATTATTTGAAATCAAAATTTTGCTAAAGGAGAAGAATTGATTCTAGAACTCATATTTTGATGGTGTCAAAATACTTGAATTTGTAATTTATATGGCATTGAAAATAAAAAAAAATTGTAATCAATTGTGGATACAATTACTATTTTAAGTTTTTTATGAACAAAAAACTTCAATGAATGTGCAAAGATTCCAAATCATATCATTACATGAATGAACTCTCCACCATTTACAATTGAATAGAAAAACTACATATGGTTAATTGAATTTTACTACACTATCTCTTAATTCTTAGGAAGCATTGGCAATTTCACACTAAGTGCACTTACAAATATTTTATACTTAAATAGGAATGGAATGTCTTTATGTAGTGAACTGTGTAGTGATCTGATTCCTAGATTTATATATTCTACCCTTGTAAATTTGAACTTGTAACCTTGTACAAAAAGGCATGTGTTCTTAACTATTAGACTCACTCAATCCCTACTTAAAATAAGTGTTGTCTAACTAATAGACAAAAAATGATTTTGAATGCATAAATGGATTCAGCACCTTGACACCCAATTTTTGTGAATTAAACAACTTTAAATTATGATTTTTAAAAATCTATACAAAATTTTGAGCAATTAACCAAAAAAATGCCAAAAAAATCATCTTATCTATTAGTTACACTATCTTAAAATATGACATAATTAATTTATGTTGGTTGATTTTTAGAAGGCATATTGAGTGTCATTACTTTATTTTAGATGTTTCAGCCTGTGGTTGTAATGGTGCTTAGGACGTGTTTGTTAACAAGCTCTAGGATAATAACAGATTATAAATTTAAGAAAAAATACACAAAAAAACTTAATTAATATATCAATTAAACTTAGTGAGGAAACTTCCCCGATGCGAGTGTCGATCTCTAAGACATGCTCGACGCATGGGAAATGAAGGGTTTGATACGACAGATGGGGGGGAGGATAGATACTATGTCCTCCCATTACATAAGGTGTAATATGAAAGGATTTGCAAGGCATATGAGACTTCATTCATCCTTTGCGGGAATGTGTGTTGGTAAGGTAAGGAGATTAATGGCGAATGCTAGGGTTGATGTAGGCTATATTGGATTGGCAGTGTGGAGGTTGGTAGACTTTGGTCTAAGCAGTTGCAGGTTGGCTGGGTTCTTTAGCCCTCAGATAGTCTTGGAGTGGTGGAGAAAATGAAGTTGTCGCTTTCTCCATTGTGAACAGATAACAAAAGCTTTAAGTTTGAGTGTCTATGCTCATTTTTTTGCCTCTGTCAACAGGTTTTGGGAAATTTGCATGGTAAGGTGGTCGTACTTGGTGTCCATTCTTGCGATGCTCGATGGATATTTCTATGAGTGTTCTCTGTGGTTGGGGTGGTACCTGGGTCTTTTGTCCATAGTGAGTTTTTTTGGTCATACTCCTCTCTCTGGTTTTTTCCTGGCCTTCTCAGACGCATCCATGTTGGGGAATAATCTACTGTGAATCGAGGAGGAAAATAGATGGTAACAGAGGTAGTGGGGATTTGGGTTGGATTGTCTCGTGCGTGGACAGAAGCCCGGTTGGAAGTTTTCTCAATTGGGTGACTATAATTTGGTTTCGGTGGTTGTTGGGGGTTCTACTGGTGTTTGATTCAGATTTTACTTGGTTCTGGTTAGGCCCTCAGGGCACTGCGCTCTGGGGTGAAGTCAATCGACCTGCATCTCTGCTTCTAGGTATGTCCCCTGATCGCAGTAAGGAAGATATGTGGGTTTGGTTGGCATGGAATTTGCTGCTGGTCAAGGTTGTATCCCTCCTGGATGATGTGTGGTGGTTATCAGTTCCGAAGAGGAGGCTCTTGCTGGTTGATTTGGGGCTAGCGTCGGGATGGCTTTGGCTCACGGTTTGTTGGGAGAGCTGCAGGTCTCGTCGTGGGGGTGTCTTTCTAGGCATTCACCATGCATCTAGTTTTGAGGAGCTCTCGCTCCCAATTCCTGTGGATGACTACCTCATCCAATTGAGGTGGCTCGGGCAGCGAGTTGGAGGTGGCACTGGGAGATAGGGCGGTTGTAAGATCCAAACAGGGAGGGTGTGTCATTGGTGGTGCGATCAAGGTGGCGTCTGGTGCTCGAGGTGGAAAAGGTGGTTCAGGCTCCGTACGAGGTGGTAGTGCAGCTTGCAGTGGCAGGATTAGGAATGTGGATCGTGGTCGTGGAGTAGGTGTGTAGGGTCAAAGTTACAGGCAGGGGCACACAGGTATTTTAGGGTGTACAATTGTTGGCCGGAAAAACTGCTCTGCTGCTCAACATGATTTTCTCTAGTCAATTCTGGATCGTTTGAAATAATATGACAGAACCAGAAAGGAAGAACATGAGGCTATCATGGCCACGCTAAACCAGTTGCAGTACTTTCAATGCCATGTTAGAGAAAGGATTGTGGTGCTTTGGTGGGGGGAGATTTTGCTAGTAGAGAAGATTGAGAAGATGGAAACGTGGCTTGATCACTTTGAGAAACATGTTAGATGCTCCTACCGCCCTCCTCCTCCTCCAAGGACCAAGACAGATAACCCAACGTAAATTACTTCTGATGATTGAGTATGGTCACAAGCGTCCTTCTGATTTTGTTTGTCTTTTGGTGCTTTTGGAATGCCAAGCTTTGGACTTCTAATATGCTTCTCCTATTGTTCTATTGTAATATGGTGATAGCATTGGTCAACAAACCTGGTTAGGATGAGACCACTTGCATTTTGATAACTATGTACTCTCTTTTTTTATTAATAAATAGATCCTCGAATTACAACAAAAAAAAAAAAAAAAAAAAAATAGTGAGGAAACTTAGAAGATAAAACTCACACGAAATTTCATTTTAAAGAGTATATAGTTGACATAACCCATATTAACATAATTATATGGGTTATTGCAAAACAATCCTTCAAATCCAAATATCTTATTTACTTTGAAATCGAAAAATATTATAATAATTTCAATTGTAAAAAGAGTTTTAAAATAGTTAATTTTTTATTTTTTTTGAAGTTAATGATTCAATGCCTTGATAATTAGGATATGGTTCAATCTAACTATTATACTTTTTTTTTTTTAATCTAATCATACTTTTAGCCAATTTTGATTTTTGGTTATTAAAATCCATTAGAATATGACTCAATTTAACTTTTATATATTTTGGCTTTTTTTGGAAAAATTTGTCATTTAATTTTTGACCAAATTTTAATTTTTTGTTGTTTAAAACCTATGAGTGTGCAAATTCACAATTCAAACTTGTGATTCCAATAAATCTCTAAAAATTTTGGAAAAAAATAAATATATTAACTAATTACTTTTTGCAAAGAAGACAAATACTAAGTAACAATATTGCAAATTACATTAATTTATAATATGTTTCATATATATGCATATTTTAAATTTTTTAATATTTTAAAAATTATTATAAATTTTGATCAATTTATATTAGAAAGAAAATGTATTATTAATGTGAATCTATTATATTTATTAAATCTAAAAGGTTATTTGTGAATCTATTATATTTTTCATTTAAACCATTATATTAAATCTAAAATGTTATAGTAAGCTTTAGAAGATATATTTTTCATTTAAACAATTATATTAAATCTAAAATATTATATTAAGCTTTAGAAGTTAAATTTTCATTTAAATAGCTATATTAAAATTTAAAAATAAAAGGGAATTGTAACTTGTGTCCCAATACATATCTAAAAATTTATATATTTATATAAAATATAAACATTTATATCTGTCATGAAGATGGATCCCCTTTGAGATTAGAAATGTTGACAAGTTCCCTATAACAGGTGGATAATCTAGATAGCTCTTATTCATTTCTAAATTCATTTAAAAGATAAATATTTATATATAATCATTTAGAATTTTGATTAAGTTATTTCTATTTAAATAAAAATAATAATAAAGATATTAAACATTAAGAAAGATGATATATATGTGTGTGTGTGTTTCAAAATTTATTAAATTATTGTTGTTTAAATAAAATAATAATAATAAAGATATTAAGAAAGAGGATATACATATAAAATCATAAAAAGTAATTAAACCAATCTAGATGCGTTTTAACTTTGTATTTACCAAACACTCAAGAGATATCAAATATCTTTAAATTACTCTAAAAGAGGTTTGCATCTCAAGAGATTTGATCCCTCTTGGCTCTTGGTAGATCCACAGTTAAAATGAATCTACGATGGTTTAATTATACTTTTAATTGTTAAAAGTTTCAGAAGGAGAATTGTGTAATGGATTTAAATTCCGTCCAAATTTTAGGATGGTTACTCCATCCATCATTAGGGACCAGAGATGACCAGAGAGCTTCATGTTTCAGATAGTTACTCCATCCATCATTAGGGACCAAAGAGTTTCCAATGGTTACTCCATCCATCATTAGGGACCAAAGAGTTTCCAATGTTTACTCCATCCATCATCAATTACTAGAGAGCTTACCAGAGAGTTTCATGAAGCTCTCTGGTCCCTGATGATGGATGGAGTAACTGTTACACTAAAATTTGTCACCATTACTGTCAATTCAGATATCTCGCCATCCGATGGTGTGTCTCAAGTGAAGCCCCTATGAAGCTTGAAGTAACATAATACCAAGGACGAGGAATTTTGGTTTTGACTGCTCAAAAACCATTTTTGAAAACCCTGTGTAGTTTTCCTTAACAAAACCCGCGCATGCACTGTTTTTCTGTACAAAAACTATGCAGATATGTGCAGTTTTTCTGAACAAAAAGTGCACAGGTCCGTTCACGCACGTAAAAATAAAAAATTAAGTTCTAGAAGCTTTGGTTGAGGAATCTTATCCAAATTAGAAACCTCGAACCGCTACATACATGCATCTCATCCCTTGGTATATGGAACTAAAATCCTTTTCTTAAGGATCATATCCCTTGAGAAGTGGAACTAGAAACCTCCTCATCCTTCCTATAAATTCAGCATAGGAATGGGAGATTGCTCTTGTCCGCAAGAGGGATTAATCCTGGTAATAGTAACCATCCGAAACGTTGGACAGATTTTAAATCCATTACACAGTTCTCCTCCAGAAATTTCTAACAATATGAATAACTATGAAAATCTTATATCTCTTATAATTATTAATTTTATGTTTTTTTATTTTATTTTAGTTTTATGTAATTTGACTAAGTCAAAAATGTTTTATTGATAATTATATCAAATCTCTTTTCACTTTAAAAGAGGTTTGCATCTCCACGAATTTGATGGCGCTTAGAAGATATGGAGTTAAAATGTAGCTAGGTCGGTTTAATTTCCTCCTTGGAATAGGCTATACAACTTGAGTGGGCCTAATAGTTAAGAGCATGTGTTACCTCCTAAAAGGTCACATGTTCAAAATCAAAGGGGGGTAGAGTATGTATGTCTTCGTTCATTTCCCGAAGGTGGGTCTCTTGTTCCACAAACAAGGGGGTCTCATACACCAATATGGTGTTTGTCACATGTATACGAGTTATGCTTTTTTGGACATGTGGTATTAACAATCCATAGTATTGTATGATTAAGAATATTCATGACAAAGTGGAGGGTGAATCTCCATCGTTGACATTATTGTTACATTGGAGGGAAGCCTTTTCAGATTAATCACATATGCTTTTTGGCCTCAAAGTTTTGAACCCTCAATAGTGGTTCATCATCGGGACATGGATGGAGGACAAAATCTAACACAAACTAAATAGTGTAGAGATGCCATAGATGTTAAAGGATAATGGATAATCATTAATTTGTGAGATTTTTTCCACGGAACCTTAGGATAGGAATTAGTTTCTATTTCTTAGGGTATGGTTCTAACTTCCCTACATCTATGTATACTATATATTGGTTGAGTTGTATTGAGAATGTAGATCGTTCTGCAGAGTCAGACTCTCCTGCTTCAATCTCTCCATTGTAGAGTTGACCAGTTTTTTATTAATGAATTCAATCCATCATATTTTATCATGGTATCAGAGCTCTAGGTCCGAATCATAGCCAGAGTGTTGTGATCCCTATGAGTATCCAGGTGGTGGAGGAAAATCCCCTGATGACTGAGTGATTTTTTATTTATTTATTTATTTATTTTTATTTTTTTTAGGAATTGATCGGATCAATGCGTTTTTTGCAGGATAAATCAGGTCGATCATGGAGATCATCTGTTCCGATAAGCGCAGATCTATGTGGGAGAACCATGCTAATAGGCCAAAACCTTATAAAATTCGGTCCCCGGCGCGATCAGTGCGGATATTGGTTCAGAAAGCGCGTTGATGCAGAAAAGAGAGGAGATCTGGAACAGATTTGTGCTATTTTTCCCCCACTGATGAAGGGAAGAGATCTGAGATCTACTGCCGGTAAAATTTTTTAGATGAAGGAAGAGATCTGACACAGATCTACTGCAAGTGAAAGCTCACCGATGAATGAAGAGATCTAAAAGTAGATCTACTGCCTATGTTAGCTCACCGATGAAGGAAGAGATCTGTTGCTGGTGTAAGCTTGGTGCAGAGGAGCCAGAGAGCTCGTCCTGAGAAACAGAAGAGGTCATGGCAGAGGAGCCAAGAGCCTGTGGTGCAGTGTGCAAAGCATCCTGCTGTATTGATCACAGATCAAGTTGATCTGTATCGTGATATTGCTTTCTGTGAGGATATGGGGTAGATCCATCATTTTTTTCCTGTCAATTACTCGAAGTTTTTTTTTTAGAATCATCGAGATGAACAATCAAATAATCGAAGCATACTTGAATGAGAGCAACAAGCTCGATGGTTCCAATTACTCGAATTGGAAGTTCAAGATGCAAACTGTGCTAGAGGTGCAGAGTGCCTGGACGATTGAAAATGGGGATGAGCCAAAGGAAATAGTAGGAGCCAGTTCATCCACAATGATTCAAGACTAGGAGAAGGGGGAGAGCAAGGCAAAGACAACGTTGAAGATGTTAGTGAAAGATTGCATCATACCGCATATCAGAGAATGAAAATTTTCAAGCGACATCTGGATGGTGTTGAAGGATCTATATGAGATCAGGAATACAAATCGTCTCTTGTTCTTGAAGAGAAAGATCCTCTCCATAAAGATGGAGGAGAATGAAACAGTTGTTGCTTTTATATCGCGGATCAAGAATCTGAAGAACAAATTGACAAATATCAGTGAGACAGTTGCAAACACAGATTTGGTCACGATTACCATGCATGGTATAACTGACAATTACTGAATGTTTATCATTGGGATAAATGTGAGGGAGAAAGCCCCAAATTTTGAATAACTGATAGGAATCTTAATGTAAGAATAAGAAAGAAGATCGACTCTAAAACCCCAGAGTGCAGATCTTGTGTTAATGACAAAGAAGAAATCCTTCAAAGCAAAGGGAAATTTATCACATCAAAATGGAGTAAATTCACAAAAATACTGAATCAAGCTTAAGGTATATATTTGAATAGAAATGACTCTGTAGTAAAATGTTTCTATTGCGGAAAAATTGTTCATATGGCTAAGCATTGCGGGAAAAGAAATTTGAGGAAGGATAACAAAGACATAAAAGACATGCAGGTCATTTCGCAGATAATGACCATGTTCAGGATTTCAGATTGTTCATGGCTAAAACTGATGAAAATGTCGAAGCAGACATCTGGTATGTGGATTTGGGAGAGTCCACACACATGACAGGTAATAGACAATGGTTCGAATATTTCAAAGAAACCAACAACGGAGTGCAAATATACCTTGCTGATGATAGAGGTTATCAGATCAAAGTACGGGAACATTCCTGTTATCTTGCCTGATGGTACTATCAGACACATTCAAAATGTAATGTATGTACCTGGAGTTACAAAGAATCTAATTTATGTATCCATGATTACAGATCAAAACCTCAAGGTAGAATTCTTTAAATCTCATTGTTATATTAAATATTTGTTGGATGGAATGAAGACTATTGCTTCAGGAATTCGAACAAGATGTCTATACAAATTAAATGTGAGGACAACACCACATCGAGCTTTGACATCATCGAGTTTGAGTACAAAAGAGCTATGGCACCAGAGACTTGGTCACATCAACTTCAACAATCTGATGTTACTTCAGAAAAAGGAAATGGTAAGAGGTCTTCCTACTTTAAAAAAAGTGCATAATGATTGTGAATCTTGTGCATTAGGAAAGATGCATAGAGAAGAATTCCTTGTTTGAGTAGAAAATAAAAAGAGAGACATAATTGAATTAGTTCATAATGATCTATGTGGACCTATGCGAACAAAGTTATTAGGAGGTGCATTGTATTTTCTACTATTTTTTGATGACTGCACAAAGTTTTCTTGGGTATATTTTCTTAGTAAGAAAATCCATACATTTGAATACTTTAAGCAGTTCAGAAATATGACTGAAAATAAAAAAGGGAAGTATATAAATATTATCCGCTCCCATCAAGGGGGAGAATACAGGAAGGCTGAACTTACCAAGTATTGTAAAGACCATGGAATATTGCAGCAATTCACAGTATCCCATACTCCTCAACAGAACGAAGTAGTGGAAAGGAAGAACAGAACATTGGCGGAGTGTGCTCAGAGCATGCTGAAAAGTAAGGATATTTCAAATGGTTTTTGGGCTAAAGCGTTGAATACTGCAGTTTATTTGAAAAATAGGAGTCCTACAAAAAGTCTCAAGTTTAAAACTCCTTTTGAAGCATTGTATGGATTCAAGCCTGTAGTAAAACATTTGAGAATATTTGGCTCTAAAGCCTTTGTCCATATTCCAAAGGAAGACAGAAGAAAATTAGATTCAAAAGCCATCAGATGCACCTTTGTAGGGTATTGTTCACAATATAAAGCCTATATATTATTTAATCTCTCTACTCACAAAAAAAATTTCAATAGAGATGTCATGTTCCATGAACAGGTTTATGATGAATCTGATAAAAGCAATGAGGAATGGAATATTCCTTTGTTCATGGAAGGAAGTGAAGAAGCAAGTGACAGCCATGAGAAGCAAAAAAATACAGAAGCAGAAAGTTCAGATACAACAATCGAGTCGATTCCTTCAAAGGAAATTCAGAATAGGATGGGAGCCACACCAACGCTCAGAAGATCAGGTAGGCAGACTCAATTGCCTACTAGATATAGGGAAATTCCTTTATAACTAGTATGATGACTATTGTAGAACCTTCTAGTTATAAAGAAGCCAATCAATGTAGTGAATGGAAAGAAGCTATGGAGCATGAATATGAATCTAATCTCAAATACAAAACTTGGGAGCTAGTTGAACTACCCGAAGGGAAACAAACCATAGGTTATAAATGGTTGTATAAACCCATGTTTAATGCAGACATAAGTATAGATAAATTAAAATCTAGATTGGTAGCAAAGGGGTATTCACAAAAAGAAGGTATTGATTATGAGGAAACCTTCGCCCCCGTAGCTAAACTAAATATTAACAGAATGATGATTTCTTTAGCTACTAGAAAACACAGGATGATTTACCAACCAGATGTAAAGTCTGCATTTTTAAATGGGGAGTTGAAAGAGGAGGCTTACTTAGAGCAACCTGAGGGGTTTTTCCAGAAAGGGAAAGTACATTTAGTCTACAGATTAAAGAAAGCTTTATATAGACTAAAACAAGCACCCAGGTCATGGTATGAAAAGATAGATTCATTTTTTCTGCAACACAGTTACAATAGAAGTAAAAACACCGTAATTTATATACTGTGAAAGATGAAAAGGGGCGTATAGTGTTGATTTCTTTGTATGTATATTATCTAATCATTACATGAGATGTTGTTGATCTAATCAAAGAAATCAAGAAGAAAATGTCGCAAAAGTTCTGATGGAGACTAGCTGCAAAAATATCAGAGTATGCACGGAAACTCTAGAGTTTACACTCTACACAACCTTATTACCCGCGGCGGATTTGTTTTAAACTTTGCGCTCATTAAACATACATATGGCGCGCTCAACAAAAAAACTTAAACAAACGCATATAATCCAAAACAATGCATATGCACAGAATTTCTTACCGGAGGGTCCCACGATAATCTTGACCAATCAGCGGCGATTGCAAATTGCACAACTTTCAGTTAACTTTAACACTTAAACTTTAATCCTTGCGAATTGTGAAACTGCGCTGACCCAACACGTGTCCTTCCCTTTTCGCATCGCAAATAAATTTGTTTACTTTTCTATGTATTAACGCTTATCTCCTAAATCTTGCGAAGCGTGAAGTCACTTCTTGGCACTATGATCTCCACCATTGAAATAGTTTCGGATCCAACGATCCTTCTTGTCTCTCCAACTCTTCACTTCGCCGCAGGTCAAAAAATTTAACTCGCGACTCTTTAACGTTCAACCTGATTATGTGCGATGTGCGCTAGATTTACACTGTGCTGAGATCTCTCCCATTGATCGGGTTCATATTTACGCCTCGTCGCTCCTACAATCCGATTGTCTTTTTGTTGTATAACTTAATGTATATGCGATTCAACAGAGTTTAAACAAATAATTCGAACAAAGAGCCCGATCAATACCAAAATACTTGAAAATTAATAATAAAGGAAATTACAAAGCCAAGCCCTTGATCGGCTGGTTATTACAATTGTTTATGCTCTCTCTGCTCTCGCCTCTCGCACACCTATTTCACACTGTCACACTTTTTCCTCACACTCTGCTCTCTCTCTCTCACCTATCTCATACATATATATATCTATGTGAAGTGGTCCTTCTCACCTATAATAGATTTCCATTGAACCAATCCAACAAAAAAATGCTACCCTATTTCTAACATATTATCCTACCTGGCTCAATCTCCTCGCAGGGAGAAACCAATTTCTATTTTATTTCCTAATTAATTTAGCAAACCCAAACAAACTAACTTCTCTCATTTAAAACCACGTAAAATATTAATGGCCAATGTTTATCCACCTCATGTTAGCCACAACATGTGAACATACAATCACATTGCTGGCTAAGTCCGGATGCTCCTGCATCAGACTCCTAAGGAAGAAAAGATTGATCCATCAATGCTTCAAGATCTGTACTAAACTTTTGTAACTTTGTTGTTGTCATCCAACTGGCATCTTCCATAGGGTGTCCTTTCAATTTGACTAGATACTTATAGTAAGTTTCTCCTCTGGTCTTCTTTGCTGCTCTTTTCTCCAAAATGGGCTACACTTATTTCTTTTCTGTCTTTGGCATTTATTCCTTCCAATTCAAAGTCTAATGTTCCTCTTTTGTAGAGTATTCTTGTAGCTCTTCCTTTGTTCCTTTGTATAGATACAAATCTACAACATTAAAGATAGGTGATATTCCAATTCCTGCTGGAAATTCAATCTCATATGCATTTGAAGAAAATTTCCTCAAAATTCTGCATGGTCCTATCTTCTTCATTTTTAATTTGTTGTAAGTCCTAACAGGAAACCTTTCTTTTCTCAGGTACACCATGACTAGGTCACCTACTTGGAATTATTTTTCTTTCCTTTTCATATCAACTCTCTGTTTTTATTTTCCACTGCTTTCCTGCAATCTATCTTTGAAATCTTCTTGATATTTCTACAGCTATTCTGCATCATTTGGTATCAAAGCAGACTTGAGTCTGTTCTTGAAAGTTCGAGCAATGATGCCACCCAAGAGAGGAGCTGGCATAGGTCGTGGAAGACCGGAAGATAATGCAATTCTGCTGAATGAAATTCGACATCTTCTACAAGAATGGAGACAGTAGAAGTTTCTCAGAGGAGAGCACCTGAAGAAGGAGATGTCAGTGCAGCAGAGCAAACGTCTGAGGAAGAAGAAGAATCAGAAGATGACGTAGCTAAAATGCTAAAAATGTTGATTAAGGAAACTGGAAGACCAAAGGTGGATGTACCCTTGCATGAGGGAAATCTCAATATGGAGGAGTTAATGGACTAGATCAGTTCATTAGACAAGTACTTTGAATTTGAAGAAGTTGAAAACAAAAGGAAAGTGAAGTTTGCAACTACCAGACTAAAGGGTCATGCAGTTATCTGGTGGGAGGAGTTACAAGTATCCAGACAGAGAAAAGGAAAGCCCAAAATCAAGCGATGGGACAAAATTGTAAGCAAATTAAAAAGTAAGTTCCTGCCCAAGGATTATCAATTAAATCTTTTTAAGCAATTACAAAATTTGAAACAAAAAGGAATGACAATGAAAGAATATATAGAGGAGTTCTATAAACTGAATATTAGAGCTAGACATGTAGAGCATGATGTTGAGAATGTAGGAATTTACAGGGTAAGTTCCTTAGATCAAACACCAAAGGTCACCGCTCACAAACAGATCACAAATCAGTACACCAGTATATCACGTGGTTAAAACCCTCGAAGAGGGAAACAATCCATGGCCTGAGCCAACGCGGCCACTTCAGGAAATTTATTAATATAAAAATAAAAGTTACATATGTTTCTCTCATAAACGGTTACCAGACACATGACCCTCCATGCTCTTCAAATAGAGATCATGGACCAATCGGGTGTTAAGCCATGGATCAAGTGTTGTTAATACCGAGAAGAGAGTGAACCGTCGGATCACTACAAATCGTGACCGTCGGATTATAAGTTACAAATGTACATAGTAAAGAAACACACTTTACCTAACTCGACACTAGACTAAATAATTCTTAACTATTTCGTCTGTGTCAGAATATCCTAACATCCACCCTTAAGAACAAATTGGGATAGGATTGAAGGATTTACAAAGTGACATAAAAGGGGCCTATTTCTTATGTGTTGAAATATCCTAACATCCCCCCTTAAGAACAAATTGGGATAGGATTGAAGGATTTACAAAGGTGACACAATAGGAGAAGGAAGGAGGAATTAGAGCCTATCCTCCCTTAATGATAACTTTCCTAAACTCCAAGCATGGATCGAAGTTTGGTAAACTACGCTTCGGTGAGAGTCTTTGTAAAGATATCGGCTACTTGATCATTGGTTGGACAGTACTGCACTTCAAGAACACGATCACGAATGAGATTTTTGATAAAGTGCATGTGGAGCTCAATGTGTTTCATACGCTGATGCTGAACTGGATCTTTACATAGCTGAATGGCACTCTAATTATCACACCAAAGTGTAGTTGGATGCTGCTAATGAAGACCAAATTTAGACAGGATCTGACGAAGCCACATGGCTTCCTTGTTGTCTTCAACTACACCACGATACTCTGCTTATACTGAAGAAAGAGAGATGGCACTTTGTTTCATACAAGACCATGTAATAGGTCTTGAACCAAGAGTGAATACATATCCTGCAGTAGACTTTCGATCATCAGGGTCACCAGCCCGATCAGAATCAGTGAAACCAATCAACAATGGAGATGCTCCTGCACTGTAATGAATCCCGAACTGAACTGTACCTCGAATATATCTAAGTATTCTTTTAGTTTCTTTCTAGTGACTTTCATGACGTTGGTGCATAAACCGAGCGACAAGACCAACGACAAAGGAAAGGTCGAGATGGGTATGGGTTAGATATATAAGTTTACCAAAAAGTTGACAGTATAAGGTAGCATCAACTTCAAGGGTAGTACAAGTGACTGAAAGCTTGACTTTATACTGAAAGGGAGAAGGGGCTAGCTTACAGTGTTCCATGTGAAAGTGGTGTAGAAGATCACAGGCATACTTAGACTAGGAGAGGGTAATACCTTCTTTGGATTGCAAGACTTGAAGACTAAGGAAATAATGCAAGTGTCCTAAGTCTGCCATTTCAAACTTCTTTTTGAAGCTAGACTTCACATGGTTTATATGGTTGGGATCACTACCAGTAAGGATAAGATCATCAACATAAAGAACAAGGATGGTGAAGGACTTACCCACTTTCTTGGTGTAGACAGTGTTGTTAAAATGAAACCTAGAAAAGCCATTATCTAATAGAAATCTATCCATTTTGGCATACCAAGCCTGAGGAGCTTGTTTCATACCATAGAGAGACTTCCTAAGGCAACAAACAAGGCTAGAGTCGTTTTGGATAAAGCCAGGGGGTTGTTCCATGTAGATTTCTTCATGCAAATCTCCATGTAAGAAGGCAGATTTAACATCCATCTAATGGACTTCCCATTTAAAGGAGGCAACAAGGGAAAGAACAAGGAAGATAGAATTAATTTTGGCAACACAGGAGAAGGTTTCAGTATAGTCAATGCCTTCAACTTGTGAAAATCCTTTAGCAACAAGATGAGGTTTATGTCCATCCACTTTTCCATCTGTTCCAAACTTTATTTTGTAAACCCATCTGCATCTGAAGATTTTTCTTCCTTTTGGAAGAGGAACAAGGTCCCAAGTATCGTTCGCCAATAAGTAACGATATTATTCATCCATAGCTTCATCCCAATCTGGATAACCAGAAGCTTCTTCAAAGGTGTATGGATCAAGATTTTCTAGAACTTGAGCCAATAAGGAATAGGCTCTTTTGAACTAAGAACGTGTATGCCGTCGATCTGCAGGGTCACCAGCAAGAGAACCTGTTGCATCCCGAGTAGAGAGGACCCATCTTGGAAGCTGCGGAGCTGAAGGAACATCTTCAAGAGGTGGAGGAGCATTTTTATCCTCGCTGTCGTCATCTAAACTAGAAGGAATGTTGTCAAAAATAGAATAGATAGAGAGAGGTGGCACATATGCCGAATCAGGCTCGCGAGCCAAAGGTGGCACACCTGCCGAACTAGGCTCGCAGGCCAAATATTTTCATCAAATTTTACATCTCTTCTAATGATTATATTTATGGATTTTGGTTGAAGAAGTCTATATCCTTTGACATCTTCAGAATATCCAACAAAAATGCATTTTTCACTCTTAGGTTCTAAGGCTTTATGTTTCGTATCTGGAATATGGGCCCAAGAATCAATTCCAAAAACACGAAAGTGACTTAAATCTAGTTTGATTGAGCTCCAAGATTCTTCTGGAGTTATATTATTTAAAACCTTAGTAGGAGTGCGATCTACTATGTAATTTGCACATTTAATTGCTTCTGCCCAAAAAATGAGACCAAGTCCTTTAGATTGAAGCATACAATTAGCCATTTCTTTTAAGGTGCGATTCTTGCTTTCAGCTACATCATTTTTTGTGGAGTATATGGAACAGTATGTTGCAATTGAATGCCATGCTCAGTGCAAAAGTTGATAAATTTGTTGTTTACATATTCTCCTCCATTGTCTGATCTTAACTTAAGAATTGAATGTCCAAATTGTTTGTCAACAAAGGCCTTAAAGGCCAAGAATGTGTTAAACACTCCACTCTTGAGTTTTAAGAAGTATACTCAAGTGTGTCTGGAAAAATCATCAATGAAAGTTAAGAAGTACTTGCAACCAGAGAAAGAAACAATAGGAAGTGGACCACATAAATCACTATGCACAAGCTGCAAAGGGGCTGAAGCGTGCCAAGAGGCACATTTGTCAAAATTATCCCAATGATGTTTTCCGAGCACACATCCGGAACAAACACTATCTCGGCAAGATACCATAGGAAGACTCGTCACCATATTTTCCTTACATATAATTTGAAGAGAGTGATAGTTTAAGTGACCAAATCATTCATGCCAAAGTTTGCTCACTTCATCATTATGAGCAACAAAGACAAAGGGAAGACATGATGATCCAAAATTGTCAAACTTATACAAACTTGTGGAATCATAGGCAATGCTAGTAGCTAAAATATGTCTAGGATATTTGAGGTCCTTGATTACAACATCATGAGGTGAGAATTCTACTATTTTCCCTTCACCTGAATGAGTTATCTGATAAACAGATAGAAGGTTGCATGACAAGGTAGGAACACATAGTACATTATTAAACTAACCGTTATTTAGATGAATGGTTCCAGATCCTACAACACTAAGAGATCTATCATCACCAACATAAATATGTTTGGTGTTACAATCATTTAAAAAAGAAAACATGGCTTTATTTTTTGCCATGTGGTAAGAAGCTCCAGAATCAATGAGCCACTCATGAGAATGAGAAGAAGAAGATACATTTAATGCATAACCAGATGCTTGACAACCACAAGCAGAAATTCCCATTCCTGAAGATGAAGTTGAATAGGTTTCCAAATTGATGTGGTGCTTCTTCATTGTTGCTTCCAAGGCTTCCATCTTCTTAAAACATTTGGACTCTACGTGGCCATCACGATTACAAAAGTTGCAATGTCTATATGTTTTCTTCCCTTTGTTTTTAGTTGCCTTATCAGTTTGGTGAGTTTCTTTTTCAGTTGGTGGTTGAAATTGCTTAAAACCCTTGTTTGGTTTAGGACCATACTTTTTAGGATACTACTTCTTGGGATTATTTTGATATGGAAGTTGTTGGGTTGCTAAGGCTTTCTTAGAAGCATTTCCAGAAGTGATAAGACCAAGGTGTAAGAGTTTTTCTTGTTCTCTTATCAAATAATCGTGAAAGGCATCAAAAGAGGGGTTCTTGTAGGCAGTTCCTGAAGAAATGATGGCTTCTCTAGTGGAATGGAAGGTGGAAACAAATACAGAGTATGCAGGGCCAAGCTTAGCAAGAATGGAATAGATGAGGCTACCATCTTCCTTTTTGACCTTACAAGCCTCTAAAATAAGTCTAAGGGTCTTGAATTTGGAAAAAAAAAATTCAATAGAGGAGAAATTATTGGGGTCCAAAGTAAGCAACTCATTTTCAAGCTAGTGGGCCTTGATTTGATTTTGAATGCCAAAAACAGTATTTAGCTTTTTCAGGGCTTCATCAGGCATGTCAATGTCAGGGATATGAAATCAAAGATCTTGAGCAATGGACATTCCTATCAACCCTCATGCTTGATCTTGTTTATTTTCCCATTTAGCAGCTTTATCATCATCGGAAGGTTTAGTTTCTTGTCCTATGGCTATTTTATAAAGCCCTTTACTTTTAAGTAAATCTACCATGTGAGGTAGCCATTGGAAATAATTGGTGTTGTTAAGAATAACCAGGCATGCACTTTCCATTTTTTTTTTTAACTAAAGCTGAAAAGAGCTAAAACTAATTGCCCCAATCGAAAGGTCTCAAACAATTAGGCCGATTAAAAAAAAAAGGCTCAAAAAACGGCTTCCGAATGAAGATTTTATGTCTTTTTGAAAAAATTGAGTTCTAGATGTTGAATAGTTACGGGAACGATTGAAATTTGATGATGAAGTTCAACTTTAAAAAAAAATCCCGCCCCTTTAACAAAATTTTTTTTACAAAAGAAGCTTGAGAAAGAGACTTGAACCCAAGACCTCTATTCTCATAAACTAACTTCTCACCAAGTGAGATAGTAAAAGGATTTTCGACCAAAATATTAATGGCCAATGCTTATCCACCTCATGTTAGCCACAACATGTGAACATACAATCACATTGCTGGCTAAGTCCGGATGCTCCTACATCATGTTCGAAATGAAAGACCTTGGTGAACTAAGATATTGTTTAGGTCTTGAGATCTGGAGAGATTCAGGACAAACTTTTCTATCCCATGGTAAGTATGTCAGGAGTCTACTGGAAAGATTCATGATGGATCAGTGTAAGGTTGCGTAGTACCATTACAACAGAACATTAAACTTCAAGTGAAAATGGCTCTAAAGAGGCAGATGTGACACTCTATCGACAGTTGGTTGGGATTTTAATCTACTTAACCACTACGAGACCAGATTTGGCTTATGCAGTTAGTGTGCTAAGTCAATTCATGTCCAAGCCACTTGAGAGTCACTAGATTGCAGCGAAAATGTGTTCTAAGATATCTACAAGGAACTGTAGATTATGGTATTATTTATACTGATTCTTCTGATGTTAGATTGGCAGGGTTTACAAATTCCGACTAGGCTGGAAATGTAGACGACCGAAGATCCATAACAGGCTATGCATTTAGCATTGGATCCGGGGTGATTGTATGGAGCAGTAAGAAGCAGAGCACAATTTCCTTATCCTCAGCGGAAGTAGAGTATCAAGCTATGTGCGCAACAACATGTGAGGAAGTTTGGTTGCGGAGACTTCTCCAAGATGTCGGGGGAGAACATAAAGATGCACCAACTATCAAATGTGATAACCAGAGCTCAATCAAATTGGCTAATAATCTGGTGTTCCACAAGAACACTAAGCACATTGATACACAATTCCACTTTGTCAGGGAGAAAGTTCAATCTAAGGAAATCTATCTTGTATATTGTAAAACTTGTGATAATGTTGCTGACATTTTCACTAAGCCTCTTGGCAAAATTAAGTTTGAAATGTTTAGGGAGATGTTAGGTATTTGTGAACCCCTTCTCCATTAAGGGGGAGTGTTAAAGGATAATGGAGAATCCTTAATTTGTGAGAGTTGGTTCACGGAACCTTAGGATAGGAATTAGTTTCTATTTCTTAGGGTATGGTTCTAACTTCCCTACATCTATGTATGCTATATATTGGTTGAGTTGTATTGAGAATGTAGAGCGTTTTGCAGAGTCAGACTCTCCTAGTTCAGTCTCTCCATTGTAGAGCTACCAATTTTTTATTAATGAATTCAATCCATCATATTTTATCACTAGAGAATTATTGGCAATGTGAGACCTATTATGAGGTAAGTGTCTTGATGCTTATATATCTTCACCAGTCATTCAATTTAATTTATATGACTAAGGTAGTTTAGAGAAAATTGTTATGTCATAAAAAAAATCAACAAAAGAAAGAAAGAAAAAATTAAAATAATATAAAGAGATGAATAAAGTTAATTTAATTATCTTTTTACTTTAACTAATATAAAGAAGAAAATTAATATTATTAAAATAAGAATATTTTTAAGAATTCCATATGAAAATAAAATATTAAACAATGCATCCGTGTGGTCGTCTTGGATAGACCCTGATTGGGTGCTTTGTTAAAGCACTCCTAAAGTTTAAGTCTCTCGTTCAATTAGCTTAAAAAAAAAAACATTGAACAATTCCTAAAATGTAGTGAATCATCATCCACAGATTTCATAATTTTAACTAATTTAAAAACTTGACAATAGTCTTTAAATGTTCAAAATAATCAAAACAACACAAATACCATTAACCATACTTCAGCTTTCTTTACAAAATATGTGAGATATTCCACAAAATATCTAACAAATCTTTTATAAATAATAAACTATATTTAACAATTCTATTTATCATATTTTGAACTTTATTCTTTAAAATGGGTGAAGTGTTTACCCCAAACATTAGACACCTTAATTGTACCAAACACTTAATTGTACCAAACGAGTATTCCAAAAATTTACAATATCATTATAATAAATCAACCAAACCTTTAATATTTCTTATATCATAGGAATATCTTTATTTTATTTTTAATAATATAATTTAGAGTAAGATTTACAAAGTAAGCAGGCAATTTTTTCTTAAATTTTGTTTTAATTAAAATTGAAAAATAAAAATATTTATTAAATTTATATTAAAAAATTTAAACAGCCATCCCATTATTTTATTATTTTTATTTTAATGAGCTTTTTTTAATCCCTGCCAGACTATAGTAATCAATTTTCTACTTTCTATTACTTGGGCATGAAGGCCAATGAATCGCAATAAACCCTTTTAGCTTTTAAGCACTCTTTCTTTTTCTTTTTTCTTTTTTTTTCCTCGCAAAGTTTTAAAATCATCTAGAGGTATGTTCGATATAACCCTCCTATATATTTATATTTTTTTCAATCAAACTAACCCTAGCATTAATTTAGTTACATTAAATGTTTTCATGAGAATTCATGTTTTTCGTTTGAAAAAAAAAATTCCACTACCTTGTAACTACCCCTATACAGCCATGCAACCAGCCTGCCCTCCATCTATATAACCATCCAAATGTATGCAACCTTTCCTCTTTTCCTCCTCTTCCAGGATGCATTGGCTTTGTTCGAGAGGAAAAGTAGCCTTCCCTCTTTTCCTCCTCTTCCAAGAGGCATTGGCTTTGTTCAAGAGGAAAAGTAGCCTTCCCTCTTTTTCTCCTCTTCCAGGGTGCATTGGCTCTGTTCAAGAGGAAAAGTAGCCTTCCCTCTTTTCCTCCTCTTCCAAGAGGCATTGGCTTTGTTCAAAAGGCAAAACAACCCTCCCTCTTTTTCTCCTCTTCGAGGAGGCATTGCCTTTGCTCAAGAGGCATTAGCTTTGTTCAAGGTGCATTGGCTTTGTTCTTCCAGTAGGCATTGTCTTTGCTCAAAAGACATTGCCTTTTTTCTTGGCGAGCATGCAACCCACACTAACTCCACAACCCACTGCAACAACAACGGCAACTCACACCGTCTCCACAACCATGTGACAATAAGTTTGCAATGTACCCACTGAAACAACAACTGACAATAATCTTGCACTTTTTTTTCAGAGAAAAAAAACGCTGTTATATATTAGATATAAAAACAGTGCATGATGCAAGGATAATGGCACCCATCACCCCGAAACAAGATAAAAAGGTTGTATGATGCCACTGTACATAAAGCATAATTTAATACATACCATTGACAACATTCGTCATATACTGAGAACATGATCCACGATAGACCATCTGTCTCATCAGATAATCTTATGATCGTATCATATAAACATATTAAACAAAACCAGTACTTCATCAGACAGTGAAAAGGGTCACCAAATAAAACCAATTAGAAAGTTCACGCTCACATGCTGAAGAAGTATTCCATCCAGACCCTGTGCTTGACCTCGGAGTTTATATCACGCTCGCTTGATGCAAAAGTCAGCCCTGTTATGCAAGATAAAGACCAAAAGAAACAGCAACCACTCTCCTGATATCTTTATGAGGAGAAAAACAAACTTGCCAGTCACGGAACGAACCATAAAACCATGAAAAAGAAAGATATACACGCTCGCTTGCCGAAGAAACTCAAACCTGAAAAGTCATCAGGGAATCGAAATCGAATAGGACCTGCAACTTCGAACACCCTTGAAAAAGGAGATGTGTAAGCTTCCGGGTGAAGAAACCAGACCTTTTTTAGATAGCTTATCAGCCCTGGTATTTAGCTCTCTGAAGATGTGATTCCAAGACAGCGAAGTAAATTTTGAAATCAAGTATTTCACCCTGTCGCACCATCCCATAGCACCCTGTATAAAAATGTCACCATTACCTGTAAAACCATCAATTATAATCTTACAGTCACCATAAATATTAGCACCTTTTATTTCCAGGTGACAAGCCATCCAAAAACCACTCCATAAGGCCACTAATTCAGCTGTGTTGTTTGTCCCAGACCCCATACCAGCTTATGTGATATCTGACATCGTTACAGAGTTTTAGCCAAGCTCTGCAACCACATATACCTCCCTGTTGTGCCCCGTCAAAGAAAATTGTCAGAAGAGCAATTTGACGAGGTGCATTTCTAATCGGGAAATCCCTTGATTGGTGGGCATCCACAGAACCCATAGGCATCCATCTCGTAATCAAAATATAAATCATAAACAAAGATGTAGAAGTACCTTCAAATATCATGCGATTCCTAGCCCCCCAGATTTCCCAATATATACAAAGGCAATGCTTTATAAGTTCCCTCTTTCTGTCCCCATACTTGAATAGCCTCTTCAAAGCTTGTCGGGTGCCATCCTTGTCTACCCACTTTAGGAGAGAAGAGGGCCCATATATCGACTATGAAAGGACATGTGAAGAACAGGTGAAATGAAGTCTCCACATCCACTTGACACAGTGGCCACCTCCCCGGGCCAATATAACCTCTATGTTGGAGACCCTCTCAAGTCAAGATCTTCCTCCTCCAAAGCAACCACGATGTTAGTTTGAATGCCCCAGCGCCAAAGCTGATAAAAGGTCGACTGAGATATATTTCTCACATTTGCAGAAATACAGTGCAGGTAGATATCCTTCACAATTAATGCACCCTCCTTGAGTCGCCCATCCCAACAGATTTGATCACCACCACCGTGATAGCATAAACCCGCCAGGCTCAAATCCATAGCTATCACATCCCATTCCGAAGCCTCCTTTGCTTGTAAACCCATACTACTCCCTGTCTTCCAAATTGGTGTTCCCATGCTCCAGCATTCAATTGTCTGATAGAGGAAGAAAATGCGTCTATGCGACATTCTGTGGAGCAAAGTAGAATTTGTCAAAGGTAAAACAGCCACACCTTGAATCCGATCCCCGCCTAGCATAATGTCCAGGCCATTCCCAAACTTCTAGCTGAGTCGACCGGCCATGTCATGTGCAATTTTGAGAAAGCTTCTCCAAATCATCGATGCGGAGGCAGCCTTCTGTATATTGAATCTGTATATGTCTCTTAATGATATGTTCCCTCCATATTTGCAATGGATAATGGATGACCACATCCCATTTCAGTTTATTCCTCTCCAAAACTATTTCATCAGCAAAGCCTTGTTGAAGACTCTAATATTAAGCAAGTCTCGTCCCCCAAATTTTTTAGGAATCGAGATGGCATCCAAACTCACAAGATGAATTTTTCTTTTATCTTTCGATCCCGACCAAATGAACTGAGCAATGATGGCATTTATCTTTTCCACAATATACTCCGGAAAGTAAATATGTGTGCCCAATTTACCACGAATTGAGATAAAACAGCTAGTATCAATGTATACCTCCCCCAGAGAAAGCCATTTGTTTGTCCACCTATGAATCCTGTTTCTAAATTTGTGTGTCATCCAGATCCAATCAGCAATCTTGAGAGTAATGGCCTTCAATCGGAAACCTAAATAAGTGAACCCCTAGATCTTTGGTTCCAACCCCCAGAAAATCAGCAATAAATAGAATCTCATTAATATCCCCATGTTCATAAAGCAAAAGGGATTTATCCTTATTCGCACATAAACCAAATGTTGCTCTGAAACGAATAAGGATAAAGTGCAGATAAAATCAATATTTCCTGAAAATCCTTCCAAAAAGCAGCAGGTCATCCACAAAGAGAGAATGGGTCCGCATATCGATGAGGAAAAAGATAAGCCTGCGAAAAAACCTGCATCACTAGCCAATTTGGGCTTCGACTAAAACTGTCCATACAGAGAATAAAAATAAAAGGAGATAATGCGCAACCCCGAGTCCCTTTTCAGCATTAAAAAAATGAGTAGGCAGCCCATTAATAATGACAGCAAAGCTGACCGTCGTAATACATGCCATTATCCACGTTATGTTTTCCATTGACAAACCCACTTTAAAAGAATAAAACGAATAAAAAACCAGTCCACAGAGTCATATGCTTTACGAATGTCAATCTTCATAACAAGGGTTTCCATTTTTTTTTGGTATATGGAATGCATCACCTCCTTAGCTATGGCCACCGTGTCATGTATCGATCTCCCCTTTGGAAAACCATATTGCTCCATGCACATTGCGTCAGCCATATAACCTCTGATCCTATTAGCAATGATCTTTGACGATATCTTGTATATAACGTTACAAAGAGATATTGGGCGATAATCAGAGAAAAGCTAAGGGCAGGGGCCTTTGGTATAAGAACCATAAAAGTGGCATTCATATCTCCTAGAATCACCCCTGATACCCGAGCCAGTTCTGTGATTGCCACCAGCTCATCCGCCATAATCTCAAAGAAGTACAGAAAAAACTCCACTGGCCAGCCATCTGGACCGAAGCTCTTACCATGAACATAAGATTTTAAAACAGATTCAACTTCGGCCTTTGGAATAGACCTCCCAACAGCATCATTAGCTCCCTGATCGAACATGATTGGCATATTTTGGATAAACCATTCCTGACAACGAAAATCAACATCCTCGTCCGCTTTGTAGAAAGCCGAGAAATGATTATAAGCAGCCTGTTGAATTGCCTTGGTAGAGTATATCTTGTTTTCATCTAACCCATCTATATACCATATAGAGTTTTCATTTCTCCTCCCATTTGCACAGTTGTTAAAAAAAAATGTATTTTGATCGCCCTCCTTCAGCCACTGGTTACGGGCTTTTAATTTCCACGTCATTTCTTGCACCCTTAGGATTTCAGTAATTTTGTTATTCAAATTTTATAATTTCAAGTAAGCAGTTGCCCCCTGGCTATACCCCTCTCATGTTTTCATATATTTTTGCAACTGCGTCTTTACAAGCATTTAACTCAGCCTTCATCAGTTCCTTTTTGTTTCTTTCCCATGTTTTAACTATTGCCTTCGGAGCCCTAAGTTTCTCCCCAAAACTGTTCCATCCTATAGATAAGTCTCCACCACCTTCCCAATTCCAAAAACCTTTAACCAGTTCCACGAAACTGGGGTCCTCCAGCCATATCCTATTGAACTTGAATGCCATGCCATTCCGGCAAGATTCACCCTGCCAGGACAGCACCACAGCCATGTGGTCAGATATGGTAGATGATACCACCCTCGCTCTAATATTAACCAGTTTATTAAACAAGTCCTCCTTTATCATGACTCTATCAAGGCGTTTTCCTATATAGTTTTGCCCTTGCCTTCCATTCGACCATGTCGGTGTCAGTTCAACCGGCCGAATGTCAAACAGCCTCTGATCAAAGAAAATGTCTCTAATACGTTCAGCTAGAGGGTCCATTTTGGCCTTTAGTCCCCACTTTTCATCAGCCTCCAAAATGGCATTATAATCGCCCATGATCATAAGGTTTTTAATCTTCAGGATGCCAGAAAATCTCATGCGAACCCAAAACACAGATCTATTAACACATGGAGCATAAAGATGAATTATATTGACCTTGTAAGACAGTCCTTTGATGTAGCCCGAGAGCATAATTCCACCGAAGAATCTGTAAGCTTTAAGAGCAAAAACAGAGGGATTCCAACAAGCAATAAGTCCGCCAACCCTCCCATATGAGTCAACACCTGTAACTAACCACCCTGGTCTCATTCTCCGAATAACATCCATGGGCTTCTCTCTCCCACAAAGTGTCTCCTGTAATAAAAGCATACCCGGCTTCAAATCAGACAACATAATCTTGCACTGTGCCCACTGCAATAACAACCGTCTCCATGACCCTGTGACAATAAGCCTGCACTGTGGCAAAAAAGAAATTGACAATGAGCACAATATAATATGATTCTAGCACTAATGGAGATAACAAAAAATCCTGAATTGGTATGATTTTCATATACACCCGTGTTTAGGTTAAATTGAAAAATGTAAACTATGGTTATCTTGACCGTCTCCACAGCCCTGTGGCTAGTGAATCTACTGGGATTGCTGCTTGGTAGAAAGCTAGTTGGTTTGTTTGATTCTCATGATCATGTCGATGAAGCACTAGTAACTAACAAAGTAACACGAAAAAGTAACTAACCTGGTGTGCAATGCAAGTCGGAGTCTTTTATGAGTGCCAAAATGTCTGCCATAAAGCAAAGAATGCACCTCCCGGATGAGAAGAAGGTCTGTTGATTGAGGCACACATAGTTGTTGAAGTCAATATAATTATCCATTGATTGAGGCACACATAGTTGTTGAAGTCAGTATGGTCCAAGAACTAGGTTTGATTGATGGTCTTCGCCTGCTGTATAGTTGTAAGTATATGGACAAAATACAAATCAGAGGCATAGTGCTATTCCCAGTCCTCCTACACCAGAACATGGAGATCTCAAATTTGCAGTACTCTTGCAAGTGGTTGACTCAACAGATCAACCATCTGATTCATAGACCCCTTCTTGTACGTTAGAACCAAATGGAACTGTTGAACCAAATGGAGTTGTTGAATATATGCTACCCACTTCATATGTCATTCCTCCTAAATCTTGGACTGAGAATTGAGAAATATCAAGGGATGATGATTAGTGTGCAGAATGGTTTCTTTGCATAGAAATAGTGCCACCAATGCCTGAAACTCTAAACCAATGCATAAAACTATTTATCATAGTGCTCTAATTGAGTTTGGTTGTTGTTAAACTCCACAAATGGTAATGCATAGGGTGAGTCCCCCTATTTAAGCACCACTCCAATGGCATATTGAGATGCATCACATTCAATTTCAAAGGGCGGCTGGAAATTGAGAATTTGCAGAACTGGGGTTGAGCATAACTTGTTCTTTAACTGCTGAAAGGTATCTTCATCCTCCATGTATGCAAATATGTGAATTATCGGCTATGTAGGCTCCTCTCCTGCGTATGCCATGGCCCCTAGACCTAGTTGTCGTAATGTATCTCGGACAAGCCTTTGTTGAACAAAAAAATAAGGAGAGGGAAGGAAACAATCTTATTGAAGGAGAAATTCCTTGCAAATTCAACAGATTTTTCAGTGAGTTGGTTCATACTCAGGTTCTCACGAGAATTTCACTTCACTTCAAGCATTTCAAGACTACTGCAAAGTTCAGGTAATACCTTCATTTAAGAAATGCATAATTGAGAATGACTATTTATAAGTTCTGCACAAGGAATGTACATTGTGAAAGAAAATAAACATTTTCTTTTGTTCTAATATGTGGGTGAGAATTTTTCTTAGAGAAGAGCCTAGAGTGGAAGATAGATGGCACATTAATTATCTAAATTCACAGTATCTGAATCTTAACTATTGTTAACGTATTTCTGATGTTAGACTAGAATATCTCCGAGCTAATCTTCACATTTTAGACTCATTTTCAGTGGATTTATAACTAAGAGTAGTTGTGTCTTGCGTTCAGTATCTTGAAAATTTTATATTTTGTCCAAAACAAATAGTTTCTACATACAATTTTTACATTATTTTAATACTCATGATGGATATTGTTATTAAATCATGGTTGATTATATTTATCTAAGGTTTTATTGAGTGTTTTCTCTAATTAGTTTTGATTCCCCAACTTCTTTAATGATTGTTCTGGTGATGTTAAGTTATTAACAATTACAGTGTATTTGGTTGCTAGTGGTTGTTACTTTTTGTTTTGTTTTTTTAATGAAAGTAAAAATTAATTAATATATTGTAATAATTTTTAATGAAATGTAATAATTTAATTTAATTTTTAAATTAGAATGTTTAAACTTATTGTATTTGATTTTTAGTAGCCAAATTTCCTCAACCACACATATTATAATGGTAAATTTTTAGTTCTCTACACACTTACCCTACCTTTTATCTCGCCTATTTGAGTGGTTGACTCAATTGTATCAGGATAATAAAAGATTGTCCAAATGTGATGTTCGGAGATTTCTTACTCTGTGATTTTTGTTTGGCGATATGTTTCTCTTTGTGAGTCACTAATATTGTTGGTAAGGCAGAGGATATAAGACACAAAATAACACAAGTAATTCACACACGAAACACAAACGAGCTGCGACTCTTCTATTAATCACACGAGCTTCAATCTCTCTTAATACAATGAACCCGGTGAAGGGTATTTATCCTTTTCAACTAACGACTCGCTTGACATGCACACACTTACCAAATTTATATATCACTTAAGTCGACTTACTTAACGTTCACTTAACTTACTCTCTAAATATAATTAAATTTCCATGTGGGAGTTAATTAGCTATTTTAACAGTCCCCCTTAATTATGACCACTAAAATAACACATGACTCATGACAACTCAAACATGCCTGATGGTCTATGTCTCTGCTACGCTTACAACACCCAAGTTTCTTTTGTGAAACTCAAACACATCTATTGCTAATAGCTTTGTCTATATATTAGCCAATTCATCACTCGATTTACAAAGCTTCAAGTGAACTTCTCGATTGCTCACAAGTTCTATAATAAAATGATATCTAGTATCAATTGATTGCTCTTTTGATGAAACACGCTATCTTTTGATAGTGCAATCATTGATATGTTGTCACAATATATTGCGGTTGATCCTTGTTGTTTCTGCTTCAGTCCATCCAATACTCTTCTTAACCATATTGCTTGACATGTTGCTGATGTTGTTGCTACATATTATGATTCTGCTGATGATAGTGTCACAATGGGTTGCTTCTTAGATGCCCATGAAATCACACCTGAACCAATATGGAACACATAACCAGAAGTACTCTTCCTAGCATCCAAGCTACCTGCAAAATCACTATATGTAAA
Organism: Pinus albicaulis; assembly: GCA_034641835.2. NCBI lineage: Eukaryota > Viridiplantae > Streptophyta > Pinopsida > Pinales > Pinaceae > Pinus > Pinus albicaulis. Next base: position 28,305,967 of record MU968450.1, read on the forward strand.
TCCAATCAAATCTTTCTTTTTTGTACTTGCATACATTATGCCACAATCTCTAGTTCTTGCTATGTATCTCAGAATTCTTTTTCGTGCACTCCAATGTGTGTCTTTTGGAGTCTCCATAAATCTGGAAATCAAACTTACTCCTTGCATAATATCTGGTCTTGTAGCTGTTATGTAGGAAAATCCTCTCTGTGGACAGAGACGATCCATCTAGCCCTAGGATGAGTCTAGTAACAACAGGGAACAATTAGAAACATGATTTCCTAGATTGTAAATGCATGCAGATCTTAAATAGATCACCTACCTCAATCTGGCGCTAACTTGTGTTTGAATTCTTTGGTCCTTCGCGTTCCGTAGTCAGATCTTCACCGTCACCAGCGCTTGGTTACATGCACAAGCGGTCAAACAATAGCAAATGTGAAATCATAACATATATTAACTGATGCACCTTCATCTATAATCTCGCCTGGTACGACCATATTGCAGGCGTGTACAATGATCTCAAAGGGCACGTAAGAAGGAAAATGGTATCCCTTGAATCGACTCCAATCAAAGGAAGCAACCAAACTACATGGAGGGGAGTGCCATAGGAATAATAGGATTATCCCCTTGTGTTACAAGAGCAGAAAGACCATCCTTTTGGACTACGAGAATGAGAGCAGGAGGATCACTTTCTTGAACTATGGCGATGGGAGTCGGAGGATCGCCCTCCTGAACCATGGAAACGGGCGGATCACCCTCCGATCCCGGGGAATTAGAGGAAATAAAGAGAACCTGACTGGGATGAGGCCCACTCTCGACGGAAAAGACCTAATGAACTGTAGGTGGAATCAGGTCGACCTCTTTCTCAACTAATGATTGGTTGGAAATGGACTCAAGAGACTGACTTTCAGGGAGATCGGAATTGATCGGAGATGAATCCCGATCAATTACTTGATCAACTAGCAAAGGAATCGAAGAAAACTTTCGGTAAACAATGGGAAGACAAGACTCAGAATTCGAAAGGGTATCCAACACTTTAGAAGCTTCATCCATATAAGGACATAGGTAAATAGGATGGTTCCCTTTACACAACCTACATGGAATTTTGATTTTACCCTATTTCTTACAAGTCTTATTATCTCTAGCTAAAGGCTCATCATCAACATGATGCCTAGAGGTTGATGATAAAGGATGAATCAGACCAACAGACCACACCTCTAACACCTTCAGAATACCAGGGCAATCTCTAATAATATGATCACCCTCGCACAACTTGCAAGGGAACTTGACTTTACGGGATGAAATGGGAGGTTTCTCAGTATTAGTTGCATGGGTAGCAATGGTTGTTAGTTTGCCCCCTTTCTTATTTTCATTCTTCTTCTTAGCCACTTGGTTACTTGAATCCAAACTTTCACCGGGCGAAGAGGAAGAAAAAGGTGAAGAAACAGGCGAAGAAGGCGAGGGGTCAATCTTAAGATCAACATGGGGTTGACATGGTTCAGGTGGAGGAGAACTCGGTTGAGAGACCGTTTGGATGTTCGAAACCATAGGGATTGAAAATAACCAAACTGACAGACCAATGGTTAATCTCGGGAGGGACAACGTTTCCATATACGGAGCACTAACATTTATGAAAGAAGGAAACGAACAAGGATTCCCATCCGAGGGGACCCCTGGGTTGATGAACTCGGGAATTGTTTCCATTGATCTCAATCTAAGATGAGCGCGGGTAAAATGTTATCGTGGACGATAAATTTTATAAATTTAAAAAAACAAAACTAATCAAAATGGGTGAACTAGGAAAAAGGATTACCAGGTAGTTGTGAACTGCAATATAAACCTTGGTGATCAAATCAAAGATAAATGACCAAGGACTTAACGTACGACATCCAATATCTCCAAATGATGTGTTTGGTGTATCATGTCTACGAGGTGGTTGACTCAGTTACCTATGGCAGGTTTGCAGCCTAGTGGTGTCTCCCAAAATATACTCGGCGGTACATGGGAGTCCAAATCCATAGTAGTGTTGTCTTACGATAACCATTCGATGAGAGCATCCCAAATTATACTTTCATACATCAATATACTTCCATACACGGGACGGGATATCACCCCTGGGTTGTAATGCAGACTGTTAGCGACAACTCCTATGCTTAACAACGTCGGAACACGTCTCTAGCCTAGACCTCTAAATGTGATTTGTTAGGTTCCAAATGCTCCTTAGATTTATTGAATAAATTTTAAGGTTGATCTTGAATTATGTCTCGATTTAAAAGTCCTACCGATGTCATATGCACCCCTAAATGTAGCTAAATGAGAAAAGAACCATTCATTTCGTTGAATCCTACGTTAATGAGGGAGAGGGAAACTCACACAATCAACGCAGAAACAAAACAAATGCATAAAACAAAATTCACTTTTCTCTTCAAGCACGGAATTTTAAAGTGAAACAAAATTTTTACAATTTTCTTCCTTTCACTAAATGCACTAAGAAGCTAATCGAAATGAAATGAAATTTTCTAAAGCGAAATGAAAAAAAAAAAAATGTTTGTATTTTTATTATAAGCACAATGTGAAATGTAGAATGCAAATTAATCAACAGTGCTCTGAGTACTAATGAAATCTCTCAAACATGCATATAAGAGGCAAAGATTTCAAAAATCAAAGAGAGACGTAAACCATTTTCTTCAAAACAAATCACTCTTCATTCGCACATTGATTAATCACTCAAAGAAAACAAACTTAATTCGGAGGACAAGCAATTGTAATCTATGCTTGATGGCCAATAGAAACTCAAATGTATTCAGAGTTTACACTTTAAAAATGCTATTCGTGAAAACTGACTCAAAGACGAAACCCAATCAAACATTAAGCCTGAAAGGTATGACAAGACTTGATTCAATGAGAAGTTTGGAATTCAACAAAGTAAGCAACCGCTCGGATGACCTGAGGACACATAGAAACCCTAGGAAGACAAGGATGCAATATCTTTACAAAAGAGACAACCAAAGGTGCAAAACTCGAACCATAAATGTCACTGAACAGAGAAGAAACAGAGCTACTCAAACAAGCAGGAACACTCAGAAGGATAAGACTCACTGGCTAACCAAATGAAGGAAACCCTAAAAAATTCACACACAGGAATCAGCGCAACTATTAGGCCACAACCCTCGCTAGAAAGGTAAAATCACGATTGTGTAAAATGCATACAGCGCTGATCGGCGTGATTGTCAGAGTAATACCAGCACTGATCGAGGAAAATATTAAAAAATAAAAGGGTTTTCTAAACTGACACCAAGCTTATCACTTCAGTAAAGAGATAAAGGTCTGTAATCAATTACAGGAGCTACAAAGACAAGGAGATGGAAACTCGATGAAATTTGAAGACAAGGACATGGAAAATCGAAAATAGGAGACTGAAAGGCTAGCACTCCCCAGCGGGTTCACCAATTTGTTATGCAGTAAAATCCTCTCTGCGGAGAGAGACGATCCCTCTAGCCCTAGGATGGGTCTAGCAACAACAGGGAACAATTAGAAACCTACTTTTCTAGATTGTAAATGCATGCAGATCGTGAATATATCACCTACCTCAATTTGGTGCTAGTTCTCATTTGAATCCTTTGGTCCTTCACGTTCCGTAGTCAAATCTTCGTCGTCACTGGTGCTTGGTTACCTGCACAAGGGGTCAAACAATGGAAAACGTGAAAGCATAACATATATTTTTCATATACAACCTACTTAGTTGATCAAGGAAAACTGAGAATCCAATCACACATTAAAGACAGGAATGGAAAGCACAGAGCAATTGTATTATATTAAAATAGAGAGAGGGAGTTACAACCTGTGCCTTGATGTCGCAACTCTCCTTCGACGGGTCCTGATCCAGGCACGTCTCCAAAGCGCTCTTTCAACTTGATGTGGAGGTCAAAAGGTCTCGACTCTCGCTCGATACCTATAGCAACAAAATATCTCTCAGTTATTCTTCTATATTTGTTCTAACTAGCAGAGCTATGGGAGATTTTCCATTATATAGCAAACGAGGAGAGAGAATGGATCCACTTTAGGTGGGGAAATGGGTTATCCCTTTGGGTGGTTCCACTTTTGTAGGAACAAAGAGCCCAAAGGGAGAATCTTGGCTCTATCCTCAGAAATAAACAACCATCTCTCTGCCACGAAGCTTCCAGATCTCGAAGCTTCACTTCCATTTTTGAAAAAATTTCTAGAAGAGGATCGACGCGAGTATGATCCTCATTCCAGCGCCGATCGGCGCAGCCCTAGACCAAAAAGAGGCCATCGGTGCGAGCAAGACACAGAGAGGGTGTGTCGCTCCAGATAATTAGGTTTTCAAGGAGTTACTTCAAGAATGGTCAAAATATATTTTACCCATTGTGCTGGAAGGGATATAAAGGCATATTTTCATGATAGAAAATAGACACAGGGGTCATTGTTAGGGATCTCCAAGATCAGGAAAAAGGAGTACAGGTACACTAACAAATTGTTGTTTAACAGTAGCTGTGAGATACATGAGGCTTCCAACCAATCTTTTGAATAGAGTTGGATTGACATTTGATCCTTCATCATCCTTGCTTAACTTTGTACCTGTTGCAACTGGTGTAGGGACAAGTTTACAATTTTCCATCCTGAATCTTTTTAGCAAATCTCTAGCATATTTATTTTGACAAATAAAAATTCATTTTTCAAATTGCTCAACTTTGATGCCAAGAAATTATTTCATGAGACCAAGATCTGTCATCTCAAATTCTTTCATCATGGATGCTTCAAATTCATCTAACTCAAGATCACCTGTAAAAATCATGTCATCGACATATAAGCAAACAATCAAAATATGTCCAAACTCATTTACCCTTGTGTATAAGGTAGGCTCAATGTTGCTTTTGCAAAATCCATTCTTAATCAAGTAGCTATCGATTCTGCTATACCATGCTCTAGGTGCTCGCTTCAATCCATAGAGCGCTTTCTTCAACCTGTAAACTTTATCTTCTTTACCTTCAACTTCATAACCTGGAGAATGTTTCACATAAATTTCTTCTTCTAGAATTCCATTCAAGAAGGTTGATTTTACATCCATCTGATATACTTTCCACTTGTTCTGAGTTGTTAAGGATAGAACTTCTCTTACAACATCCAGTCTGGCTACTGGAGCAAACGTTTCTACAAAGTTTATTCTTGGTTGCTTTGAGAATCATTTTGCTACAAGTCTTGCTTTAAATCTATCAATTTCACCTTTCTCATTCAACTTTTTCTTTTACACCCACTTCACACCAATGAGGGTTTTATCGTTTGGTAAATTAACCAAATCCCATGTGTCATCTTTTCAATAGCTTCAATTTTTTCATCCATGGATTGCACCCAATTTTCATCTTTGATTGCTTCTTCAAACGAAGAAGGTTGGAATGAAAGCAATGAAAAATTTGAACTAACATCCAAATCTCATAAATATCTTTCAAACTTCTCGTCTTTCTCTTACCATTGCTTGATTCATCACCTGATTGGCTACTGGGAGAATTATGGTCTATTGATCTGCTTGAAGATCCATGTTGCTCTGAAAATCTTGGAGTCCTTGATGGCGTAAATTTGTTTGGTGTATGCTCCTCAGATTCTTGTTGCTCCTTTTCTGCTACATCATCCTCTTCCATCAATGGTTCTTGTGCATCAATTGTTTTTTCTACAGTCCCATTCCATGACTCTTGTTCTTTGAACACACAACATATCTGTTGATTATGGTCTTCTTGGTGACAGGGTTATACAATTTGTGAGCTTTTGACTGCTCACTATAACTATTAAATATGCATTTTTCACTTTTATCATCCAATTTTCATATTATCTACTTAGGTAAATGTGCATAGGCTACGCATCCAAAAAATTTGAGATGAGATACGCTCCATGACATACCTAACCATACTTCTTCTGGTACACTCTTTGTAGGATATATGTTTATCACATAAACAACACATGCAATTGCTTCTGCCCAATACTCATTAGACAAGTTTCTTCCTTTTAAGATGCTCCTTGTCATGTTCATGATTTTTCTGTTATTTCTCTCTGCTACACCATTCTGTTGTGGTGTGTACCTAGTTGTAAATTTTCTTATGATTCCATGTTGTTTTCCGTACTCAAGGGATGCCTTCGAATCATATTCTCCACCGCAATCTGAACTCAATACCTTGATCTGTCAATCACTTTAGTTCTCTGCTAAGGCTTTGAATTATTTGATCTTTGCAAAAGTTTCAAACTTTTGCTTTAAGAAGTAAACCCAATTATTTTTGTTATAGTCATCAATAAAAGTGAGGAAGTAACAACTTCAACCAATCGAATATGTCCTCATAGGTCCACACAAGTCTGTATGCACCAGCTCAAGAGATTGTCTTGCTCCATATGCAACTCCCTTTGGAAAGTTTTCACAGTGTTTCTTTCCCAAGATGCAACACTCACATGTACTAGCAGGTTTTTTGATGGGAGGTAATTCTCTGACCATCTGTTTCTGTTGCAACAATCTTAAACCAGAAAGATGCAAGTGTCCAAACCGAAAGTGCCATAACAAGTAATCATTATAACATGAAATTGTAAAAGAACTAATCTGATAATTGTAATTCATGATTAGAGGAAAGAATTGGTTCCTCATCATTTGCACCTTTGCTATCAGTTGCTTGCTTGGGGGATTGTCATAAATAACACACTCTTGTCCTTGAAAGATAACTTTGTATCATTTTTGCGTCAATTGACCAAGACTAATCAAATTATGTTTGAGACCAAGAACATAATATACCTTTGAGATTGTCTTTGGCTCCCCCTGCTTGGTAAGAATGTTGACCACTCATTTTCCATCTACATCCACAGTATTGTTAGTCCCCAACTTTACCTATGTCTTGACAGGTTGATCCAAATTTTCAACCAAACTCTTGTTTTCTGTCATGTGGTTACTGCAACCACTATCTAATAGCCACACATTATCAGAAGGTTCATGCATTGTATGGAAAGCTAGGAACATAGATTTAGTATTCTCCGTACTAACATTAGCTCTTTGATTTCCTTGATCAACTATCTTCTTCCTACAATCACGGGCATAGTGATCAAATTTATTGCAATAATAACATCTCACCTTTTATTTGTCAAATCTTTAGTTATTGTTGAAGCTTCTATTGTTGCTTCCACTTTCATGTTCATGCTCATCTCGACCATCTCTTTGACCACCATGTCTTTTGCTCGTCCTCTGCCTTTCGATCTACCTCTTCCTTGACCTCTTGAAATAGAAACTTGACTTTTGAAAGAAGTTTCTAAAGTGGAATCCTTATTTATGTCTATCCTTCCCTCATGTGATAGAAGTAATCCCATCAACTCATCAATTGTCAGTTTTTCCAAATCTTTGGCTTTTTCTGTGGCTGCTACCACAACATCAAACTTGGTAAACAAAGATCTAAGGACTTTCTCAATCACTGTTTCATATTTAATTTCTTCACCATAAATTTTTAACTGATTTACAACAGACATGACTTGATTCATGAGAGAATCAATGTCCTTTGTCTCCTTCATCTGCAGCCTTTCAAAATCTCTCCTATTATTCTGCAATTTAACAATATTAACTTTGGCCATACATTGATAGCTTGTCACCAAAGTTTCCCATGCTTCCTTTGTTGAACACTTGATCATAATTTTTTGGAACACTGCTCGGTGTTCTCCCTGCTGGATAAGAAGCAACGCTTATGCATTCTTCCTTTTGTCTTTCTTCCATTTTTTTCTCTCTGCATTACTAAGAGCTCGTTCTTATGTTTCGTTTTGAGGTTCTGCAAACCCAAACTTAACATGATCCCAAACATCATGCGCTTTTAACATGGTCTCCATCTTAATGGCTCACACATCATAATCTTTCCCTGTGAAATGAGGAAATTGTGGCTAAAAACTCGACGTTGTCATATTTCTTCACAAAAAATATTATTCAATAAAACCCTAAATTTCTCATTTTATAAAAGCTTTGAAAAACTCTTTTCAATAAATAAAAAATCCCTTTCAATAAAACCCTAAGATTCATTTTTATATAATAAATATTTTTGAAAAAAATTATATAAGAACAAAAAACTTTTATAATAAACTCCTCTTTTATAATATATATCTTTTTCTATATCGTTTCTTAAAAAAAATAATATAAAAATATTTGTTTTTAAACTATATAAATCCCTTTGTATCTCCTTAAAAGATCCTCAAAATAAATCTTCATGTATGATTTGAAAAACAAATAACTAAAAGATCTTACCATGTGACCTTTTAATTTAAAACAAAATATCAAACCTCTTAAAAAAAGTTTGGTACAAATATGGCTTGTCACGTATCAATATCGAACCCTTTGTTTGACTTTTTAAACACGATTGTTGGCCTTTTTTAAAAGCTCCCCCTGATTTCACACCCTAGTTTCACAAAAAGTTGCTCACGAAAACCCGATTATTGGAAAACTGCAAGTTGCGTAGTTTTTTCACCAAGAAAGTGCGGAATTTCGGCGATTTTTGCAGTTTGCGTACTCCTTAACAGTCGTGATTTTGCAAAAAAAATTGTTGGCTTTCTGCTCTTGACTTTCTTTTCACCAGATCTATAAGCTCCACAGATTTTATAAGACATAAAATAACACAAGTAATTCACACATGAAACACACATAAGTTGTGGCTCTTCTATTAATCATACGAACTTCAATCTCTCTTAATACAATGAACTTAGTGAAGGGTATTTACCCTTTTGTACTAACAACTCGCTTGACACGTACACACTTGCTAAATTTATCTATCACTTAACTCGACTTACTCAATGTTCACTTAAATAACTCTTTAAATATAATTAAATCTCCATGCAGAGTTAATTAATTATTTTTAAAATATTTATAAAATCAAAGTGAATGGGACCTTCTTTCAGAAAATATGACATTCATATGGAATTAAAATCTTACCACTTCTAGCCATCAATATTGCAGAATTTATGAGCAATGACTTCGAGGATTCATAAAAATTTATATTGCATAATGAAGGCCATTCATATTAGCAAGCATTCATCAATGTCTGTTTGGTTTTTGGAGCTAATTACGTTTTTATTTTCTCTAGATGCCACACTTCACTAAATATATTTATAGATATTATAAATGTAGAAATAAAGAAAAATGACATGCCATTTGCTCAGTCCGTGCAGCCTCAAGGGAATGTCATAAACTGAATCTGTGAGATCATAAACTTATTTTAGAATTGTTTCATGTTGTTTTTTTCCTTTATGATATACAAAGGTCAAGAAGTAGTGAGGTAGCCACTGATTGAAATGGTCCCGGATGTAGACAAAATACTTTATCTTTGTTGAATAGATGTTAATTGTTGTTGTAATTGTTCTTGTTTCTGATTTTTTTCACTGGTTTTGATTGAGTTCAAGTATATATAGACAAAAATATAGAATAAAACTAAGCCCTTTATCTTCTGGTTTTGCTAGACTTTAATTTCACAAAAATTGTATACCACGTACTCTTTTCTTAGATCTAAAGTAGGCATAACAACACAAAAACTTCATGAATCTTACTGTTAGGACATTGCAGACTTGTGAATCTGTTGTTCAACGACGAGAGAAAGGAATGGTAAAATTCTCAGAATCAAACATCAACGAATTGGGGAAGCTTCATTTTAAATATGGAGTAATTGATGAACATTTTGATGTAAGTGCAGAGAAAAATTTTAACCCATTTCATAAAGAACAATATTTTTGGCAGTGCAGTTGGACTTACTTTAAATGGCCTCTAAAGGTTGATGATATGTTTTGATCTCAAAAGTTGTAGGTGGAAGATTAATTTTAAATATGGATTAATTGATGAACATTTTGATGTAAGTGTAGAGAAAAATTTAAGCCCATTTCATAAAGAACGATATTTTTGGCAGTGCAGCTGGACTTACTTTAAATGGCCTCTAAAGGATGATGATTTGTTTTGATCTCAATATTTTTGCATGTATTTAAATTATCCTTGCTCAAGACTATTAAGGATGTTTTTTCTGACATGTCGTCTCCATAAATGAAAATAGCCTGGGATGAAGCCTATACCCAATTGGCTGAAGCTATCAAAAGCGAAATGAAGACTGTGCGACCCTGAGTGCCCTGACTTTGTTGCTACCTATTAACAAAGTCTTGGCAACTAATTTCTCATATATATTTAAGATAATGGCTTATGATGTTTCAAGAGACGACATAAGTTGCCCTTGATATGTGATTGAAGGTAAGTTCCTCCTTACTGGGCTCTGTTTTAGAAAAGGAACCTGCCGAATTTCTGGTTCGAGATAAAATCAATAGGATTATTCAGTGACATAAAGAACCAAATGAATGAGGAGTAGGAGGTGAACGCTTGAGGATGAAGATAGTTTACAAAAAATTCTACATTGTCTTCTCTTAAGTCTCTGGTTTTTTTCTGTGGGTTTTCCGTGTATTAAATTGTACTCGCTCTCCTCATGCACTAACGAAGTTACCAAGAGGTGTTGTTTTTGGAAAGAATGGTAACACACAATTGGTCGGGGACGCGTTATGACATCTGACTCTCTCGTGCTTGCTCTTTGTCATGCACTATAGAAGTTCTCAAGAGATTTGTTTTGGGTGGGGTGGTAACACATAGTCGGTCTGGGAAGAGTTATGACATCTGACTTTTTTATTCTCGACCAAAGCATAATACTAGGATTCGTTGTTGTGTTCATTCTACACTCCATCATATCTCTCCATGTGAAGCAGCACATACAGAGTTCAAATTCAAAATAGCTGCACTTGGAACCCTCTACAGTTGGTGAAAAGAGCATCGGATAACCATTCAATATGGTTACCATTTTGGCACAAGTGGACTCATTCTTTTATCATTTCACAATCTTGCCAAGACTTTGGGTTTCGTTTCTGCCATAGATGGTGGCACTGCAAGGGTTGCGTGTGTTGTTGTTGTTGCGAAGTGTAAAGTTTCTGGTCTCTGCAACAAGGTCTGGTTATTCCGGTGGCTTATCCGGCTACCTTCCGAACATTTGGGTGATAGGTTCTTTTTCAAAGACATATCTGATGAATGACCTGGCTCCTACCCCAAGAACATTGAAGAAGTTCTAAATTCTTTGTCCTTTTTTAGATCTAATTCTGATTGCCTGGAGAACATTCATAAAGTGACAGGATTTGGGTCTTCTTTCTTAAGGTACTATATTTCAAGGTGACATATGATTTGGGTCATACTTTATTCGGGTTGGTCACTTCTATTTATGGCCTTTATTCTTTCTGCATGTATTTCCTAGTTTTTATCCTTTTTAATCACTATGAACATTATTCTTTTGTCCGGATTGTACTTGTCACTTCTATGTTCTGATGTCATTGTCTATCGGGTAGGTATCCATCTTTATGGCACAGAGATTATAGGCCTCTCCTTCCTTTATTATCCACCTTCCACTTTAGTACCACGTTGAACGCCCTCTTAATGAAATCTGTCTGGGATCATTTTCTTTGTCTCGGGACTCTCACTTAGTTGTCTCTCCTATCCTTGTTGTCTGGCATTCCATCTTCAATACGGGAGCGTCCCCTGTGGCTCTGCCATTCGTTTTCTTTGTCACTATGGAATTTCTTTCGTGTTTCTTCTAGTAGCAGTGCTCTATTGGTTTTGTCTCATGATGGATGTCGTCGACATACTCTCTTCAGATACGTCGACCCACGGGGCACTGATTGTCGCCGCCTTATGTGATGAAAAGGAACGATTGGGAAAAACAGTCCAAGTTGCCTCAAGGTTGACATCTGATCATAATCTGATACATGCATCAGCTCATAACTTGAACGAAGACCTGCGTCAAAAGAGGCCTGTATTTTCTTCACACAGGAACGAGCTACACTCCAACTCTCAGTCGGGACTGTCGAGGTGAAAGTCTCATTCCAATGACCAGTGCTATAAACCTGTAGCTAATGTCAAACAAGTGATTTTATAGCATAATGACCTCTGGGACAGAGTTGCAAGCTTGCAAAACCGAGCGCTGATAGGGAGATGGCTATATCCTGATGATTTAATCATAGATATGACAGAGTGGGTCAAAACCTTTGGTGCCCATTCTAGGCTACATCCCAAAAGTGAGTAAAATGGTGGGGAACTGGTTCAATGTACATTTTCTGCATGAGGAAGACTATAGGAGAATAATGGATCACACCTGGGTCCAGGGCAGGAGCTTCATGCGGCTCCTTCTGTGGTTTTTGGGATTTAATCCTGTCATCAATGCCCCGAAGAGTAAACTGGTATGAGTTAACTTACCAGGACTACCCCTTGATTTCTGGACATTGAAAACTCTTCGAGCTATCAGAAACTCCATTGGCACGACCAAACACTTGGACCCAGATGTATCGGCACTGCGGACAAGCGCATCGCTTGGATTCTGGTTGAATTTTCTTTCCAAGGAGGGTTGTCGAGTGATGTTGACTTAATTTAGGGACAGTGCATACATCGACAGAGAGTGGACTACTGGGGTGTGCCATTCCGTTGTCTAATTTGCCACCACAAGTGTCACTTGCAAATATCTTGTCCTATGCGATAATGGAGGAGAGGACGCCACAGAGACATCTATTATGGTCGCCAACAAGGAAAGACGTCTGCTCATACTTTTGGCTCGGAACATTCGAGTAAGTCAATTCCCCCTTCTTTTAACAGTGTCAGATCCTTATCTTCTGATTTGCCTATACTAAATGTCTGGTCTGCCATTTCCACTTCCATTCTTTCATCTACGGTCTCACCCCGGAGCGATGAAGATATCTCCCCCCTTTCCTGCAAATCCTCCTCACCGCATCCGGATAAACCTATTGATGACCCTCATGGCACTGTATTTTCGGGCAACCCCATCTTATCTCCCTGTCCGCACCCCTCTGAACCGTTGGTAGTCTCTCCCTCAATGCCCCCTCTGGAGTGCGCTTCCCCTCTATCCTCACATGAACCTGATCACCCTAACCACCCGGATTCCCCGAGGAATACTGTGGGAAGCGACCTGGAAACTCTGCTAGGAAACCCGATGCTTGATATGGCGGTACTTATAGTCTTCGATAAAGGATCTCCAATCCCCCTCCCTATAATTTCTCCTGAATCTTCCTCTAATATTACTGTCAGAAAGTCTTCCAAAAAGGGCTCCAGACATTTTCGTGGTTCGCTCAAGACCAAATCGTTATTTCAAGGGGACCTGTATGATTTGCATGATGTTCCTATATCTGTTTTTGGTGATCTTCGGGGCCTTAGAGCATGCAACCCCAATGTTGTTCCTAAATGATGACTGTCATCTCTCTAAACATACGGGGGATGGGTGCCCCCTCTAAAATTCTACGCCTTCGTCAGATGTTTTCAAAATTACAGCCCTTGGTGGTTTTACTCCAAGAAACTCTCTATAATAGTGCAGTTGCTATTGAAGCTATTTTAAGCATTCGCTCGGGTTGGCATGTTGTGGGAGTGGATGTTGTGGGTCGGGCGGGCGGTATGCTGGCCACATGGGATCCCTTATTGTTCATTATAAAGGCCTTTAAACTCTTTGGAGGCATTTTGTTATATGGTTATCTCAAAGGGGTCTCAGATTCGTTCTTCCTTTTAAACTTATATGCACCTTGCCAAAATCAGGTGGCCTTTTGGGAGCGGATGGACCAATCAAGGATCCTTGGTCTCTAAAATCTTATGATTCTGGGTGATTTCAATGCCACCCTATCTGCTGAAGAACCATGGGGTGACAAGGAGCAGTTGGATCCATTGGCTGACAAAATTGGCCAAATCTTCAATGATTCGGGAATGATTGATATCAAGCCCTCTCCTCTAGTGCCGAAATGGACGAATAGGCGTATTGGAAATGATTTCATTGGAAAACGATTTGATTGAGCCATGATCAAGGTCTCACTTTTCCAAATATTTGTGAATATCTGGTCTGCGGTGTTTTCTTCAAACCTCTCTGATCATATGGCGGTCTCTCTAACTTAGCGACAGGAATCTATATCGGTTAGGTTGCCTTTCAAATTCAATCGTGTCTGGCTACAGGACTCCTCCTTTAATAAAATGGTGATTGAATTTTGGAGAAAGGAGGATCTTGACCACGAATAGGTGGTTTGGGTAAAGTTTGTTGATAAACTTAGAAGTCTCAAGGCCATTGTAAAGAAATGGCAGAAAGAGAAAACAGTGGAGTTAAGAATGGAGCTGAGGGACATTGACAGAAACATATCTCAGATTTATTTGGACATGAAGAATGCCCCTCCTGACTCTCAATCTTACTCCAAACTTGAGATGTTGGAGGCCCAAAAGTTAGAGATTTTGAAAATCCATGAAACAAATTGGAAGTTAAAAATAAAAGTACAATGGTTGCAGGAAGGCGACCTGAACACTAAGTTCTTCCATAATTGTGCAAATGGACGGAAGAATAAGAATTCAATTTGGAGGATTAAGGCCGCGGATGGTTCCATGAAACATAAAACTGCTAACATCTAGTTTGAGGCGCTTAAATATTTCTCTGACTTTTATAAATCAGACCCTAAAATTGACCATCAATGCCAATCTTGGATCCTTGAACATATGCCCAGCATGTTTGACCAAAATGAAAAAAAATGTTATGGAGGTAGAAGTAACAAAAAGGGAGTTAGAAGATGCTCTAAAATCATTTGCACACGACAAAAGACCCGAGACGGATGGTTGGCCGACTGAATTATATCTTCACTTCTATGACTTGATGGACGATGAATTGCTTTCGGTTGTGGAACATATTCGAATTCTGGGATTTGTTCCTGGTGATATGAACTCCACCTTCCTTACTATTATTCCTAAATCTTTGGATCCTACTCTCTTCTCAGATTTTAGGCCAATTTCTTTATGCAATGTGGTGTACAAAATCACCTCCATAATTATAGCCAACAGAATTCGAGGGACCCTATCTTCATGCATTTCTAAGGAACAATTTGGTTTTTTAAAAGGAAGGTCAATACATGATGTAGTTGCTATCACACGGGAGGCTTTACACTCCATACATGAATTCAAAACAGAGGCTCTAATCATGAAGATTGACATCCACAAGGCTTATGATTCTGTTGATTGGTCTTTTATTAGACTAATTCTCCTGAAGGTTGGCTTATCTATATAGTCAATAAGATGGATAATGGCCTCTATTACTTCTTTAAGATATGCAGTTTTGATAATGGGTTGCCGACGGATTTTTTCTTGGCTGAAAGAGGGCTTCGACAGGGATGTGCTTTATCTTTGCTTATTTTTATTCTTATAATGGATGGCTTCAGCAACCTCCTGAAGATGGAAAAGAAAAAGGGTTACTTTGATGGACTGGCTTTCTCTCCTTCGGAATGTATCCCTCATTCCTTATTTGTGGATGATCTGCTGGTATTTGGTAAAATTAATAGAAACCAATGGTTCTATCTGCACTACATTCTCACTCGTTTTGGAGCAGCTACTGGGTTATATATCAACAAAGACAAATCTTTCTTACTTTATGATTCAGGTGACGAGGAAGAAATCAAATTCATTGCAGAGTTTATGGGGACTGACAAGAATCATGTCACGCTTGGAATCACATATTTGGGGTTTATACTCAAACCTTGTTCTTACAAAAATAGAGATTGGATTTCGCTAATCGACAAATTTAAAAATAAGATACTCAAATGGACAAGTAAGTTCTTATCG
The DNA here is from genome assembly GCA_034641835.2 of Pinus albicaulis. Classification (NCBI taxonomy): domain Eukaryota; kingdom Viridiplantae; phylum Streptophyta; class Pinopsida; order Pinales; family Pinaceae; genus Pinus; species Pinus albicaulis. Next base: position 28,321,616 of record MU968450.1, read on the forward strand.
CTTGGTAGTAGATACATCTTGATTCAAGTTGTCTTATCTCAAATTGTGGTCTACTGGTCTCACCTGTACTACCTCCCGGTGAGCACAGTTAACAAAATAAATGCTATTGTTGAAAAATTCCTTCGGGGGGGTTCCTCGGACCGCAGAAATATCCATCTTTGCAAGTTGGAGGCCATCTCCATTCCGAAAATATTTGGTGGATGGGGACTCTTGAACCTCAGAATTTTCTCAAATGCGCTGCTGCTTAAATCCTTATGAAGGGCATTGAAGGGCGAAGGAGTATGGTCCAAAATAATTTTACACAAATATGTTGTGGGAGACCCTATTCAATCTCTTTAACTGGGATGTACGCAGACTGCACATAAGGCGTCCCTCATCTAACGCAGCTTCCAAAGAGTGATGCTTATCATGGGTCAGAGACTGGTCTGGAATTTTGGAACGGGAAAAAAAATTACTATTAGGTGTCGACAGAATTCTGGGCCTTGACAACACCCTTCAGCTTTATCCTCATCTATTGCACAAACTTCAACATAGTGGTATCTTCTCTCTCTTTGATCTTATATCATGTTGGAATCTTGGGGCTCCCATATGGAAATCATCTGAGATGTTGGGGCTAAGGAGTAGCAAGGTTGTCAGCTGGGAGAGCCTCAAAAACCGATTACAGTCCATGGGCTTATTCTTCAAAGGTGAAGGCGATGTCCTGGTTTGGAATGGGAAGCTCAACATTGAAGGATTATAGGTAAAGGATATTTATGAGCATCAAATTGCTAAGATGACACGTGATTCAACACTGTCTCCTTTCTATGCTGCATGGAAACTAAAAATACCTACAAATTTATTGTTATTTGGATGGTTACTTTGGAAAAACAAAGTTCTTACTTGGGAGGCTCTTTGCAAGCGGGGATTTAGCGGACCTGGAAGATGCCCATTTTTCCATCAACGTGAAGATATGTCTTACCATATTTTCTTTTCATGTACTTCTTCTCTTCCTATTTGGCAACGTTTTGCTAGGTTATTGGGAGACCCTTCTTGGAGGCCTATTGACTGTATTCAGACTATTAAAACTTGGGTTGCTGCAAACTGCTCCTATAAATCCTTACCCTTTTATGTATTTTAAGAAATCTTGTGTGCCCAAAATTGCAGTATTTTTCAAGATATTCCCACAATCCAATCCAAGATTATCGAGAACATAGTTATATGGATAAATGATCGGCCTTTTGTCTCCCCTGCCATTGTGGACCTCTCAAAGAGGAATTGCCCTCACCATATTGATCTCCCGACGATTTACTTTAATGGAGCTAATAAGGATGGGATATGTGGTTGTGGTGCCTGGATAAAGCTCGCCAACAAAGACTGATATCATATGGTTTGGAATGAGGTGTTGTCACAAACAACAAGGCGGAAATAATGGCCTTATGGAGTGGGATCCTGATTTCTTATCATCTCAAACTCCCTTCTATTCACATATATGGAGACTCAAAATCCACTATAGATGGGATCACTGGCACATGCGGTATACCATGCAGTTTTACCCTTGATTGGATGCAGCGGATCAAGTTTCTTGTCAGGAAGTTTCAATCATAAACCATTCAACACATTTATAGGGAGAATAACACGTGTGCTGACTCTTTATCCAAAAGAGGACTGATGTCTCCTTTTGGAGCCATTCAGATCTCTCATTACAGGGCTTCCACCTTAATGGATTCTCAATTTTTTCTTCTACCATAATTCCTGCTTCAAGTGAGACTGATTTATACAAGCGAGCCTGTTTTTAATTGCAACCGAGCGGGTTTTCCTTTTTGCCTATGCTTTATTTCCTTGGCTTTATTATCATTGTATATGTCGAATCCTACTCTCTGTATTTAGCTTTTAAATTTCATTATCGTCCTTATGTTGTATTGTATCATATGACTTACTTGCTTTGTCCCTCTTCATGTTTCTAGGCTTTGAGGAAGTTTATATTTTTGCTTAAATGTCTGGCTACATTCTCGTCTTTTGGCATGCGGGTTTCTGAACTGGCTATAAGGCTCGTAAGGACTTATTCACAGGGTCTATGATTTTTCCTCCATGTAATGGGATGGAACGCCTCTACATGGTGTTCACATATAATGTTCTAATCTGACATATGTAATAATGCAATTACTATATGTATCTGAACATGATCACATATGATCTGATGAATAGGAACTGTTAGTATATAACAGTGTTTTTTTCATCCTGAAAAATAAAAATTAAAAAAAAAAAGGTTTATTTCTTGATAACATGCAGACCTTAGAGATTATTATCTGTTCATAACCAATAATAGACTTTAATATCTCAAGACGGTTGTCATTAAGATCTATGAGAAGTAATTAAGAACTATAATAACCATCATTGGCTCCTACCAGGTACACATAATGCCCCCGGTCATTATTATCAGATCCCTTTGTATTTTTTACACCTATTATAGAGTCCTAAATATAAGGATGTCTGTTTGCATCAGGTTCAATTTTTCGATAAAGCCCTTGTAGATTGTAAAGAGTTTTACTGATATATATTAGGTTAATAATATTATTTCCCTTAATTACATGATTGATCCAGGTGACTTTTTCTGTCTACGTTGACTTTTGGGTCGGTTGTTGTTGTGATTCCATGGTCAAGTTCTAAGGTGATGGATGGCTTGGATATTTAGTAGGCTTTGGATGCTCACTGCCATCAATAATTTGTTCTTGTGTATCATTATTGTCATTGAATATTTTTGTGTACCACTATTGTCATTGAATATTGTTGTGTCTACCAGGACTCCATTTATGTTTGCCACTTCTTCAATTGGCGTCAACTTTGGTGTGGTCAGTCAAGGTCGATTTGGGATGTCACTTTTCTCTCTCGTTTCCATTCCATGTTCATTGGGAATATAAGAATTATGGGAGTATATTAGTTATTGGATTTCTAAGTTACTTTTTATTAGTGAAAATTTGCATTGGTTATTTGCTATGTCATTGAAGACATAACCACTGCGATGTTATCAAACTTATTATTCTCATCAGGATTGTTGTTGTAGCTTACAATAATAATAACAAAATTATTGGTAGGAAAATTGGGTTTTACTATGGGAAAAACCATATACAAGGCACAAGAATTGAACTTGGTTGTGGTAAGAATTGAACATTGGCTTATAATAATTGAAAATTTTCAAAATTTGGTATTGGTATATTACATCTCAATTTACATCATGTTGAACACTCAACAATTTACAAAATTGAATTTGACTTCACTATCAGGTCCTTGCGTGCATTTTAGTGACTGCATATTTTATGCCATAAAAAGCATACAATTACTGCTCAACCTATTTTGGCAACCATGGATCTTAGAGATTGTAATATCCCAAAAGGGAGAATGCAATGATAAACAAACACAATATTTGTAACAACAGATTATGTACACATAAGTTATGATCAACACATAGATACACAGAATAGGTGAGCCAATTTATTATGTTGGAGATGAATATAGATACAACAGTGCATAAGATAGAAGCACTCAAGCCAACAAAGTGGCCTAGAATGACCCTGAAAACATGCCAAAGCAAGCACTGTGTAACTGGAGCTGATGTAAGGAAAACATTGCATTGTCCCTTCAGTTGATGATAATCTTACAGCTGTTGGTTGAAAGGGAAATGCATATCTATGGGGCTCTAGAGCTCTAATGATGCCAATATTTCATATTTGGGCACTACGATGGAAACCCAAGATAACCCAGAAAGGAAATCTAGAACTAAGAAGATAAGAAATTCACCCTCCTTGGGTTTGATCCCTTGATTGTTGGGTTATGCAAATCTGAAGCATAAACTGATGTAAGATGGCTGAAAGATGCTACAGATCAAATCTATGCTTTGAGGATTGATCCCTCCTTCAGATATACAAGCTAGAAGCTTGAGATCTAGCTTCTTCTTCCTCCTCTCAAGATAACAATTGTTTCATATACGACAACTGGAAAGATTGTGTTGTAGGGGAGGGAGAGACTGATGCCTGCTGCAAAATATGTCTACTCGGCTCAAGAATGATGGAAATAATACATATAAAGTGAGGGGGAGATCCCTCATAGGATTTCCAGCTGAAGTACTGGAAACTTCCCTCCTCTAATGGATCTATAGGACTAGACTGTGCAATCCTTGATGGGATTGTTGCTGCATGGAGGTGTAATATGTTTGGCATGATGCCTGATACAAATATGAAGCACTAGAGGGCTGATCTTGAAGCTCAAGGTGCAAGGATGAATCCTCCATCGGTTCCTCAGCTGAAATACCAAAGGACAACCTCCTCCTCTCAAACCTTGATGCCGAAATGTGTTATTTCTAAAGATGTATGGGCTCCAGAAAGTAGGAACAATGTGGAAACAATTCCCAATGATGAATGGAAGCTCAGAGTAACCTTCCCAGAGTAGGCACTTGAAGTCCCCCGTGGGTAAGGGTGGGATTCCCGCTCGGGAACATCCTGTGCTAAACAGCACTGCAAACTTAGCTAAACAGCATAAGCGTGCATAAAGATGTCACATGACAAATCTAGATCTAAATAGATCAATAATCAATAATACAAAATCCTGCCTCTAATGTTGCCTTCATCTTCATTATATAGATTGTGAACCTTCCCATGCCTTGGCCCACCTCATAACTGCGTTGTACATGTGGACATAGGTCTCCATGTTGACTGCAATGTCTCTCCATGTTCTCCATGATCTCTCCATTTAGTGTTCGCCCTCTCCATCATGTGTGCACTAATGCACCACTTCCTCCATCATCTCATAATTTATTTCTCTATGATATTACTTTTATTCCCCCTAGATCTTATTTGACTCCTTCATCTCTCTATGTTCTTCTTATTAATGATGTTTGATCCCCACTCTTTGATTCATTAATAATCTTCTCCATTATTCCATGATGTAGATTTATTAGCTAAACAACCATGTTCCCACTCTTAGGAGTGGATTTATTCATCTTAAGGGGTTATGGGTCCCTCCACCCATTTATTTCCTTTGTTAAGAAAAATAAGTAAGAACTCTAATATTCCAATAAATAGATGTAAAATTTGGAATATTACAATCCTCCCTGCCAAAATGTTGCTTGACCCCAAGCAACTGCAAAAGTAGATGTTCCAACCATCTATTTCCTTCCAAATGGCATCCTCACAAGGAAGGCCTCCCCATTTGCTGCAATATGTTATGCATGCCCATCTCCAAAGTTGCCTCTCTAAAATGTCTAGAGTGACCTCCAACTGTGTAGTTAGATGTCCCTCATCTTCATTGTAGTTCCAAGTGACAACCATATGTTGTCCAACATCATCATCAATACATGAGATACACGAAATGAAGTGGTTCATTCCACAAAAGGAAAGCCCCAATTCATCAAACATTTCTCCATCCCACGCTTGATGAAGTAGACTATGTCTCTCCATGCTTTCATCTTTAGCCATGTTGGTTTTGTTGGATTCAAGCATCATCCCAACATTGTGCAAAATAAGAAGTAGAGACATATGGGTAGACATGAAGGATGTCAAACCATATTCTCTCAATAGAAGACAATGCAACAAAGCTTATTTCCGCCACACCATACCATCATCATCATACCAAGTGGGTTGGCCATATTCTCTCAAGAGGAGCCAACACAACAAATCATCTTATTGCCTCACCACATCATCATTATACCAAGTATGGTTTCCATACTCTCCCAATAAGAGCCATCAGAGGAATGCCTCTTGTTGCCATCCTCCAACATTACCATGCAAAGTATGGGAGTATGTCAAGCCAAACTCTCCCAAGAGTAGCCATAGCAACAAGATCTCTTGCTGCCTCTTCACATCATCATGTGAATCATGGAGCAAAAACATTATGATTGACATGTGGAATGTCATATCAGCCCAATACAAACAAACTCCATCATTACACATCATGAGAGTGTAATAGAGAGATCCCTCTCTGGACCTAGGAGGGCTAGATCCTAAGGTCCCAAAGTGGTTCTATGTTGTCTCATCTTTTGGTCTCTGTCAACCTGGACAAAACATGGGAACCCCAACAATATGCAAGCCATGAGTCAAAGAAATATGAACCATTGGGTAGTAACCATACCCAAGAGCAGCTAGCACAGTCATGCATCCTCCTTCATTACATCAATGGTGTGCAAGGCATGGATCATGTAAATGTGTGATGTTGGGTAGTAACCATACTCACCCAAGAGCAACTAGCGCAGCTAAGCTTCTTGTTGGCCTGTCTCATAGTTCTGCAAGAGGCCTTGCAACCTCTTGCTCCACATCAACATCCATTCATCCCAATGTGGGTGATGGATCTCATTCTGCAAAAACTTGGTATCCTCCCATTATAGGACACCAACCTCCTTCAACTGTTGAAGATATTTGCACTCCATGATATGTTGAAGTGCACCTCCCATGAGATCTCTCCATGAGATCCTCTCATCATTGGCCCTCCAAAACCCATAAGGTTATGAATATGTTGTAGGTAGAAGTTTCTCTTTGAGCTATGAGATGCTCATTGAGAAGGTGTCATCTTGAAAAGGGAAAAGATTGCCCATCTCAATATGTCTACCATCTATCATCTGAATCTCCAATGCTTCATGAATGAAGTTGCCATTGGAATTCTCCAACAATGAATGGGTCCTCTTCTCATCACTGCTGCTTATTGACAGCATTGTATCCAATGTCTCATGGCAAGGAACAATGCTAAACTCATAACCAAAAATTGTACATAGGATCATACTCATTCCATCTCCTGAAACTCCACACTTCAACTCAAAGGGTTGAGTGTATCTCATTGATGACAAACTGGGATAGTTATTCATCTTTGCCTTGATTAGATCAAGGGTCCTCTACGCAGTGATTTGTTTCTTCTTCAAATCAGTATGTTGCTCTAACCCTTGTCTACGCAATGGCCCTGATGGCATGTCCCCACAAGCTTCAATAATAGGTACTGAAACAATATGGGATGGAAATGATTGCAAAACTTGGATCAACTGATGCTTGGGAACACCTTGCAAGACCACAATAATTCCTTCAACCGAGGTAATGGTCCCTTCAACTGCTGGTAAGAGTGATGGTTGTTCTTCTATCAATGTGCCAGCGCTAGAATCTTCCTCCTCTTCCTCATGCATGTCCTGAATCATGCATGGGACTTTCTATCTCAAGAGCTTAAGACTATCTTGCAAATATGCAAGTGTCTCTCCTCCTGATACAAGTACTTCTGCAACTAGTGGTGAATGTAGTGACTCTTTTCCTAGAGTGACAAGAATAAAATTCTCTATTGGCTTCTCAGGAAATGTCTCTTTGTGAAATATCTCTGGTTTTCTTCTATCAAACTTCTTCCTTATCCTTTGAAATAAATCTGAATATTTAGTCACCTTTGCATGCTCCATGTGACCACACCACCATTCATTTGCCTCACCTTGAAGGTTAAGAGCTGCAATATGAACAACCTCTTTCTCAGCTACAGGACGTAGCTTGAAAAATACATCTAAATCTTTCCTCCAATCCTTTACAATGCTTGAGGAAGATCCATCAAATGTAGGCAAATAGAATCTATTGTGCTTCTTCCTTCTCTTACTGTTGTAGGACCTTTGTTCTTCCTTGAGTTGGAAAAATTGTTGGAGAGTTAGATTCTCCCTGAATGCTCTAGATTTTGCTTTGTACTCCTCAAGATATATACTTAGAGTCTCATGAGTTTCAAGCTCTGAATTTCTTCTATCTCCATACCATTCACTTTCCTCTTCAAAGAAAGTGGGCATGGTAGATCTTTGAGGAGCTATATGCTTCTCCAGTCTTCTTTGCTGCTGATAAGAAGTACTGGGACCTTCTTCATTCTGAAACCTTCTTGAGGTTTCTCTTTGCCTTTATCTCTTCATTTCATTGATCTCCTTGGAGAGATCCTTCGTAGTTCTAAAGAGAGATGCAGCAAAACTTATTCCCTCAATTATTTACAGATCTCTACTATCTTCTTTTCATATGTTGTCAAGTATGTCCACAAGATGAGCCAAAGATCATGCTCTGATACCACTGAAATATCCCAAAATGGAGAATGCAATAATAAACAAACACAATATTTTTAACAACAGATTATGTACACATAAGTTATGATCAACACATAGATACACAAAATAGGTGAGCGATTTTATTATGTTGGAGATGAATATATATACAACAGTGCATAATATAGAAGCACTCAAGCCAACAAAGTGGCCTAGAATGACCCTGAAACATGCCAAAGCAAGCACTATGTAACTGGAGCTGCTGGAAGGAAAATATTGCGCTGTCCCTTCAACTAATGATAATATTATAGTTGATGGTTGAAATGGAAATGCATATCTATAGGGCTCTAGAGCTCTGATGATGCCAAGATTGCAGATCTAGGCACTATGATGGAAACCCAAGATAACCCAGAAAGGAAATCTAGATCTAAGAAGATCGGAAATTAACCCTCCTAGGGTTTGATCCCTTGAATGCTGGGTAATGCATATCTGAAGCATAAACTGATGTAAGATAGTTGCAATATGCTATAGATCAGATCTATGCTTTGAGGGTTGATCCCTCCTTCAGATATCCAAGATAGAAGTTTGAGATCTAGCTTCTTCTTCCTCCTCTCAAGATAACAACTGCTCGATACACAACAGCTAGAAAAACTGCGTTGTAGGGGAGGGAGATACTGATGCCTACTAAAAAATATGTCTACTCAGCTCAAGAATGATGTAAATAATACATAAAAAGTGAGGGGAAGATCCCTCACAGGATTTCCAGCTGAAGTACTGGAAACTTCCCTCCTCCAATGGATCTACAGGACTGGACTGCACAATCCTTGATGGGACTATTGCTGCATGGAGGTGTGATATGTTTGGCCTGATGCCTGATACATATTTGAAGCACTGGAAGGCTGATCTTGAAGGTCAAGGTGCAAGGATGAATCCTCCACAGGTTCCTCAGCTGAAACACTGAAGGACAACCTCATCCTCTCAAACCCTGATGCAAAAATGTGTTATTTCTGAAGATGTATGGGTTGCAGAAAGTAGGAACAATGTGGCACCAATGCCCGATGATGAATGGAAGCCCAGAATAACCTTCCCAGAGTAGGCACTCGAATTCCCCCGTGGGTAAGGGTGGGATTCCCGCTCGGGAACACCCTGTGCTAAACAGCACTGCAGACTTAGCTAAACAACATAAGCGTGCATAGAAATGTCATATGAAAAATCTAGATCTAAACAGATCAATAATCAATAATACAAAATACTACCTCTAATGTTGCCTTCATCTTCATTATATAGATTGTGAACCTTCCCATGCCTTGGCCCACCTCATAACTGTGATGTACATGTAGACACAGGTCTCCTTGTTGATTGCGTTCTCTCTCCATGTTCTCCATGATCTCTGCATTTAATGTTCACCCTCTCCATCATGTGTGCACTAATACACCACTTCCTCCATCATCTCAATATTTATTTCTCTATTATCTTACTTTGATCCCCCCTAGATCTTATTTGACTCCTTCATCTCTCCATGTTCTTCTTATTAATGATGTTTGATCCCCACTCTTTGATTCATTAATAAGCTTCTCCATTATTCCATGATGTAGATTTATTAGCTAAACAACCATGTTCACACTCTTAGGAGTGGATTTATTCATCTTAAGGGGTTATGGGTCCCTCCACCCATTTATTTACTTAGTTAAGCAAAATAAGTAAGAACTCTAATATTCCAATAAACAGATGTAAAATTTGGAATATTACAGAGATGTTGACAATTTCAGGAAAATTAACCTTTGGGTTTTGTGCACAACTTGAAAGACTATAGTGTTGTAGATTTATTTTTACTTGAAAGAGTAATTTGATAGGGCCTCATGCATTTTGGGAAGGTATTTAGCGCAGATTTGATAGTGTGCATTTTGCAAGATATGTATTTTTTTTCACCAACAATGTGTTCGCTTGGGAAGAATTGAGAAGCAGCTGCAAAGTATGCACCACGTTGACATGCCTGGCTCTAGTATGAAAGATCTGGCTCATTTTGAGTCAGATGAATATTGATTTAACTTCCTCTGTGTGTTCGAATGAGAACTGACCTTCCTTGTTTTAATTTTTTGGGATGCTAGCAGATAGATTTTACTGTTTTAATATGTGTATGACAGAAAATATTGATATTATTTACCTGAAGACAGTAAGAAATAGACATAAGTTGTATATGTTTTAGATGGCCTATAACTTGTTAAGACGGCCAACAGACTTGGTTTCCTGCGGGCAGGTTGAGGCCTAAAGCTATATCTCGTGACCTGCATTTTTTTTATAAATAGAAAATAGAAAGGATCTACCAAGTTTACAAAAAAAAAAAAAGTGTGCATTTTGCAAGATATGTATTTTTTTCACAACAAAACCTTTTTAGATTGAAAGGCATAAGAATAAGAATAAGTAGTTGAAATCATTCAATTTGAACTTTCCACTAAGGAAGTGTTTGCATTTTGGTGACACTCATCAATTTGGTCAAAACATAAAAGATGTTGAGTTGGAAAATTAGTTATGTGCTTATTTTCCCTATTAGGTGAATGTGATAGGAATTGTGCCTTCCTTATCTTCATGGCATAAGCGATTGCAAAAATATAAACTAATCTCAATATATGACCATTGAGATTATGCATAATCATGACTAAAAAGTTAGATGGGTTTGTATCCCAATTAGTGACAATTGTAACCAGTTGGGATAAATAAAATTAAGAGAACTCTTTGAAAGCAAACCCATGAATTAAGCCAAAAAAAAATCCAAATTTTGAACAGTGATCTTAAGCAATCAACAAAAGTTTCCAACTATTTACATCTCAATAAGTCATATATAAGAAATTATTAAGAATTCAACACTTGGGTCTACTCTGCTTTATTTCCACAAGACTCTACATAGCAAGGTGAACACCTATATGCAAGCTTATTACAATTTATAATAGACCATTATGTAGATATTGTTCTTATAATCTGGATCTCGTCCTTTTAGGATACAAGTGCATGTAGAAACATCATGTTCAATATTTTCTTCAATCTACAAGTCATCCTGCTCAATATTTTCTTCAAGCCTCGCTCAAGGCAAAGACTTGTTGCCTTGCAGCTTCCCTTTTTTATCAACATTCCTTTCATATGCAATAATATTTGCCATGAAATGTGTAAGTTTTAAGAAGAATCTAAATCTCTCCATACTTGCCTTAATAACAAGAATCTCCTTGTAAGAAGAAAGATACTTATTTCTCAAATAGAATTTCCTTGTGAGATGAAAGATACTTCTTTTTCACATTTTTGAATACTCTTGATGAGTATATGCATACTTCCTTGAGGGTTCATATACTTCCATAAAAGCATTATTTCAAATATGATTTCTGACATATTTGCTTATGGTGCAAACGGCTTCTTTGTTTTTCGAAGGCTGAAAAGTGGAAATTTTGTATTTTTTACTTAATTGTTTTCAATTATTAAGTCATTCTCGTAGCATTGGGTATGTTATCACTCCAGCAATTCTCTAGTTGTGAGATTTTTGGTTTTTAGTTGAGAAAACTAGAGGTAACCACAGACCAACTTTTAAACTCTAGGATCTATCCTTCTTAGGGTTCAGAGAGGGCTCTCTCTATAAGATTTAACTTTGTTTATTTTTATAAAATATTAGGCTAGTTATGATTGTGCAATTAGTTTTGGTTTTGATTGGTTTGGTGGGAAAAATCACTGGAAGAGATGGATAATAGGAAATCTATTTGTCCATTGGGCTAAGGAATCAAAATTCAAACATACAGAGTTGGGATCAAGGTCAAAAAGTCAAATGTTTTCAGGGCAAGGTAGATAACCCTTGGAGATCTTGGAAAGTTGTTTTGTGAGGTGATATGACCGGGATAAAGAGAAATGAAGGGTTCTTTAATCCGAAAAAGGGAAGTAGTAGGCAGAGGTAAAACGAAAGAGGGAGCAATTAAGGGGTCCCTACTCTAGAAATCAGAAGAAAACATAGAAATGAAAAATAGTTAAGACGGGGTGCTTTTAACAAATCCTGAAGTAATCCTCTTATTCATTCATTCAAATTTAGAACACATAATGGATTGCATGTAACGAAGAAAGATAATAATGAAAAATTTAGAAAATACTTCACTCCAAATAGCTCATCACATGAATCCTGAAATATGATGCTAGTTGATCTGATCCAGTCTGCTACTCGAAATTTGAACACAAAAAGCCTTCAAGTCCACAAAAATGACTATAGAAATATTCAGTAATTTATTCCACAAGAATACTTCTAAAGATGAAGTATTTATACATAATTGTTTACAAAATATCCTAGAATGCTTTTAGGAATTATCTAAGGAAAATAAAATATCTTTACAACAATAATAGATATAGCTGCTTAACAAATCAACAAGTTGCCCAATCTATCCAAAATAAATAAAAACTGATTTAGGATAAGGAGCAGTTGGCTGCCTTGTTGTCCTCCTTTCTGGCTTTAGATATTTTGAGTTTGTTGTGAAAGCATCTGTTTTTCTGATACACTTTTACTGATACTCTTTAACTTATGATACTCTTTAAACTCTGTAAAATATTTTTACTGCTGTAAAAAATATGTTTTGATTGATAAATCAGCAAACTGTTTTCACTGTTACCTCTCTTCCTTTTTACTTTTTACAGTAAATTTCTCAATGACTGCCAAACTTCAGCACTTGGAATATGCACTTTCTTCAACTTTTTGAAATTTTCATCTGCTTCTGTGTATCTGGAGAAATTTGGCTTGATGACAAACAAGAGTTTGATTTCATGCTGTAAATAGAATAAGTCCTCAAAACTTCTAAGTAGGACTTTTCCTGTTGGAATGCCTTGTCCACCACCTGATTTTTCAACTTGTTCTTTGGCATACGCTCTGATATTTTTTTTATAATATTCCTGAGGCATCAACTTTTCATTTATGACCAAGATATTAGGAAAACTCCTTTACCTCAAGTTCTCAAATTTAACCATGAATCTGGTTACAGAAATGTTCATGTTTTCAAACTTTTCCTCCAACTTTAGGTTCTGTTTGGTTATAACCTTCTTTATCTCAATGATAGTTTCAGTTCTATCAGTTATTTCAAGTTCTTCCAACTCTTGCATTTTCTTGTTGTTGAGGAAATTTATCAGTTCTAGAGCTTGTTCTGGTTTATTATCCAATTCCTCTTTACTCTTTTGAATCTCTTCTAACGCTACTTTCAATACGTCTCTTTGTTTAAAAATCACTTGGATGGAAGGCCATACATCATTGATGGCTTCTATGATTTTGTTCCATAGATGATTTTTCACATAGGAAATTTGTTCCTTCAAGCTCAATTCCTTTTGCAATTTCTTCAATTCTTCATTCAATCTAATGGCCTTTTGCTCATGTGTCTTTGCATTTATCTGAGCCAATTTGTTTGAGTTCTCAAGATTTTCTACCATCTGTTTTCATCTGCTAATTTCATTTGTCTTAAGAGACATTTCTTCCATGGCCTTTACCAGTTTTTTGGCTTCATCTGTATGGTGCACTGTTGTTGTTGATGATTCCGTAGCTGAGGTGGTGGATGAAGTTATTGGCACCGTAGTAGCCAATGGGACTTTTGGTGCCAAATCTGCAGCTAGAGTAGATGGCACAGCTGTAGTAGCCATAGGGATGACTGTATGTACTTCCTGTGTCTTTGGAGTTTCTGTTTCCTGGACAAGCTTGTCCATCTGTATCTCCATTTCCTTGATTTGGGCTGACAATTGAAAAATCAAATTCATCATGTCATTTTTTTCTTTTTGTCCTTCTATTATTTTTTTTGTTTGATTATGTTCACTTTGAGGAAGTTTAAGATGTTTCCTCAAAGCTGCAATATCTTCATTCTTCTTCTTCACTAATAACTCTGCTGCTTTGATGTTAGCAGGGTCATATCCCACCTACAAAACTAGTTCTTCTAAGGATTTTATCCTAAGATTCTTAGCATACAAGGATGCCTTATCCATTTTCATCTGATCTTTCATGTTGGAGATGGTGTTTTGGAGTCTCTGAGCACTCATGGCTTTAGTTTTGATAGTAGAGTATAGCATTTCTGAAGTTTTTTTATGGAACTCAATCTGATCAAGAGCATGAATCTTATTTGTCTTGACTTCCAAATCAAGCTTCTTATAATCTGCCACTATCTTTGGGGATTTAACTGTGGGCTGCAACACTGACATAATTAGATTTTGATTTTAATAATCAAATGCAGACAGAAGTCTGTTTTTCACACTTGGTGTCTGCTTGAGATATTGAAAATAAATATTGTTTTTTATCTCTTCATTCTTCAGCTTGATCTGTTTATATTTTTCTTTGATGTCCAGATCTTTCTCCTCAGCTGCCTGTGATGAAGATGCTTCCATGCTCTGTTGTCTTTCTATCAACTGTCCATATTCATTGTCAACTTGTTCTTTATTCTAATTCTTAGTAGCTGGCTCATTGATGATCACAGTGGTAACATTTGTTTCTGGCAAATCAGTGTTGGTATCTATAAGATCTGTCTCTTCCACATCAATTTTTACCTTTCCTTTACCTGTTGAATTTAACTTAGGCCTTTTGTTGTATATTAATTTTAACTTAGTTTCAGTTGTAGTTGTAGCAACATAGGCTCCTTATTCCCTTACACTCTTGGTGGATTGTTCTGGCTAATCTGCAGTCTCTAAAGTGTGACTAGTATCACTTTTATTTACTGCATCTGTTAAGGTATTCTCTATCCACTCAGTCAGATTTGCGTACTTTTCTATCTTTGGCTTTTCTTCATGAATGAAGGGTGTTAATTTACGTTTAACCCTTCGTTTTCTTAAGATCCCCTGTGAATCATAATTCCAAAGAAAGATTTCTTCAAATTTAAATTCCAAAAGCTACTTTGTTGCTTATTTCTCTGCATCCCTATAATTGCAGATGAATGGCCCTATCTAATTCTTTAATTTGAATTGAGTTTTCTTCTTTGCTGCCATGAAATTTATAGAATCAGATTTTATGATCTGCCTGATATACTCCAAGGCAAAGACCCTCATTGAAACATGTTTGGGTAACTTGTAAGGTAACAAATTTGACCCAAAAACTCTGATCTCAGTATGTTTTTCATATAGGTACCAATCACCTACTTTATTCTACTCTGATAATTGTAATATTTTCTTCATTTCTTCATTTATCCTTGGTTGCTCTGTTTTTGTTAACATTTTGATCATTGGATGTATGAACAATTCTGAAAATTCTGCATAAGTGAAATCTGCACATTCTTTCCTAAGTAAAGTAGTCCAAAAAATGACAGAGATAGGATTTCCCCCTATGTCTAAAGAGTAACTGGAAAATTATCTGATTGAAAATATAGAAACATATGGAAGAGGAAGGATGTGTATCTAAACACTCCTTTAATTGGAAAATTGGTCAATTGATGATGAATATTGTCTGCAATGTAACCAGCATAATCAAAAATCATAGATGGGGGTTGTCCTGGGGTAAAAGTAGATAAGAAACCCAAGATGGATTCATCTGTGTATTCATCAATTAAATACCCTAGGATGAAGTAAATCATGGAGATCACATGTCTTGAAAATTCTGGGAATTTGGAAGTTGAATATGGGGGATTTATTTGAGGAATTTCCACATGCAAAGGCATAAATGTCTGAAAAATCATGAATCTCTTGGGAAAATATAGGCAAATATACAACTTGGTGAGGGCCTCTATAAATAAAGGGAGTACTTGAGGATCGGGCTGTAGTTGTAGCATTTGGTTAATAGATTCAACAGTAATAGTAAGAAGCACTTCTTTTTTGGCATTTATTATGGCTCTCTGTTCAGGTACATAGTACTGTTGACATATCCTAATAACTTCTTGGCATGGATGAGTTAATGGAACAACATATTTAGGCAAATGGGATTCCCAAATATGGACTTCTTCTTGCTTATCTAAGGACTTCTCATAGCTCCAGTTATGAATATCTAGCATATTAAACTCAACAATGGGGTCTGCTATCTTGTAATCAGTATCAGCTAATGGAATATGCTCAATGTCTATGAGTGGCGGCTGTAAAGGATTTACAACAATAGCAGTCTTAGAAGTCATAGTTGGGGTTGATTTTGGTAATTTGGAAGCTTAAGGATTGATAGAGCTCTGATTTTTAGGCATTTTGGCTACTTCTGCAAGTTTAGACAGTTTGTAGAGGTATTTTACTTTTATCAAAGGTTTCTTGGATAAAAATGGGCATAATCTGGGCTTTTGACTGTCAAAATAGGATTTACAGGGTTCTGATGGTTTAGAAACCAGAAACAAGGGTTTCCTGAGTTCTTTTGCTGAGAAATTGGACTGAAAATCACTAAGAGATTGGGCACAGAGGCTTTGGGATACCTTCAGAGGATTTCTGGCTAAATTTGGAGTTTGAAATAGTTCATAAAACTGTAAAAACTCACAATTTTCCTCCAAAGTAGTAGAGAGCAATTAAACAAGGTTTCTGGAGAAAATTTGACACGGTTTGGCCTGTTTTTTGGTCTTTTTGATGGATTTTTTTTTTGTTAATTTTTAATTCCTGAATGGGAAATATTCTTTAAAAGACCTTTTTAAAACTTAAAAACAGGCTCTAATTTGAGAAGAAAACCTGTTATGCGTAGGTATAGGGGTTTGAAACAGATTCTAAGGTCTTTTAAACGGTCGAACAACTTCTGTTGAGTTTCTGGAGCAACACAAAGCTCCTTAGCAGTCTTCAAATAGTAACAGGTTGAAATGTGAGGTCTCTTGTCATAGAAATGGCGGAAAAAACTCGTTTTAACAGTCGAGGCAGCTTGTGCAGGGTTTAGGCGCAGAAGGATATGAAATAAAATGCATTTACCAAGATTTATTATGCATATTAGGGTTAATGTGTGATGGTAATAAATGGTAGTCATGTCATGAAAACGGATGGTTTTCGGGCTAAAAGGGTCAAAACCACAGTGGTTATCACATGTGTTTTCAGTGGTAAGTTGTTTTGGGGCAATTGAACGCGATCCAATCATAATCGAACATGTGGAGGAGAGATAAAGTTTTAATACCACTCATTTCGCACGGGTTTGAGATGGGGGTGATCGCACAAGTTTTCTGTGCGATATGGGGTTTTATACGTCGGATCCTGGGGTTCGATTGCAAATGGCCCAGATTGATTGGGAAGTTGCATCGGGATTGGGGAGTGGGACCGGGGTTTCATTAACGTGACAGAGTTGGACTTTAAACCTTAGGTTTATATAATGGCAGGGGAAATAATATAATGTATGTTTTAATTAAAACATTGGAATTGTTTCAACTAATACATATGCGAGTTTAATATATAGTTTTTTCAACGTTGACAGTTGTTTAAAACTATAGGGGCAGGATATTTGTTTTAATGGATAGGTTTAGACCAATGGGATAGTGTGGGGTTTTAATATTTCACACATGGAATATTAAAACATTGGTCTAAACTCAAAATAGAGGGTTTGTGGGTTTATTTAAAATAATGGGTTTTAATAATATACGGGTAGGTGTAACTTTAAGGAGATTAATAAAATAAATAGTTAGTAGTTAATATGGAATAAAGGGATAGTGTAAATGGAAACAAAATGCATGTTAACTCTAAATAAAGTGCCAAAAAATAAAGCATTGCTTATCTTTGTTGTATTACTTCACTTTAACTTAGGATAAATGCATTTTTAGGGTTTTTGAATGTTTTTTGAAAGGAAGTGAAAATTAGTTATTTTAAGGTTTTACTTTTACTAAGAAAAATGGTTTTTTACTTAGGGAAAGGGATTATGATTTATGAAATGAAGGATAAATTCTATGAATGTGGTTCTAGTGTGGGAATTCCATATTTTTTAACCAATTAGTCATTGAGCCTTGGGTCCGGTCCCAAAAAAAGTTAGAGAAATGCTCTGAGCCTCTTTGACTGATAGTTTAGAATATTGAATATTAGTAGAGGAGGGGAAATTAGTAATTTTTTCCCGATGATGCCTTTATTACATGCTTGCACAACTGCTCTCTACCTACCCATCTTTATTTCTAACATTTTTTCTTCATTTTCATGGGTGCATTTAAGCTTGCAACCCTAAATCAGTTTTTCTTTTAAAGCATAATTCTATCTAAGTCTAACCTTATTTCATGTGAGGGCTTAGATTAAACTGTTGAGCTCATCATTTATTCTCTATCTTAACTACTGATTTCACAAGTTTATACTATTTGACATATCTTTATTCTCTATCTAAAACATAAAATTCAAAGCATGAAGAGTTAAGTTTAAATTTTTTAACCAATCATGGATTATGGCATTTATTGACAATCTGCACATAATCATTAGTCAAGGTAAAAAAAAAATAGTAGTGGCACTTTGACATGCTCACCCTCAGGTCTTATTTTCATCTCTTTTTCTTTTGGGGTATTGTTTCGGGAAATAACTCCCTAGAGGTCGTTGGGTCCAAAACCTCCACAGATCAGGGCATGCTATTCAAGAAGGACTCACACAACCACACTTGTATGCTAAAAACTAGATAACATCGATAGTAGAACTCACCTGTAATCCTACGTTTGATGTAGATCCCGCGGGGTCCAAACCCCCAGCAACCCTTCTTCCTCTTCAACCTGGAAATCAAGAAAGAACGTGCACGGAAATCTAGTTGTACAACATATTTCTATCCTAAATGTCAGTGAAATCCATGTGAAACATCATATAAACAATAACAAATGCTTGAATAACAATATTTTCACATATGCAAGCAGATATTAACACATGAATTCGGGAACAAGATGGTTCTTCTTCATTACGAACAGCATGTACAGCAATAAAAAGTGGAGAGATCACTTGAATCCTTCCATGATCTTCGAACAGACCGTCGTCCAGATCCATCTCGCCCTTGCCTCGCTAGGATACTTTCAAGACTTGTGCACACGAGATGACATATAAACTGATGAACATCTCCAGGGAACAAGGGTTTCCTGTAAAAATCTGGGAAAGTGCAGGAGGCACGAGAAATCAGACTTGAATTGGGGCTCCAACAGAGTATAATGTCTATAAATTTCTCTCTCCCTTAGGCCATGCACATGAGGGGCTTTTATACTCCCTCGAAGTAGTTTCAATCAGTTGGAAACAGTTGGCCACGTGCTGGGGTGGTTGAACTACTGGAGTAACCATCAACTCAGCCCGAAAATAGGGAATTATATATATATTTTTAATGATTTTAATGGCATACGCAGAAAAGTATGTATGGACTCACGTATACACGCGGAAAAGTCTGGGCATACCCGCGTATGGGATTTTTAACACTATTTTTTATGAACTTTGTTCAAGTCTGTGGGAATGGGTGCCCAAGGCCAAAGAGACAATCATGAATCACATGAGGGTGAAAAATGATGCTATAACATATGCCCCCTAATATATGAGGTCAGAAGGGGTACATGATGGCCGAAATGTATTATGCACATAGAAAGAACTTCGCAAGGACAAGAGAGGACTTCACCAGATTTCAGCCTGCCAAAAACCAATGAAAGAAAACAGAGAGTCAACTCATGCTGAGGCGGGCATACCCATGCTCAGTCAAAAATACATCATATAGAAAGTAAAGATTTGATGCAGAATGTATACAAGTATAGCTGAACTGAAAGTACATAATGAATCATCTGAGCAGGGCCCGGAAATACAAGTCGGAATCAATGTCCAAGTATCACATATAGAAAGTTGATCAATGATGCTGAAACTGGATGTCTGATCATAAAAGTAACTGAATCTCCAAGTACCAAATCATAAGGGGTGGAACACATGGTACAATCACGCAACTCGGGAGCCAACATATAAGATGCTGTTGTAATGACACTGCAACATATAAGGGTGGACGGCATCACTGGCAGAAATTGGATGGACTGTCAAAAGTGAACCGAAAGATGCTGATGCAACCCGAGGTCTTCAGCGATCTCGACAGCACAATTCTACACAATGGGAATAAATGAGTTGAAGTCGACCATATGAGAAATCGTTGGATTACCGGTCAATAATGTATACCGTTAACTAACGCGAGACAACCCACCAATAATGAAAATGAGTGTCAAGGTGCCCCAGTACAATCTAATAAGTGCGAATGAATGAGTTGAAGTCGAACACTTGGAAGAATCTACCAATCAGGAGGCAATGATGAATCCCCACTGTCGATAGCGAAGAGTCTTCCACTGATGACTGCAAACCCTAAGGTACTGACAAAAAGACTCTAGACCTTATTCCCAAAGCAAAGAGTCGGAGTCGATGGGAAAAGATCTGCTGGAAGGAAGGCATTAAGGCATCCCACATCAGTCCAGCGCGAGTGTAACCCGCAGGCCAAAATTTTGAAGGAATCGAACGAAGTAGAGTGACGGAACCAATCGAAGTACGTTTCCGACATGCACAAGATGAAGCTAGCACACGGAAGAAACCCTCTGAACCAACCAATAATGAAAGCTGACACAGAGGCGAGATATCCACCGATAGGGTCAGATGGAAATCAAGGTACTGCATGAATCCCAAGTGTGATAATGTATGTTGACGTCGAACACAAGGAAAAC
Organism: Pinus albicaulis; assembly: GCA_034641835.2. Taxonomy (NCBI): domain Eukaryota; kingdom Viridiplantae; phylum Streptophyta; class Pinopsida; order Pinales; family Pinaceae; genus Pinus; species Pinus albicaulis. The sequence goes on from MU968450.1 coordinate 28,342,163, forward strand.
CACTCAGTCAAAGACCCATAATGATGATCAAATGTTGAGCACAAGGTCACCTATTAATGATGGAAATAGGGCTAGGGTGCGGCTCTAGGTTTACTCTCAGAGCAATGTGTCGTAGTTGATGAGAGACAAACCTGCCAGCAAGAAGTCAATGGGGACCTTCTCAAACCAGCACGAGCAAAATACCAAAACATCTGATGTGATAGAACAAGATACTGACAAGACCGGGAAGGCCGACTGAATAATGAGTCAAGAGACACCGCAGAATGGCCGACTCTGGTTAGACTTCCCTTGAACAAAAACACGACTCGTGATGACCATGGCAGTAAAAAGTGACACTGTATAAGTCTGTTATGCAGGAGGCAAAAACAAACTCTCCATATGATTGGAAGAGATAACCAACTGGGGGAGGACTGACCAGTGAAACAAGGCAAAGGCTGAACCTAGGTCAAAACTAAAACCATCCCAAATGAAGGAAATATATAAGTGTATGTGCTTTGTTCAAGGGCGACAAACTGATACTGTACTGCCATCAAATTACGAAGTAACATCCCATTCCCGCTCTTTTTTTTATATTTGATTTTTTTGTCTTTTTCATATAATAAGCCTGAAAAAGAATAAAAGAATGCTATGGTACAATGGATAGAACGAGTATCAAGAAACAAATGCACTAGTTCCTGGGATTGGAACGATCCTATGCTCAATGCAAGGTGGCGGAAACTGGTAAGCGATACTCAAAGGAATGTTCCATCCATGGGTAAAGAGGGTGTCAAGTCGTGATAGTTAAGTGCATGCAATCGTTAACTTGTACAGACAGTCAAGGTCAAAAGATGGCTTAAACATCGAGTCCAAATGAAGCCGGCTAAAGGCCAGGATAAACAAGTAGCCAATATGCAATGCAGTAATACAACTTAACAACACCAGGGAGCCTCTAGGGTAATAGCCAGAAAAATGATAGTGAAGAAGAAGAAGAATGAAGCTTCAACACATAAGTCATGGCGAGAATAAAGAGGACTCCCGAGCCTACATAAAACGCAGCATGGGCAACAAGTGATAGCGAGGAACTAACTAGGAAGCTCATGTAAAGGAAGGCTCTACCACCAAGTCATGATTAAATAATCGGCAAGTGAAATGGGTGAAATACTCATGACCTGATGGGATCGACCCTATGGCAAGTGATCAGAATGGAGGCTATTATGCAAAATGCAACGGAAAGTGGATTCCCTAACCTATATGCCAATGAATATCATATACCTGCCATGACGGGTCAACAGTCATGGATCAAAAACCGGAAAAATCTCAACTTCATCAAAATGTACCTGAAAATATACCAATCTGGGCACTTCCAAGCATCCGGGTTATGCAGCTTAAGATAGATTGAAAAAATAAGCATAACAAATTTTTGCGAAAATTTTCAATTTTTGGGCATAAATACACAAGTTACCTCACATTTGGTTCATTGTTACTTGCTGAATTGGGAAAAAGAGCTCTGGAGAAAAATCCTCTTTCGTCAAAACAGGAGCAATCGATCGTCAAACTTCGCCGAATTTGTTAGGTAAGCTCTTAATCCATCCTTGTTATCAATTTTGTCTGTTCATAGTGTTAAGATTTGTAAATTTCACCATAGAATTATTTGTTTTAAATTACGGTTCTGCGCATACGCGGGTTTATATTGACCAAGCCGTGTATATACGCGACTGTGTACAGAGAAAGTCGCGTATGCGTAACCCGAAATGAAAAAACGTGATTCTAATGGACAAATTATTGAATTTTTGCAGGATGAATATATCTTGGAGAGAACGTGAGCATAGTGCCATTGACAATGAAGTAATGCAGGACCAATTATCGCTCAATATTCTCCGAAATTGTGGATTGCTCAAATTTTTCAAAATGCCAAATATGAAGAGTAATGTTCGGTTGCTCGAAATGCTTGTGAATTATTGGGAACCGGAAGAAGATTGCTTCATAATAGATCAAATGCCCATACGTATCGAGGTGGAAGACATCTATTTTATTACTGGACTCTCCCGGAGGGGGGAACCAGTAGATTTACATGGCAAGCCTTTGGGAGGGCTAACCGTGGAAGATTATGTCCACGTCTACTGCGTAGAGGGGTCCAAGAAAGTTGGGACTCAAATTGCTATCAAAGATTTAAGAGACTTGCACATGAAAATTCTCTTATTTACCATTGGCAGGGTAGCAGGATCTGCTTCCTTACACCAGGCATCCAGGACTCAAATGAGTATAGCTGTGGAATGCTTAACTCATTTATATGATTGGTGCACAGCTCTACTAATGAACATGAAGCAACAATTGACTTCCATCCGAAAATCAAAGACAAAACATTTTGGATATGGTACAATCTTGATGACATTCTTCTTCGAGAAGATTCCTGGGTTGAGACCCAAAGTGATCTCTTCTATCAGCAGCCCAAGGGACCCAAGAATTGCCCGATGGGCAGACCTGATGAAGAGACTGGGGGGAAGTGAAGTTCCCCGAACCACCTGGGATGACGAGTTCTTCCAATGGTGGGGAGAACAAATCATCGATGTGGAGGACTATCCCTATGCCGGGATGGATTTCCGTGGCGATCCATACCTCATCCTTCCACCTGGCGCGGCATGGAGTACAGTCGGTAAGATTGCAATTTTTTAATTATATGATTTTCTTGGATTTTTTCAATATGTGTGAAAAAATGAAACATGTTTTTGATTGGATTCCAAATGACTGACAATATTATAATGATCATGATGCAGATATTGGACCAGTCCGTCCTGAGGGTTACCCACGGCATAAATGCCACAGAGGCGAGGCGGATACAGTAGATCCAGACAGGACCCTTCATGCTGTACAAAGGAACTTCGAGGGGTTAACCCGCCAAGTGCCTATGGCTGCAGTGGAAGATCTGCCTGAAGCCATCCAGAGACGAGTGGTAGGAGTACCCCGTTACTGGGTACGATTATTCCGCCGAGTTTCCACAGCGATCGTGTTCTATCGGAACACGAATCGTGGGCAGGGACCACAGGAGTAAATAGATATGATTACCAGATGACTATATATTTTTTGATACTGAACATGATCGGGCATAAGCCCTAATTTTGTATGACTTATGGATCCAAATTTTGTATAGTTTTTTGAAACACTCTGATGATATATATACAGCGATTTTTGATGTGAAGTAAAAAATGTATAAAAATGCGTGATGTTTTTTATGATTAAATTTAATGTATTGAATGATTAATATGCCAATCAATTGCTTGATTAGCTAATGAGTCTGCCATCCAATTGTCAGCTCGAGGAATATGAATGAAAGTTAAAAATTGAAATGATCTTTGTAACAAACGTACCCTCAAAAACAACCGGAGTAAAAATGGATCTCGAACCCGATAAGTATTGTTCAACTGCGACACCACCAGCTGAGATTCCAAGAAAACTACTAACGAATCAACACCCAAAGATATTGCCTCCGAGAGTAGATAAATAACTGCATTGTATTATGCTATATTATTGGAAGCAGGACCAATGCAGATTCCTCTTGACACTAACAGCTGACCGGATGGACGATGAAGCACCCAAGTCGCGGAAGCCAAGTTCTGGGTGTGTCTACTAGCACCATCGGTGAAACCAAAATGACTCATGACATTCGACACAACCTGCCAAAGCATATCAAAAAAATCACCATCCCATAAAAGATCGAAAAACCAGATATGTACAAAGAAAAACTACTATATACAAAAGCAAAATGCTAGGCCGAAGCCTAGGCATAATACTTTTTCAAATAGAGCCCATTTCTGGGCTCCGGCAACTCATTTCCTTCAAAATCAACCAAGGTATATGCTCCTTTTTTAAGGAATTTTTTAACGATGAAGGGGCCATACCACATAGACTTAAAATTTCCTGCCCCCAGGGCATCTTTTTCTTGGGCATAGACCAAAACAAGGTCACCTTTCGAAAAAACCCTAGGTTTGACCGCCTTATTGTACTGAACTTTAACTCGGTTTTTATGCGCTTCATTTATCGTGGCGGCATCCCGATGCTGCTCATCGAGATGTTCCAGATGAAGGAGACGTTCTTCAAGACTATTAGTGTCAGGAAGAAGTTCAACAGCTAACTTAAGAGAAGGAATCTCACATTCAATGGGAAATACGGATTCCAACCCGTAAACTAGCTGAAACGGAGTAAAGCCAGTTGCAGTTTTCACTGACATCCTGTATGCCCAAAGTGCAGGATACAGCATGATATGCCAGTTGGATCAAGATTTATTAATTTTCCTTTGAAGAATGGTCTTCAAGGATTTATTCACGGCTTCCACTTGCCCATTAGCCTGAGGATAATAAGGAGATGAATGCTCCTGTCGGAAACCTAATTTTAGAGCCAACTCAGCCATCATGCTATTCTGAAAATGACTGCCATGATCAGTGACAATCTCTCTAGGAATACCAAAACGAGCAATAACCTGGTTGAAAAGAAAAAGAGCTGCAGTCTCACCATCATTCCCAAAAGTAGGCATAGCCTCGACCCACTTCGTAAAGTAGTCTACCGCTACAATAATGTACTTGTGACCTTTAGCCGAAGGCGGGTTACAAGTAGTATAATCAATACCCCACTTTGTAAAGGGACCGACAGTAATGACTGGAAAAAGCGGAGCTGGATGAGCGCGCATTTTTCGAGTATAAACCTGACACGGATGACACTTTTTGATCGACTCCATACAATCTTTGAAAATCGAAGGCCAAAAGTACCCAGCACGCAAGATCTTTTGGGCTATAGCAAGCCCAGATAAATGACCACCACAAGCTCCACTATGGCAATCATTAAGCACAGCCTCAGCTTCTTCGAGAGTTAAGCAACGTCTCAGGATTGAATCAACCCCTCGACGGTATAAAGCATCACCAATAATCAAGTAATTCTTAGCCAAGTGACGCAACTTACGATGCTCATCTTTCGAAAAAGTAGAGGGAAACTTCGCAGTCTGGAGATACACAATGATATCTCCATACCAAGGATCCTGTGGAGAGATAAGAAACAAATGTTCATCCGGGAAGGATTCATCATAGACTATCTCCTCTCCACAGGGCAACTCAAAAATCAATTCCGCGAAAACTAATTATTTCTTGGACTTGGAAAACATAAACTCAAGATCAAATTCCTACAAAATCACAATCCATCTATTGTATTTGCCCCCAACCACTCACCTACTAAGAACAAACTGAAATGGATTGACTGCTGCCAAAACATAATTTTTTCGTAGAAGAATGTAATGTCTGAGTCGCTGCACAACATGAACAGCTGCTAAAGCTAGCCTTTCTATCAGAGTATACCAGAGTTCAGGTCCTACCAAGCCTCGACTAAGATAGTATATAACATGCTCTACAAGAGCATCATCTTCCTGAACCAGAACCATACCAATGGTAGATTCTGCTGCTGCAAGATACAAAAGGAAATCCCTGCTATAATCAGGTGGAATCAATAAAGGAGCAGAGGTCAATGCTTTTTTCAAAGCATCGAATGAGCGCTGAGCGAAGTCATCCCAAAAAAATGGAACTCCCTTCTTCAACAATCTCATAAATCCTTTGGTAACTTCAACATAATTTACGATAAATCTCCGAAGAAAATTAGCTTTTCCTTGTAGACTTTGAAGTTGACGAATAGACGACGGGGGAGGCAACCGAAGTATTGCCTCAACCTTGAAGGGATCTACCCTAATCCCTTCCGAAGACACAATGAATCCCAATAACCGACCAGATGTAACCGCGAAAACACACTTGTTCGGATTCAACCTAATCTTGTAGAAACGACATCGTTCAAATACTTGACGGAGGTGAGCAAGATGATCAATTCTCTTTCGAGAATGAGCAGCTAAATCATCCAAATATGCCTCGATAATATGTTTGATGTCGTGGAAGGCATATGACATGGCCCACTGAAAAGTAGCCCCAACATTTTTAAGACCAAAAGGCATCTTCTTGTAAGAAAAAGTACCCCAGGGACAAATAAAGGTAGTCTTATGATGATCTTCAAGACGGATAGTAATCTGATTGTATCCGGAGAAATTGTCCATGAAGGAGAAAATCTCATTACCAGCACACTCATCGATAATCTGATCTATAAATGGTGTGGGGTAATTATCTTTCAGACATGCTTTATTAAGGTCTCTAAAATAAATGCAAACTCGAATTGTTCCTTGTTTTTTATCTACTGGAACAGGGTTTGAAACCCACTCTATCAAAGGAACAGGGAAAATAAATCCTTCCTTGAGCAGCTTCTCTACCTCGGCTTTGATAGTTGCAGCCTTCCTAGGATTGACCGGATGAAGTTTTTTCCTCACAGGCTTAGCATTTTCGTAAGTCTTGATCTCATGTTGGACAATAGATGGATCTATACCAAGCATTTTGTCATAAGACCAAGAGAATAAATCCCTAAACTCTTTAAAGAGATCGGTGTAAATCTGAATCTCTTCAGGGGAACATTCAGCTTCGATAAAGACATTCTCTATAACATTGGGATCCCTGGAAATGTTCACCGGGATAGTTGGAGAAATCACAGCCATGTTCCCTTCAGCATATACCTATGTTGGTGCTAAAGGGTTCAGGACTGGGTGAACAGGACCAGGAGACAAAGGACTTAGAAAACTTGTTTCAACTTCGCTCAAATCAGGTAAAAAGAAAGACCGATGATGCAAATCATCCCACGGTCTATCTATACCAATCATAGCTTCCAGGATGGCCTCTTCAGATGGAAGAGTGGTATCAAGGCAATCCTGGGCAGAAGAAGAAATAAGTGTCCAATCCGAAGCCACATCGCCATCCAACTCTTCTGGAGAAAGAGGAGCTGGAATGGACTCTGCAGAGTCAACAATAGATTGATAATCAATCTCAGCTGCAGACATCGGAAATGCCATTCCACCCACTTGACCTTCTGCTAATGTGGCGGTAGGGGAAGGTAAGGTCCAAGGGTCTGAAAAATAATGAGTTCTGAAGAACTCTCTTTGAAGAGGAGCCTTGGAGGATGAAATTTCATTTATATGAACCGTAGGAGGTGGAATATCAAAAGTACCCATCAAAGAAGAATACATTCCAACCCCTAAATTCTCAACAGGCGGCTTGGTATTATCCACTTTTGGAATCGTTGAGTCAGTAGATGCATTCGGGTCTACAGGAGAATAGTCCAGTTGATCCACTGTAACAATCCTCCCTTCATGAGGGAAACAAATCATCCGAAATAATGAGGATGCAATAGCATCCATCTCATAAATCCAGTTTCGCCCCAACAGAAGGTTGTAGTCCAAGCTTGCATCAACTATCTCAACCTCTATCTTTACAGTTTTTCCCCCAACACAGATGGGCAAAGCTGGGACAATACCATGCGGTTTGTGAGAATGACCATCAAACGCAGTCAGAAGAGTAGCAGATGGAACAGCTGCGGGAGATCCAATTCCCTTCCAGCATGCGAGAGACATCACACAAGTGGAAGCACCCTCATCAACAACCATCCGAAAGATATTGAATTTCCGATACGATGATTTGATATGGAAAGCCATATGATGGGGGAGTCTCTTTTTAAAATTAGACATATCGAATGTAATCACAAGAGAGATCTTTGGATCAACAGCCCCAATAGCAATGAGCAGAGCACTGCGCTGAGCTGGACAAGACTGGAGCACCTCAAGAGCCGACATGGCACAAGGACTCTGCACCAGATCTTCCACAATAGAGTAGTTCTGGGTAGCCCTGGAATTTGGATTAATCGTTGTACGCTTAGTAGATGTTTTTGGCATCCGAGGTATAGGCTCAACAGTAGGCTTCGTGATATGAAGCGGCTCAATACCATCGGGAGCACCCTTGGCTTTCGAAGACTCAACTTCGCCATAATCACGGGATCTCGTGGCGATATCCGCGTAAGCACTCATCATGTATATGTTTGACGGAGTTTCCCCTTCCTAGGTGCCCCCAGAGGAAGCCCCAGTATTTTGATTCGCGCTAACAACTAGCTGTTGCCCTTGGGGAAAAGGGTTTGTCAACACAGCCTGGGAACTAGAAGAACCCTGCTGAGCTAACAAGCGCTGCACATCCTGAATTTTAGGGCAAAGGTGAGTAAGATGGTCTCCAGCACATAACTTGCGTGGAAACTTCACTTTCTTTTTATCCTTTGGACCCTCACCAACATGCTCGTTGGATTTATTTGCATTACCCTTCCCATTCTTGCCCTTTTTCTTATTATTATTCCTTCCCTTCTTCTTCCCTTCGGATTGTTGATTTACTTTGGGGTCGGAAGCCTGAACGACATTTATTGACAATGATTGAGAAGGCGATGACTCAGCAGGCACAGCCTGACCAGAAGGAGCAGATTGTATAGACAACTGCTGCAATTGACTAAGCAGGTTAGCTGCACCACTATTGATCGACCCAATAAGTCCATCACCATGAGGACCGGGTTTAGTCTTGGACAAGTCTAATTTGGAACAAGGAGCATTAGAAAAATATTTATGAAGGACTCCAGACTGAGAATATATCAATTCAAGCTGCTGGGCCCTGAAAATGGCCTGTTCCTCATAAAATACCCCAGACAGGGATACATCCTTAGAAATATCTGACTGCAAGGATTTCAAAAACCATTCCAAAAGGAATTCTCCTGGAATATGAGCTTTAATAAGCCTCTTCCTTCTCCGCCATTCCTGAATATGGTCAGAAATGTGGGTTGCATCGTCCTGTTTAAAATTAGCTAGGAGTTCAGTCCCGGCATCATAACAGATAGGCAACTGGAAATGATTTAGAAATGTCGTAGCCAGATCTCCAAAAGTAGCAAAACTGCCCCCAGTTAACTCAATATACCACTTGGCAGCGTTTCCAGTTAAGGTGCGTTGAAACAATCTCAACCTAATCGAATCGTCGATCAGGGAGTTAGAAGAACACCATAAATGGAAGGTGGTGATATGGTCAGTCGGGTCCTCTCCATTCTTGCCTTCAAACTTTGGAATGTCTGAAGGTAGTTTGGTGGGAACCGGAGGCCACCCCGGACTATATCGGATCAGATCATTCGTCAATTTCGATAGATCTGGCAAGTTTAACGTTGCCAGAAAAGGTAAACGAGGCGGAGCTTGAGGATTCCATCCTTGATGGGATGAATTCCCAACATTTTGAAAAGAGTACCCTGGATTTGATGAGGCACCAAGTTTCCAAAAAGAACTCGTAGAAAATGTTGGGCCAAAGGACCCAACATTTGGAGAAGGACCCCCTCCCAACGTAGAGTTACCAAATACCGGATCAGTTCCCCCCCCCCCCTCGAAGTAATGAATGAAGAGGAAAGCCCCTGATAGGGGTTCCAAGCATTAGAAAGAAGGGAAAATTTCTGATAAGCACTCGACGAAGGGAAAGAAGTATTCCCTTGGTGACCAGCGTAAAACTGATTCCCTGCCCCCACTGTTGTAAATACAGGGTTCCAACCTGTAAAAGTAGTCGAACTCTGACCTCCAAACCAAGGGTTAAAACTCTGAGTCTGAGAAGTAAAAGGAAAAGACCCTAAAGAAGGATTTGAACTAGGAATATGCCCAGTTCCGAAGGGGAACCCTTGAAAAGAAGCTGACCCACTAGCCATGGAAGACATGGGTGTAGATGCAGCTACAGCAGCGGAAAAGAGAAAAGGAGGAATCCCAGTAGTGGGCATTCCAAAACAGAAGGGACCAGATTGAGAAGCATGTGCTTGGGTGAAACCAGATCCAAACACAGCAGTACTAGAAGCAATTGTAGATATAGCAATAGTGCCTCCTCCTTCAACTGAAGCAGGAGTCTGAATGCCTGCAGCACTCACAGCAGAAGCCGCGTTCCCAGTCATGGCCATCGAAAGGTATGAATAAAATGGAGGATCTTCTGGTCTTGCAGACTCAGGTCCGATGTACTCAACAACAAACGGATAATCAGGAGGAAGAGGAGATGGAAGTGACTGAGGAGACTCAGGTACTTCCTCTACTTCTATTCCTAACTCTCCCGGAAATAAGACTCTCGAGGTGAGCGGAACGCTCCTCTTGGAACCAACACCAGAACCAACTACGAAACCTTCAAGCCCTTGTGGAGGATCTCTGTCCATTGCGTTAGACGCCACAGGGTGATATTCACCTGCTATGTTACTCCTACGCCTTCTTGAAGAAGGCTCTGCACTCTCGGGAGATAACCCCCGGATTCTCCTCGATCGACGAGGCGCTTGATCAGCCACTTTAACAAATTTTAATTAGACTCAAAAAAGTATAAAGCTAGGCAAGCTAGGAGCAAAGATCACTCACTACAAAAAATCCCTGAGATACAACCAAGCAAACAACCTTCAGTTATTTCCGCTCCGGGTGATTAGGACCGGACACCAAAATACAAGAAAGCGAAGAATAGGACCTCCCGAAAGTAGTCTAGGATAAAAACGGCCCAGGCCTACTAGCAAAGGTAACAGAAATAGTTACACCAACCTCCTAACAATAGCCTTTGCTGGCACAAGTACCCAAGCTTTGCAAGGGCACCCCCCAAAAGTACTGCTGGAAGTGATACGACGTCTGCCTCAGGTACCACGGGTATTCCCCCCCGCAGTCACCTGTGTGGAACCTAGGAATGGAAACTATGGGCACCAATCCGTGTCAGAAGTTGGGCGTAACGGTCTTTAGGCAAGATCTAGCAAATCAGAGAGGGGGTATCTCTCTTCTCGGGCTTCACTTCCCCTCGCGCTTGACTCTCTGGAGGAGAGCTTTCCCGATCCACCTAACGGAGTTGGATTTCGCTCAATTAATAAACTTCTATGTTTTAGTTTGAGCGGCCTTGGAGAGTTAACTCTCCACTCACCTAATCCAAGGCCCTACAACCTAGCTAGTTGGTGTATGACACTTAATAAAAAACTTGCTAGTTGTTTTTAAATTATCGCGCTTGTTTTAATTGGCTGTTATATTAAGTCAAAAGGATATGGAAATGAAACTCATGGTGTTTTATGACGCAGAAAAGAAATTAATGAAAACCAAACTACATGCAAATGCAGTAATTTCCTTTCAATGAAAAGAAATTTCTACACGGGTTCTACGAGACTATATTTTTTTCTTTTCAGATAACAAATTTCACACTCGCAAAAATTATGAAAAAGACTAAATGCTTAAGTGCACCTAATGCAAATTACTAAGAGCATGCCAATTCTAAGATGCAAAATCTACCAAAGTAAAGAGAAATTTCCAAATAATCCTTCAGTTTTATCACTTTTCTGGTTGTCCACAAAGCTAGTTCCTAAAATCAGAAACTCTCAATATAAAGACACCAAAATATACTTGAAACAAGAGAAAGAAACTAATGAAAATTCCCTTCCCAAATCAAGTCAGAAATCGAAGGCAAGAAATCTCAACAAAGCTTCAAAAGACGGAAAGAAACCAAAACAAAAATGCAAAACAAAATGTTTTTGAGCTTTTTGAATTTTATAAAAGAAGATTTCAAAGAGACCAAGAAAACTATCCAATTACCAAGCCAAACAATCTCTGAATTTCAAGCAAAACTTCAACAAAATGCTTCAAATCTTATAGTGCCCCCTAGTGGAAAGATTTATACGAGAAAAAGGAAGACAAGAAACTCAGGAACTCAGCCCAGAAAAATAGCACAATCTCGCAGCAAACAAAACTTCAAAGAACCAAGAATGACTCTTCAAAAAATTGCAACAAGACCTAGTCACATGAAATCAAGAAAACCAACCAACAGCAGGCAAAAATCCAAGTGCAAAGCAAAACATAAAATGAGGAAAGAGTGTACGAGCAGAATTTCTCTGTTCTGATTAAGCAGAACAGCCACGAATCTCCGGAAAGAGATCTTGGTACTCAAACCAGAAATGCAAGCACTAAAAAACAAGGTTTGCCCAAATGAGCCAGTCTTCAACTAAACAAGAGAGAAAAAGACCAATAACCAATATCACCACAATCAGACTGTTAAGACATTGTAGGAACAGGCCTCCACAGGCAGACAAGACCAAAAAGTCCAGAAATCAAAAATTTCAAAATTTTCCCAGGCATACGCTACTTATCAGTTTTGAAACAGGCGTGCATACGAGACTGTGTCAAAGGAAACCCGCGTATACGCGACTTCCTTTGAAACAAACTGCGTGTATACGCGACTGTGTGAAGGAAAAATTGCGTATGAGAAAGCAAATAATGAAAAATAAAAAGATCAAGCCTGGATAAAGAACCAGGTCTTCAGTCTGACTGAGAAAAAGTTAACTAGACTGGAAATAATGATTAAAACTATTGGAAACCTTAAAAACAACTGAAACCACCCAACAAGGGAATCACAAGAATAAGATCCCCAGTGGAGCTGCTAGTTCTGTTTCGGGAAATAACTCCCTAGAGGTCGTTGGGTCCAAAACCTCCACAGATCAGGGCATGCTATTCAAGAAGGACCCACACAACCACACTTGTATGCTAAAAACTAGATAACATCGATAGTAGAACTCACCCGTAATCCTACGTTTGATGTAGATCCCGCGGGGTCCAAACCCCCAGCAACCCTTCTTCCTCTTCAACCTGGAAATCAAGAAAGAACGTGCACGGAAATCTAGTTGTACAGCATATTTCTATCCTAAATGTCAGTGAAATCCATGTGAAACATCATATAAACAATAACAAATGCTTGAATAACAATCTTTTCACATATGCAAGCAAATATTAACACATGAATTCGCGAACAAGATGGTTCTTCTTCATTACGAACAGCATGTACAGCAATAAAAAGTGGAGAGATCACCTGAATCCTTCCACGATCTTCGAACAGACCATCGTCCGGATCCATCCCGCCCTTGCCTCGCTAGGATACTTTCAAGACTTGTGCACACGAGATGACATATAAACTGATGAACATCTCCAGGAAACAAGGGTTTCCTGTAAAAATCTGGGAAAGTGCAAGAGGCACGGGAAATCAGACTTGAATTGGGGCTCCAACAGAGTATAATGTCTATAAATTTCTCTCTCCCTTAGGCCATGCACATGAGGGGCTTTTATACTCCCTCAAAGTAGTTTCAATCAGTTGGAAACAGTTGGCCACGTGCTGGGGTGGTTGAACTACTGGAGTAACCATCAACCCAGCCCAAAAATAGGGAATTATATATATATTTTTAATGATTTTAATGGCATATGAGGAAAAGTGTGTATGGACTCGCGTATACACGCGGAAAAGTCTGGGCATACCCGCGTATGGGATTTTTAACACTGTTTTTTATGAACTTTGTTCAAGTTTGTGGGAATGGGTGCCCAAGGCCAAAGAGACAATCATGAATCACATGAGGGTGAAAAATGATGCTATAACAGGTATATCTTTTTCTAAGTCCTTTGATATTTCTTTTTTAGGAATTTTTACCCTCTTTTCATTTTTTATTATTTTTCATTTTTCAAAAATATGGGAAAACAACTTGCAAAAAACAAGGTATGTACATATTTACAAGACTATCATAGTCAATTCAAAAATTATGAATCCTATTATTATAGGACCCTAACAGGGTATGTGTTATATTTTTCCACGACTAGCCCCAGGCGCAAACCCAAGGATGGGGGGTGGACCCAAAGATGTTGGCGGACCTACCCATGGTTTTGTGCATGGTTTTTGCACATGATTTTGGGATTGATGGTTTTTTTCATGGTATTTTGCAGATATGTTCAAGGGAACGATAATTATGTTATAATCAAGCGTTAATTGAATGGGGTTTATGAATGCTTCGAACTGTATATAATATATTGTAACATTGAAAAGAATATAATGAAAATTAAATCCGGCTTTCCCGGATTGGGTACCAGGAGAAAATCTTTGTGTATATTTATGTTCTTTCCATTGCATATTTTTTGTTTTAAGAATCTATTTGCGGGTGATTTTTTCACATATTAAAAACCTACATTTGGTATTAGAGTAGATTTTGGCTTCAATGGGACACCTTTGCAGCTAACGGGTTTGTTGTTCGCGTATGTGGTAGACCCCATTATAGTTGGAGATCTGTGGGGTCAATTCTTGCAATGAAAACAAATGGTGAATAGTGGAAAGATAGAGATCAATAAATTTAATGGGAAAAGTTTTGAGTTGTGGAAGCTCAAGATGGAGGATATGTTGGTGAATAGGGATCATTGGATTGTTGTAGATCCAGGTATGGAACCAACAAGAATGTCAACATAAGACTGGGAAAATTTAGATCGGAAGGCAAAGAGCACAATACAATTGTGTCTCTCGGATTTAGTATTGTTGAATATATTAAGGGAAGCTATGACAAAGGCTTTGTGGGACAAGTTAGGGACCTTGTATCAATATAAGTCTCTCGTGAACAAACTCTTCCTACAGAATTTTTTTTATAACCTGAGGATGAAGGATGGAGACTCATTGAAAAAGCATCTAAATGGATTCAATACTGTGGTAAGTCAGTTGTCATCTGTTGATATTAAATTTTCATATGAAGATAAGTGCATCAGTTTTTGTATTCTCTACCAGACTCATGGGATAATGTGGTTGTTGCTATAGGAACAAATACAACTACCTTGAACTTTGATGAAATAGTCTCATCCTTGTTGTCAGAGGAGATGAGACGGAAAGATATGGAGAGCCAGAATGGAGATGCCTTGTCTAGAAGAGGACAATCCCAGAACATTAATAGAAAAAAGTCCTCAAGTGGGAGATCTAAATTTATAAGAAGATCTAAATCTCCAGCAAAATATATAAATATATACAACTTGAGTGGGCCTAATGGTTAAGAGCACGTATTTCTTGTGTTGATGTGATCTTTATTGTTTTGGAATTTATTTGATGATAAGAACATAAACATAATAATGAAAAGAAGAACTTAATTTCACAAGTAAATGTCATGTAAGGAAAATTTCAAATTAAAAATGTTTCCCTTATTGATTTTCCAACATGGTATTGGAGCTTTGGTCAATGACATACGCAGCTAGAAGGTCACATCTGTTGTGTCAAAGAAGAAATTCAAATCTATCAAAAGGACTAAACTCATATCTCATGGATAGGACCGAGTTTTTTGAGGCCAAATATTTGAGATAAGGCGACAGGAGGGTTATTCAAATGTGAATTAGAGCGACGTGGATCCCTGTGGTAAAGAAAGTGGTAGATAAAATTATTGAAAATGGAATAGGAAAGTGGATTAGGTTGAATCCAAGATTTTGGACTCAAACATCATAAGCATCTAAAATAGTTCAATAAAGCATCCCTAGAAGAAGCCTACCTCAAGGCTAGAAAATAACCCAAATTGTAGCATATGGGAAGCAAAAGCAAGTGGAGGCACTTTTTGGCCTATATCTAAGGCATATAGGAATTCCACCCTAGGTCGCAAGGCTTTTTATTTTGATAAATATGGGCTGAGACTTTTGAAGTGAAGCAATTTTTTATATGAGACCAAGGGTCTTGAAAAGACCGAAATGGTTCACCCTAGACACCTTTATCATCCTTTTTCAGAGAAGTAGGATAAGAGGCCTAATTTAGTCCAAGGGTCTTGTAAGGAAGGACGAAGATCTTGAAAAGACGAGTTAAGACATGTAAACAACCTTTTTTAAGTGGACGAATTTAATTCCAGTAAGCTAGAAATAGTCATTTTAGCCAGCGAGAGGAATCACTGAATAGAAGAATCTAGGCCAACCTGTATGGAGAAGCCTATTCTTAAATCATATACAATGAATAGTATAAATCCCTAGTTAGAGGGTCGAAATCACAATCGACCTATTCCAGAAGTACTTACTCCAAATGAGTCTTATAGGGAGCAGTCAATATGAAGAGGATACAAGTCAAGGCATATTTTAAAGCTTTGTCTCAAGGAATATCAGTGATTTTGCTAAGAAGATCATGGTTGTAGAAATCTATCTGGTGCCATAACTATTCAAATTTTAAAGACTGAAGTCTCAAGGCTAGAGACAAGTAAACGCAGGGGATCCACATTCTAAAATAGGTATTATACCTATTATGATAAATTTTATTCTGGTATTGTTGGAGCTAGAAACCAAACTTAAAGGACTATAACAGTATGAAACAATTAGTCACCTTATGAAGAGAATATTAGTTTGGTGTTTCTTTTGGAAATCAATGGAAGTAGTAGTAAATTTGAAAGCAAACTTTGACTTTGGAATCTTTGGAGTTTTTCACTCTTGAAAACCATGGAATATTGTAAAGAAGGCTTTGTAGCAGACTTCCAGTGATTATGGAGGACTAAGGTATGAGGTATGTATAATTATTTATATACATAAAAGGTCTCACTTGGATTGGTTTTAGGGTTTTGTGACATGTTTTGATTCTAGGGTTTTGTAGTCTTCACCTTGTTGAAGGTTGTTGGTAACTAGTATTTGTAAACCCTAGTTAGAATTTTGGAACCCTAGTCATATGTAAACCCTAATATGATTGTTCCCTCATAGAACCCTAACTCCTGATTTATAGGGTTTGTAGATATTCTAAGGTATATGGTAATATTGAGCGAGGGTGAAATTGAAATCTAGGATATGACATCAAAATCCCTAGGGTTGATGTTTCCATGAGAAAGATTAAAAGAATTTAGGGTTTGTGTCTAAGAATCCTAGGAGAATACCATCTATGAAAACCATGAAACCCTAGGTCGTTATCATGCTCTTATTCTTGTATTTTTCTTCAATCGTTATTATCGATGAATGATTTAAGTACAAAATAAAGGAAGCAAAATTAGAAGCAAAGTGGCCCTTGAGCTTTAGTAAGCATGATGGAAGGAGGGAATTGTGAGGACCATGGAAGTATTGATGATATCAAGTTCATTAAATGAGTAAGCATGCATCATTGCATTTTTTATTTAGTGTGGAATCATGTAATATTAGCATATGTAGAGTCTACTTGATTTGATTGCTTTATAAGAATCATATAGTGTTTTAAAGTTTGAGATCAACTTGCATAAGATTCATACTCTCATTGTCCAACATTATGTTAGAGGTAGTCATTCTGCTAAGGTGGATCCTCAAGATCCTATAAGAACCATCACTTTGGAGATTCTAGGAAAAATTACCATGCCAATTCTCTTGAAGGATGATGGATTGAAGTTGGTCAAGTTGCAGTCTCATAAGGAAAGATATTCATTTCTCTTTAAAATGAGATGTTAATTCATTTAAGATCTAATATCTAGATGATTGTATGAAAACATAGGAATGCATGTTTGAAATAACTTTTGGGTATGACTCATATAAATCCTGCAAGAAAAGTTAGTCATTATGATGCCTAGGAAGATGTAATTGACTTACTCTAGAAAGAATAGAATGTTGAAGATTTTCTTGTTAGAATGTATATGTTCAACATATAACATGATCTCCAGAAAAGAAAGGTAACTTGGTAATCAATTTGGATGCTTGGGAACTCTGATGCAAAAAGGTAGACTTGCGTGGAGATGGATCATGAGGATGTTGATGCCTTGTTGAGAAGGTCGTCATTGTAAAGTAAGTTTGATGATAATATCTATTATTAGTTATCTGGTTAACATATTGTTTTGTTTCCTGGAGGAATGTTGCAGGTATTCTTGATGAGAATTGAGGCAAGTTCAATTATGTACTTCAAGAATATGAAGACGAACTCAATCTCTAATACCTGACGACTATGAAGATCAAGATGTGTTCGTCTTGGGATTCAAAACTAGCAGTGCAAGAAGATAACCTGAAGGTCAAAGTTCGTACTACAAGAAGGAAGATCACTTTCGAGGAAACTATGCTCAACTTGAAGTCTGGGAAGGATCGACATAATGCCTTCATGAATGAAGACAAGATGAAAGTGAAGTCAAAATTGGATAACCTGGAACCTATCATGAGAAGATGGCTTTGTGTCCTGTGATACCAAGAAAGGAACATGCTCTGTATAATGATATGTGGAGGAAGAAGGAACCATGCAAGCTTTGAGGAATTGATAGTTGAATAAAAGACAGGTTACAAGAGAACTTATGGAAGTCTGGCATCTCCTATATATTTGAGAGAAAGTAAAAGGAGTCTCCTTGAATAGGAGAAGGATATCATCCCTGTTTGAGAGGGAGTGATGGTGGATAGTTCTTATCCTTGTGTGTCATGCACTAGACTAAGACTAATAGTCGTAAGTACTAGTGAAGGCCATAAGGAAGGAATGGTGTTTGAAGGATTAGATAAGCATCTAAGACCGGTACTCCTTGAGGATTGGGAATCCAAGATAGGAAGTAGTCTTGTGGACTAACACTCTTTGAAGATATGACAGATATCCAAGATAAGAGTGGGCGAAGAGGACTGGTATTCTTTGAGGATTCAGGACCAGGAATCTAAGATAAGAATAGTCCTAAAAGTACATGTTGTTGCTCAAATTGTACACATAAGTGCAACAATGCTCAAGGTAGGGGTTGTCACTCTGATCCCTTCCCTCTCAGTTTAAGTTATCTCCTAACTGCAAACTAAGGGGAGTAGTCCCTATGAATGAGATGATAAACAACTTGTTGGGAACCAACAAGCTAAGGAGACACAAATGAATGACCTAGCAACTTGGTTTGGGTTAACAGGAAAGTATGATTAGTAAGCACCAATTGATTCAATTCCTTGAGATTATAAATTAGAGACCAGTGCCTTTAATATTAATTAGATGTGCAATATGAATTAGATTTTCAATTAACCGGATGAACAATTGTTGCAATATGAAAATTCTATTATAAATGAAGTGCGAGACCTAAATCTATGTGATAGGCAAACTCTTGGTTACTTTTAATTATATGTCTAACCTAAGTGATTCCTTCTCCTCAATTCTTTTGAAGCTAGTCTCAAAACAAAGTAACTGATCAAACAAGAACTCTAGATAATAATAAAAAACCAAAAAAAAAACATGAAAAAACAGTTTGAAAACAAAAAGTGTTGATGTTACATCAATACTTTTTTTGGGGGGTAAATTTTCAACATTTTTTTTAAATGGCATTAAAGTCAATAAAAGTCAAAATTTTGTGAAAATACACCCTGAAAACGAAAAATGTTGATGCCAGAATAACATCTTTTTTTTCGGGGTAAATTTTTAACATTTTTTAGCAATGTTGTTAAAGATAAAATATTATAACTCTGGAAAACCTTAGAATTCCAATAATTTTAGGCATGGCATTAAAGATAAAATATCGGTCTTAAAACTCCAACAATTTTTAGCAATGGTGTTAAAGATAAAACACTTATAATTGTTTTCAACCATAGCATTAATAAAATATCATGACTCAGAAAATCTTAAAATTTTGATAAATTTTCAACCATGGAATTAAAACCAAAGGTCATAACTACATAAACCTTAAATTTTCAACATGTTTCAACCATGGAATTATGGGAAATGCATATAACTAAAAAAACATTAAAAATGAACACATGAATGAAAAAGTCATTATACCAAGAGTAATTACTTTTCAAAATGCTAAAAATATTGTTATTTTAAAATCTTAGCCTAAGACAACTTGACACATTGCAACAAAATATTAAAAATAGTCCATCAAATTAACACACAGTCTAGGTGAACTTGATCAATTGCAATGAAAACTTAAAAAACAACCATGAAATTGACACATTGTAAGGGCGGACTTGATCCATTATAACAAAAACTTTAAAATCATTTATCAAATTGATACATTATAGAGTCAGGTTACTAGTCGTCGATCGACATAATCCCTGTAGAATATATATATATAAAACAAAACAAAAATTGAAAAAAAAAAACTAAAATTTAAAATTTAAAATTAAAAAAAGAAGAAGAAGAAAGAGAGAGATTAAAAAAAATGATATCAAGTAAATAAAAATATATTAAAACATAATAACAATAAAATGAAAAAAAAAAACAAATATAAAAAAATATATAAAAAGGATAAAAAATCAAACACAAAAAATGTAAAAAATCAAAAATAAAAATTAGAGTAAAACCATTAAAATAAAAGACATCAAAAAATGAAAAAACATTAAAAACAATCAAATTAAAAACAATATAGCTATGCCTAGTTCTCATCCACACCCCCTTAGGCAGTTGGGCGAGGCCGTAGTTTTTTTTTATGTTATTTTATTTTTAAAAAATTCAATTTATTAATTAATAAATAAAATTACTTTAATTCTTTTTTTTAATTTAATTGTAGTTTTTATTTTTTATTTTTTTGCTTTTTAAGATATTTTTTTATTGTTTTTTGAATTGTATGTTTTAATTTTATCTAGATCGTTTTTTTTTTTTTTTAATCAAATCAAATGTCATCATTTTTTTAATATAAGAATTCATAAAATTTGCTATATTTTCAACTTTTTTAATTTAATTTGTTCACAAAAATATTTTATTTAACATGTTCTTTTTAACGAAAAGGTCTCGGAATACATATTTTTTTATTATATCTAATGCAAAATGTGTATTTTTTGTTGAGTATTTAAAAATATTATTTTTAGCGACAATTATTTTATGTGTATTGAAGTACTTTTTTCACAAAGGAAAAATTCGTAATCTTTCATTAGATAAGAAAAATTACATATTACATTTTACTAAGTATACTGTCATGTGTGTTCAAAGTATATTGCTGACTTTATACACTAGTCAGTGGCACATGTAAGAGGCTATAGTCCATGAGTATCTCTCCAAGTAGAGATAAAGTAAGTTCAGTGCTTGTGTATTGAAGTATTAATTAACAACATATATTTATATAAAAAATCTTAGCCTCAAAATATTAATTTTATTATTATTATTTTTAACTTTGCAAAAAAAAAACTCAAATTTTGAAAATACCCTTAAAAACAAACACCTTAGAATGAAAAACAAGAAGAGAAATAAGACAACTTGAAAAATGGTTAAATAATCAACATTATATATATATATATATATATATATATATATATATATATTTGTTGTTAGGCCCCTATATTAATAATGTAGTCTCTTATTATGTTAGTGTAGCCCCACTTATTGTTATTGGTGTACCCTTGTAACCCCAATATTGTTATTATTGTGCCCTTAAATTATTATTGTTAGGTTGGCTAGGATTATAATGTGGCCCTACTAGGATTACATTATGGCCCCATGGACTCCTATATATAGAAGGAGGTTTTGGTCATTTGTATCATCCAATAATTGTTCATTCATGTAATGTATTGGAGGTTGCCCCCTCGAAGTGGCTTATTTATAAGGCGTTGATATCTCTCTTCTTCTCTTTTTGGAGCTGGTTTCACAACATTTGGTATCAGAGCTTTGGATTCTAGGGTTTCGCTGCTCTAAACAAGT
Source organism: Pinus albicaulis (assembly GCA_034641835.2). Lineage (NCBI taxonomy): Eukaryota > Viridiplantae > Streptophyta > Pinopsida > Pinales > Pinaceae > Pinus > Pinus albicaulis. The sequence continues at coordinate 28,363,369 of MU968450.1, forward strand.
TATCGTATAATTTTCGCTATAACTTTTTTTCTACGAAAGTTCATAATCTGAAAGTTTTAAGGTGCGAAGCCACAATCCTGAGGAAACTCGTCGTAAAATTTCAGAGCTTGGTTTGCAACATTTTCGGAGATATGATCTGTGGAAGGTAGTGCTTTTTCAGGCTCCCGAATTTCATCTCAAAGAGATGATCGTGGGAAAAGACTCATAACTCTCTCTCTGAACATCGGATTGGAGTGTCGTAAAAAGTGGTCGCAAGTACACGGAATTTAGTTTCTTGGCTATCAATTTGAGAGTTGAAGGATGCAACAATGACACGTGGCAAGTCATACAAGCTCGCTCTACAGAATTAGTCCATAATTAGGTCATTGTGGGAGATTGGACATAACTTTGCCTTGGAGAATCCAAATCAGACCATAATTGTGGCATTCAAAAGATAATTCAGAGGGCTACCTTAGTGCCGAATTTCAGATATTGAAGAGCCGCAATCACAGAGATAATCCAATTTCAATATTGAGCACCTCAAAAGCAAGAAAAAGGTGTGTATTTTTTTTCCGAATTGCATAAGTCTTGTTTGAAGAATCAATTTGAAATGATTACAAGGGCATATTGTAGAATAGATATCAATATTGGGTTCTAAAAAATGCCCCGTAAAAATAATTCAACACCCATTAAGCCTTCAGAAATCTCTACTATGACTCACGAAGATGAAGAATTGCAACATGATGTATCAAAATTACAAGAGAAAGTGCACCAAATTTCGCTCTCGCAAAGAGCAGCAAAAAATGAAATGGAAGTCTTGAAGAAAGGCGTGGAAGCGAAGATGGATGGTTTGAAGAAAGGCATGGAATCTAAGATAGATGGCATGAAATCTAAGATGGATGAAATGGAAGCTAAAATGGAAAACATGAAGTATGATCTAAAAGCAGACATGGAAGGTTTGACAAAGTTGATACAAGAAATGTTTCCTAATGGTGAAAACATAGTAGAGAAAACTCATGATGAGAACAAAATAAATGTTAATCATGATTTCATAAACTCTAATGTTGGCGGGAAGAACCACCATATTCCAAAAATGGATATGAGGAAGTTTGATGGAAAGGATCCTGTAACATGGATACTACAGATGGAGCAATATTCTGATCTCCATAATGTGCAAAACACACAAAAGGTACGCATTGCAACTTTACATTTAGAACAAAATACATTTGTATGGTATCGATGGCTTTACTCCCGTAAAAAAATTGTCACTTAGTCAATTTTTACGGAGGAAATGATAGCACATTATGAGGATACAAAGAGCAACACCTTCTTTAGCCAATTGATAAATCTCAAACAAAAGAGTTTAGTGGGGGAGCACATTGAGGACTTCTAAAAATTGAATATAAGGGTAACTGATATTCCAGAGGAACACAGGATTGATCTCTTCATAGGTACTTTAAAGGATAACATCCAACATGAAGTTCGCATTTTGGAACCTGATTCAAGGCATTCAGGTTGGGAAGAAAAATTGAATGTAAAATTATGGCGACAAGGAAGCCTACCACTCACTTCTATAAAGAAGGAAGTGTTGCTCCGCCTAGATTTTCACAACCTACAGGGTTGACACCACAACAATTGGAAGAAAAAGGAGAAAAAGGGCTTTGCTACAGTTGTGATAGCAAATACACTAAAGGTCATAGGTGTGCTGAGAAGAAATTATTTTACAGAGATTGTGAAGAGGAAGAAGAAAATGAACAAGAAGAGGATATACACCAAGAACCAACCCTAGAAGAAGAAAAAATGAGTCCGACCATATCATGTAATGCATTGGCAGGAATTACCACTCCTCAAACTCTCAAGATAGAAGGACATATCAAGAAAAAAAAGGTAATAGTGTTGATTGATTCGGGTAGTACCCATAATTTTATTCATTGTAAGGTAGCCAAGGAATTGAATTGTTTCCTATACCTAGCACCAGAATGTCAAGTGATGGTTGCAAATGGAGGAACTATAAATTGCTTTGGAAAATGCCATAATATCAAGCTAGCCATGGGGGAATATGTATTGAATAAATTAACGTTTTCCATCCCACTTGGGAGGTGTCAGAGTGTTAAATTAGAGTACAATGGTTACAATCTTTAGTGATGAGTTAATTTTCAAGAACTTTTCTTGAAATTTTTTTCGAAGGAAAGGAAACTCTAATTATGTATCGTTATAGTTGGTGTAGAAGGATAATAAGCTCTAATGGCATGACAAAGCTTCTAAAGAAAGAACAACGAGGCGTAATTGCACAATTATGCTCACTTGAAGTTCCAACATCAAAATCATCTATTTCTGCAGATCTCCAACAAGTCTTGGACAATCATTCCAAGGTGTTTGAAACTCCCAAAGGACTCCCACCTATTCGTGATCATGATCATGCTATTCATTTGATTCCAGGAAGTGTTCCTCCAAACATCAGGCCTTACAGATATCCTTATGTCCAAAAGAGAGAAATTGAACGTATGATTGCAGAAATGTTAGAGGCTGGTATAATTCAACCTAGTCAAAGTTCTTTCTCTGCTCCAGTAGTATTGGTGCACAAAAAATATGGATCATGGCGCATGTGTCTGGATTATAGGGAGCTCAATAAGCTCACTATTAAAGATAAATTTCCCATTCCTGTGATTGATGAATTATTGGATGAATTACATGGAACAATTTACTTTACCAAGTTGGATCTTTGTTCAGGATATCTTCAAATTAGAATGAATACCGAAGATATTTCGAAAACAACATTTCGAACTCATGAGGGTCATTATGAATTTTTGGTCATGCCTTTTGGCCTTACCAATGCACCTTCTACATTTCAAGGGTCGATGAATTCCATTTTCAAACCCTTCCTTAGAAAATTTGTGCTAGTATTTTTTGATGATATACTAATCTACAGCAGGTCTTGGAAGGATCACGTTGAACATGTTGACAGGGTGCTCAAACTATTGCAGGAGAAACAATTATATGCAAAAAAATCCAAATGTTTCTTTGGAGTACAAGAGGTGGAATATCTGGGTCATATTGTATCTCACGAGGGTGTTAAAGTAGACCCCAACAAAATTAAAGCCATTAAGGAATGGAAAGTCCCCACAACCATAAAGAAGTTGCGAGGATTTCTCGGGTTAACAGGGTATTATCGCAAGTTTGTTAAGAATTATGGGAGAATAGCAGCATCTCTAACAACATTATTGAAGAAAGATGCATTTTCATGGACTCCTGAAGCAACTAAGGCCTTTGAACATCTTAAAGAGGCAATGTGCCTAGCAGCAGTCTTAGCTACGCCAGACTTCACAAAAACCTTTATTGTGGAATGTGATGCCTCAGGAAATGGAATTGGTGTTGTTTTAATGCAAGAAGGAAGACCCATTGCTTTTGAAATTCATTCAATCAAAGGAAAGTATTTACAAAAGGCTATTTATGAGAAGGAAATGTTGGCAATACTACATGCACTAAAGAAATGGAGACCTTTTCTAATAGGAAGACAGTTCAAGGTAAAAAATGATCATGATAGTCTTAAACACTTTTTGGAACAAAGAATATCTTTAGAAGAGCAGCAAAAATGGGTGACAAATATGTTGGGTTATGACTTTGAAATTGTCTACAAAAAAGGGAAGCTAAATGTTGTTGCAGATGCACTCTCAAAAAAGGATGAAGAGGTGGAATCATTGCTTTGTGCCATTTCAATTATCCAACCAGATTGGATAACCGAAGCAAGGGATGAATGTAAGAAGGACGAAGAAGTGTGGACTCTCATTCAAAAGTTGCAGCAAGATCCTAGTACATCTGATACATTTAGTTGGAAAAATGATTCCTTATGGTACAAAGATCGCTTATATATTTTCAAGAATTCCAAACTAAAACAAAAGATTGTTTTGGAATTGCACACTTCTCCTTTAGGAGGACACTTGGGATTTTTAAAAACTTACCACAGGGTGAAGAAAGAATTTTTTTGGGATGGCCTTAAATATGATATTCAAAAGTTTGTGGCAGAATGATTAGTTTTCCAGCAAAATAAAGTTGAGACAATTAAGACCCCGAGTCTTCTACAACCTTTATCCATTCCAAGTCAACATTGGGAGGAGATTTCAATGGATTTTATCACAGGTCTACCGAAGTCTGAAGGAAGGGGCGTCATCATGGTGGTAGTTGATAGACTTACCAAGTATGCACACTTTTGTGCATTATCTCTTCCATTTAAAGTGAGTACAGTTGCTACCACATTTATGGAAACAATTCAAAAGCTACATGGAAACCCAAAGATTATTGTAAGTGACAGAGATCCCATTTTTACAGGAAATTTTTGGACGGAATTATTTTCTTGTTTGGGTACTCAACTAGCTCATAGCTCATCTTATCATCCTCAATCTAATGGTCAAACAGAGATAGTGAATAAATGTTTGGAAGGATATCTTCGTTGTTTTGTATTTGATAAGCAAGCACAATGGGTCAAGTGGTTACCTCTCGTTGAATGGTGGTATAACACTTCCTTCCATACTGCAGCAAAAATGACCCCATTTATGGCACTTTATGGATATCATCCACAATCCATCACATCTTATTTAAGGGAAAATTCTAGGGTTCAAGCAGTGGAGGATCACATCGAGCATCGACAAGAATTTCTCCAACTCTTAAAGGATAACCTAAATTTGGCACAAATTTGAATGAAACAATAGGCAGATCAACATCGCAATGAGAGAAGTTTTGATGTAGGAGAATGGGTATTTTTACGGCTACAACCATACAAACAAATGTCCCTCAAGCAATCTAAGAAGGATAATAAATTATCGCCAAAGTACTATGGTCCTTACAAGGTTTTACAAAAAATTGGTACTATGGCATACAAATTGGAGCTTCCTGCTTCTTTGCAAGTGCATCCAGTTTTCCATGTTTCATGCTTAAAAAAGGTTATAGGGGACAAACTTCCAGTTCAAACAATATTGCCAGAACTTGATGAGGAAGGAAAAACCATATTCGAACCTGAAGTAGTCACGGAAACAAGAACTCGACAACTATGAAATCGATCAATTTCATAGTATCTCATCAAATGGAAGAACTTACCCACTGAAGATTCTACATGGGAGGATGAGAATTTTATGTAAAAGCACCCGGAGCTACTGAAGCGTTGAGGACAACACTTGCTTGAAGGAGAGGGGCATGTTAGGTCCCTATATTAATAATGTAGTCCCTTATTATGTTAGTGTAGCCCCACTTATTGTTATTATTGTACCCCTGTAACCCCAATATTGTTATTATTGTGCCCTTAAATTATTATTGTTAGGTCGGCTAGGATTACATTGTGGCCCCACTAGGATTACATTATGGCCACATGGACTCCTATATATAGAAGGAGGTTTTGGTCATTTGTATCATCCAATAATTGTTCATTCATGTAATGTATTGGAGGTTTCCTCCTCGAAGTGGCTTATTTATAAGGCGTTGATATCTCTTTTCTTCTCTTTTTGGAGCTGGTTTCACAACAATTGCAAATACTTAGGACATAAAAAAATTTAAAGTGTCCAAAATATGTCTTAAAAAAAAGGTTGACTTTTAAAAAAATCATCAGTATTTTTAAAAAAATTATTCATACTTAATATATTAAAAATTTAAAGTGTCAAAAATAAGCCAACAAAAAATGAGTTGATGTTGGATCAACATCAACCCCTTTTCAAATTGGCATGAAAATCAATAACATTTAAAAAAAATGTGCATACTTAATAGATAAGAATATTTAAAGTCTCAAAAATATGCTCAAAAGGTGTATTTTGAATCAACATTTTTCAAAATCGGATGATTTTTTGCTACCTCTAAAAAGTGAGACCTATGTTCAATGCCCGTTAAATTGGTAACTATGTTTCAAACGCAAGTATTAGAGAGAAGTCCAAGGGAAGGAGGCTAAGGCCTCATTAACGATACCTCCCGTGGAGTTCTAACCACCTGAGTGTCTTCGTTCCTACAAGGGATTGCCCATAAGATAACTGCAAGGTCACCGTGTTAATTGTGGATGAGGATCTGGGCTTCTCAAATTGTTTGAAGAAAGTGGTCCTATCTTCTTACAACCAAGATTATGCTTGGAGGTATGTTTAAGAAATTCACTTCTAACCTAGAACGAAAATGCAAGATGTGAATGATTACTTCAATAAGATTATTTACGTGAATTAAGTACTTCAACAAGATTACTTGAGATACAAAAGGTTATAGTGATATCCAATATAAGATCAATTAGGTGAAGCAAATAGAGAACAATTGAAGGACTATCTCAAATGAAGCAAGATGAACAATACCAATGAAACACAATTAGCAATTCTAATTACTTCAAGAGCTTATTAGATTCCTCTTACGCCAATATCACATATGTTACTTAAGCGCTGCCAAATCAAAAATCAACGAAGTGATAATTATTTTCGGAGATTGCTAACAGTGACTAAAACAAATACACAAATGAGATCCAAGAATGCCAAGATGTGCTAATGCAAAAACGTTATATTCCAAATGCAATGCTTTGCAATGATGCAACAAGGATGCAACGGATGTAATAGTGCAAGAGACAAGAATATGTGATAGCGATATTTTATCCTCAAGATCCCAAAGAGAGACAAATGTATCGATACCCTCACTATTAAATGCCCTTTAAAAGATGCAAATCGGATCAGCCACTTGATATTGTTAGATCAATCCCAAAAATCTTCTTTTAGATCAAACAAATCAATGTTTATTTAGCCCTTTAACCAATAAGGTGATTCTTTAGTATATTATGCTTGCTTAGATGTGTTTTTTAGCAAGACATCAATGATTATACTGTTGATTAGACATCAATCATTATACTGTTGAGCGGCCTAGCTTCAATCGAAAATTTGAGTTGTTAGGGCACCAAAGAAGTGACCTTTGGGCCTTCCAACATCTACAACATAAATAATTAGCCCTCAAACCCAATAAAAATGATAGATCAAACCCCAAAATGCTAGCAGCTAGGGATTTTAGGCCCTCTAATGCTAGCGACCAACTTAGAAAGTGGCCCTAGGCCTAGTGGCTAGGCCTTAAACGCCTATCCCCTTTATGGCTACGACTAAGTCAAGAAGGCCTAATTAGGCCTACTGCTAGGGTAAAAATCCCCTTTTAGAGTTGCGGCCAAGGCCTAGAGGCCTCAAACCCTTGTGGCCACCTTCAAAGAGTCTCCACGTCAAGTATAGGCCAAAATAAAATTCCTCTTTTCCCCAAATCGGTTGCCAAACCTTCCAATGACAAATCTCAATGAGAAAGCCCCTTTTGCAAAGTAGAAAAACCCTCTAGGGCTAGTGTTTTATCTTCCAGAACTAGCGTCCAAATTTGGTGATATGAGTCCTTTATATAAGGCCCTAAAAGGCCTAGATCCACCCTCAAATGCCAAACGCACTTTTTGGATAGGTTGGACGACTCTTCCTATGGTTGACATTAGCCCTAAAACCCCAGTCGCTTGCGTTGGATGATGGCTAGAAACTTTTACTTCACATTTGTCTTTGAAACTTTGAGACCAAATACTTGCAATTCAAATAAATAGAGCCATCCACGATATCTAGAAGAAAATTCTAAAAAATTAAACCCCATAAATTATTTACAAATGAAGAAAAATAATATACAAGGGTTAGAAACAATTTACCAAATATTTACAAATTATTTACATTAATATACAAGCGAATATTGGCTTTAATTAGAAAATAATTCATTAATAGCCCAAGAAAAATTTTGAAAAAACTACTTTGATGGAAATAATTTTGAATTAATGCACAAACACAAACTCTGCAAAGTAGATTTGTTAGATAAGCTCAGGGTCCAAAAAAATGTGATCACCTCAAAGTCCATGAACTTAGGGTTTCCCCAAGGGTTGAATCACCTGAAAGATCTTTAGACACTTGAAAAATAGATCATTAGTTTCATAGGGGTTCGATTCACACAAATAGGCTAAAGATCTAGAGGTACATGCTACATCTACCAACTTCTAAGTGTTTACTCTAGCCCAAAATCTAAAGGAAGATACATGTGCTAATAGATAGTCTAACCACTGGCTATGAAACAATAATCTTCAATGATAGCATAAATTAGAGCATTAAACCCATTCATCACGTACCATGAATCATTAAGCAAGAGACACCTTGAATTGAAACCCCAAAGTCTTTTTATTAATGCAGAAATTTCAGCAGAGCTTAGCTCAGTACACAAATTTCCGATCTAGTGAGACCAAGATACAATGAGGAGCTTAAGAGCTTTCTTATATATAAAAATGAGAGGGATTAACCCCTCCAAGTGGAAATAACATCTAGTTACATCAATCCATGGCTTGATCCTACAGGAAAAAAAAAAAAAATCCCTTGATTCGCTGGCACAAATCTCCAAAATATTTCGACCTTCCTTGTTCACTATGTTAGAGGGGTCAAACTTTGACTTATGGACCATGGAGGACTGCAAAAAAAATAGAATTATCATTACTTGTGCAAAATAGTCTTCTCTCACCCAAACAAATTTCTAGATTAGGTCCTTCTGCCTTGGAAATGAGGCTTTTATTTTTCATGTGAATATTTTCCTTTGGAAATAGCCTCAAATAATTTTTGATAAATTTTCCACTTGGAGGGTAATTGATTTTTCCTTCATTTTATTTTTTGGACAATTTATGGCTAATTTAATTTTTATTTTTTCCATAAATTAAAATTAAAAAAGACTCAAGTGGGGATTAATTATTTTTCCACCCTCTAAGTGTATCTAAAAAATATTTTGGTAATGGTGTTCTAATTATGAGGAACCATTCACAAAAAAATATTTTTAAACACACTTTTACATCAAAATAATAATTCAACCCTCGAAAGGGAAAATACACATAGACGTAAACCACTTGAGACTCAACCAAATTTTGTGACAAGACACATGATCTAGTATGAAATATACATAGACTTGATTAACTCTAGGTATTACCTAAGACCTTGCCAATGAGCTTCACCCTAGCTTTGGGGTATATCTCGGAGAAAAACTCTATTCGTGTTTACAAACACAGATAATTTGGGGGCGTTAAAAACTCCCTATAGTGAAACCCTTTTAAAAGAATCATAGGCTTACCTAGGTGTTGTCACATGGCTTAATAGTCATACTAGAATCATTTTTACAATACAAAATTAGAATTTTGGATTACAATGATGATATTGACTCGAAAAAAAATTATTTTTTGCTTTATACCCTGCTTCTTGGATTTTTGACATGTACATGGTCAACAAGACATACCTTGTGGACATCCGGATGGGATATGTTCCTTGTAGAGGTAGTGTGGTATCACAAATAAAGTCTCCCTGCATAATGCTCTTGAATGAAGTAAAGCTTGTCTAGTTAGGCCTCAGAGACAATCTTGGTTGATCACAATGTTGATGCTTACAAGATGGCTTATCAATCTATCTCTTCTTATGAGAACTTTTCAAAGGTAGTATTGTCCTTGCACCGGTTGAACAATTATGAATACATCCTTATTTAAGAGGGAGTGTTGAAGAATGTAACTAGTTTCAGTCTTCATAATTATCATTTGACTCATGTAATGATGTAATCTTTATGTATTGATCAAAAGAGAAAGAGAATTGTAAAAGGAAATTATCTATAAAGCATGGGTTTCATGCTTGGGTCAATGGTTAATAGATCAAAGCATCCATTGTAGGATTATAGGGTTTGTTATGAGTCAAAGGTCATTGTTACATTGTAAAATACCCTTATGAGCACATGTATCAAAGAAAGAAGCATTATTTTGTATTTTAGAAGAGTCTAGATACTCCAAAAGGAATCAAGTCGTTCAGCAAGTAAATTTGGCCTTAAGTATGCTTAAAGAGCCACACAAAAAGGCTATAAAAGAGGATGGCTTCGCTCTCCATAAGGTAAGACATGAATCTCACATTATTTAGCTTGAGGTCTGCAGTTTGGAGGAACTGTGAAGGTCTATAAGAGGATGGTAAAGGAAAGTTCATAGGAGGGTTTATTTGTCGTATAAGAGACCTAGGGTTACCTCAGGTGTAAGATGACGAAAAGATCATTTATATGGCGAATTTCCTTAATGTTTCCCTTGAAGATCACTTGGCTTATTTGGTTGGTCATCTTGTGTCTTGGAGGAAGATAAGGGTCTTGCTTTTTGTCTTAGAAGTCTCCTTTAAATCTATTCTATAAGAAGAGAAATCTCTTTTGGGTTTTCCCTTTGGAGGCCTTTTGCTCTGGCTTGGAGCCTATATCTTGTGTTGATGTAATCTTTACTATTTTATCATTTATTTGATGATGAGAACATAAAAATAATAATGACAAGAAGAACTTAATATCACAAGTAAATCTCATGTAAGGAAAATGTTAAGTTAAAATGTTTCCCTTATTGATTTTCCAACAAATCAGCATTGGAGGATGAGACTCCACATGAGGTATGGACTGGTAAGAAACCCTCTCTCTCACATCTCAAGGTATTTGGTTGTGACACATATGTACATGTTCCAAAGAAGAAAAGATCCAAGTTGGACAGTAACTCTGAGGTGCATATTTATTGGGTATAAGAATGGTTTAAAAGGTTATAAGACTTTGAACCCAGAAAATAGGAAGGTTGTGTACAACCGAGATGCAGTATTTAAAGAGGTGAAATATGTTATTAAACATGAAGTCTTGCCAAAGGAAAAGGAACCAGAGAAGATAGAGTTTTAATTGAAGGAGGAAGAATGAGACTCTACAACAAAACATGGATCAGAAGAGGAAGAGCCACATAATCCAGTTTTGAGGAGATTAGTTCAAGAGAGAAGGAAGCCAGAGAGGTATAGTCCATATGCTTCATGTTAAAATATTGATTTATCTATTATTGATGATGATCCCAGAACTGTCAAGGAGGCAGTGGATTCAGAGGATGGAAAACTTTGGAAGGAGGCCATGGTTGAAGAAAGGATATCTTTAAGGAAAAATGAGGCTTGGGATATGGTGGAGTTGTAGGCTGGAAGGAAACCCATTGGAGGAAAATGGGTGTTTAAGAAGAAAATGAATGCATAAGGCAAGGTGGAGAAATACAAAGCTCGAATGGTAGAAAAATGTTATTCTCGTGTGTCGGGAAATGATTTTAGTGACATTTTTTCTCCTATTTCCAAGTTAGCTTCTATTAGATTACTTTTATATGTTGTTGATGCTTTTGATTTTGATGTAGAATAGATGGATGTGAAGATAACCTTTCTTCACGGAATCTAGAAGAAGATTTCTAAATGAAGAAACCATAAGGATTTGCAGTGTAGGGTAAGAAAGAATTGGTATGCAAGTTAAAAATGTCTCTATATTGGTTAAAGTAGTCACCAAGGATGTGGTATCAAAAATTGGATACATGTATACAGGGACTTGGCTTCACAAGGAGCAAAGTGAAACACTGTGTGTATTTTAAATTAATTGGTGACCATGTTATTCATTTGGTCTTGTATGTGGATGATATGTTGTTGATTGGAAATGACAAAGAAATTATATGGGATTTGAATACCAAATTTTCCTCTAAATTTGACATGAAAGATATTGGTGCTTCAAACTACATTTTGGACATGGAAATTAAATGAGATCGGGAAAAGAGGAAGCTTTGGTTAAACCAGAGGAAGTATGTCAAGACAATATTTCATAGGTTTAATATGCAAGATAGTAAACTAGTGAAGGTTCTTATTCATATGTTGACCAGTTTCCCAAGACACGGGAAGAGGAAGAGTAAATGGCATGTGTTCCATTTGCAAGTGCAGTTGGTAGCCTAATGTATGCAATGTTCTGTACCAGACTACACATTTCACATGCAATGGAAGTCTTAAGCAAGATTATGTCAAAATTAGGGAAGGAGCATTGGACAATAGTGAAGCGGATTTTAGGTATTTGTGTGGCGCTAGTGATTATGGTTTGTGCTACCAAGGAAGACTTGGACTGGATAGAGTGTTATACATGTGTGGATTTTTTGATGCAGATTGGGTTGGAGACCTGGATCAGAGAATATCTACAAGTGGGTATGTGTTTAACCTATTTGGAGGAGCAATCAGTTGGATGAGCAAGAGACAATCTGTGTGGCACTTTCAACTACAGAGGTTGAATACATGGTATCCACTCATGTAAGCAAGGAAGTAGTTTGGTTTCATAGATTGTGTTCAAGTATGGGGTTGGTAGAGCAAGCTATAAGCATATATTGTGATAGCCAAAGTGCAATTTTCTTGGCAAATAATCTTGCTTATAATTCGAAGACAACGCACATTAATGTTCAGCATCACTTTGTGAGGGATATGGTTGAAGACAAAAAGGTGTTGCTAGTAAAGGTGGACACTTGGAAGAATGTTGCAGATGCATTGACAAAGTCTGTGAGCACTGAGAATTTTTATTGGTGCAAAGAAACAATGAGCGTTGCAACACGAGACCAATGACTTGTGCACTCTTGTGACCCCCTTTGTGGAAAGAAAACAACAAGTGGGATAATGTTGGGTATGTGTTATATTCTTTCCACGACTAGCCCTAAGCGTGAACCCAAGGATGGGGGGCAGACCCAAAGATGGTGGGTGGAACTACCCATGGTTTTGTGCATGGTTTTTTCACATGGTTTTGGGCATGATGGTTTTTTCCCGTGGTATTATGTAGATCCAGTCAAGGGAACTATAGTTATGTTCTAATCCAGGGTTAATGGATTGGGATTTATGAATGCTTTGGCATGTATATAATGTATTGTAACATTGCAAGAAATATAATTAAAAATCAATCTTGTTTTCTCGGTTTGGGTTCCAAGAGAAAATATTTTTGTATATTTTATGTTTTCGTTATTGTATATTTTTCAATTTTAAGAATCTATTTGCAGGTGATTTTTGTACAGGGTTAAAACCTACACATAGCTTATGGCACTGATTATTTTTTCAAGATTTTCTGCAAAATCACCACACTTACTACTTGTTTGTAATAGAAGTATTTTATATTTAAAAATTTAGAAATCCTTGTAATTGTTGTTTGTCAAGAATAACATCCAAGGGCTTTTAGAGCATGCTTTTGTAGTTTTATATTTTCTTCTATTTCTATCTTCGTTTTGAAAATTTCTATTTTTGGTGGGGATAATGCTAAACCATGTTTATATTAAAAACTTTATATTATTTCTTGAGATTAATTGTAGTTTGTTTGGTACTTGTAAACATACTAATATATCATTACTAAAAATTAAAACAAAATCAAAATGTTCATATATATTTTCCATTCTCTTTTGAAATTATCGAAGGGGTTCTTAAGGTCAAATGGCATTACTTTCCATTAATATTGACCATGGTGTACCACAAATCCTATATATTAGCAAGGACACTTCATATTTTCCTAAAAGTGTAGTCTAACTAATAGAGGCATTTTATGGGTCAATTTTTCCCATAATCTAGTAGAATTATTTTAGAATTGTAAGTTTGAGTTGTGTAATCTACAAAATCCAAGTGTTATTGGGGATTTTCGGGGCGTTGAATCAACTTATGCATTCAAAAACACATTTTAAGCAACAAGAAATCACAATCTCACCCAAAATTGTATTTTTGAATTCTAGCAAGGAAGGCCAAAACATCTATTACTTAGATTGTGCCTTTGTCAAAATCCACTTTTAAGATCAAACTTACTAAACACATTACAATTAGTCAGTTTTGCAAATAATGAATTCTTTAATGGAAGTGTATACATGATTGGCAACAAAGCATCATTTAGAGAGAGATAATTAATAACCATCATTGACTTGCCTCATTTTTTTAACATGTCTCTTTGCATAGAATGTTGCACAAGTCCAAGGACATTGTTTCGCTTGAAATTTTTTCTTTGTAACAACTATGCATCAATATTGTGCCTCTAAAGGGGATGTTTGATTTTCCACTGCTCTTTGCAGCTTATCGTTATACCCTTCTTTGCATGGAAGATCTACAAAATATTTTCCTTTGTTCCAAAAATCATTTGGATAATCAAATATGCATCATTAACATGTTGGAAATATTGTCATTGATGGAAAAGGAGCACAAAGGCGCAACACCATGACAAGGGAGCAGATCAAATTCAGATGAAATTGTTGCAGAGAAAGAAAGTAAAGTGGCAGAGGCTACAAGAGGTGGGTTTTAATAAAATTGCATATTTGTGTTTATCTGTGTAGAATTTTGAGTAAATTTACCTCTATGTAAAGATTCGGAGGAATTTAGAGAATTCTGGTTCATTTGCTTGAGATCGGGCAGTGTTAATTTATTCATGTTTATTGTGTTAAACAGCAGAAAGGAGGGTTTTATCCCTTTGAAAATTCAATGATTTATAGTTTTATGTGTAGCATCGAGAGTTATTAACCTCTGTAATAAGGGTTCGAAAGAAAATTAGAACTCTGGTTCTTTGGTTGAGAGCACAGCGATAATCAGTCTTTGTTTATTGAGTTATGCAATGAAAAGGAAGTTTCATGAGAAATTGAAGTTAAACGAAGAAATGGTGAAAATCCGCGTTTGAACGCGATTTAAAATGAAGTTTGAAGGACAAGCGGTTTTAGAGAAACCATACATTGTTGTCGCGCCGCTTTTGGCATATGAGTGGTTTTATTCATTTCGAACGCGATCAAGTCATATTGCGACACGTCACGAGCGCAATAGCACCCATTTCGCGTCGCTTTTGGTTGATAAACTACGGAGGTGGAATGAACCGGATTGCCGTCCGATTAGATCTGTGGGAGATCCGATGGTGTTCGCGTCGGTAATTGCACGGGGTTTACAACAAGGTATGGACCCGACACTTTATGCAACAAAGTTTTATTAAGGTTTGGAATCCGGTTATATGAGGCCGAAAGGCTTTAAACATGTTTAAAGCACAGTATAATATTACATTGCCGAGGGTTTTAAATATTCATTTCCGAAGGTTTTAACGTTATTTCCAAAGGTCATTACATATTATAATGTGCCTTATAATATTTCTGAAGCTCTAAGGATTCTGATGGTTTAACATTGTTTTAAGGGTTAACATTGTTTTAACATTCATAAACATCCAGATAGTTAAAAAGCGGGTGCCTCCACAGTTGACCCGCCCATCAGGCGTTGACCGTAGATCGATGGTTGTGATTCACTGCGGTAGCACAAGCCAGATGATGATCCCGTACCAAGGAGTGCCTCCGCAGTACCGTGAACTGGGACCCACTTTCCTAAAGCCCAGAAGTATGGTTTATTTGGAGTTTAAACCATAGAATTAAAAATCATAAGCGGAGATGATATTATGCTAAGCACTTGAAGTGTTAATCGGAAGTGCCAGCAGCAATGAGGACCGTAGATCTGGACAGATCAACGGTGATGATCGCATTGGCAGAAATCAGATCATAAATTGGAAGCAAGTGCGATGAATGCAATGCGATGTGATCACATATCGCAATCGGGGCAGGAGAAAAATCGCACAAACACAGTTGTCACAGAAAATGTGAAGTGCGATATGATGACGTGGAAAGTGACGTGGCAAGTGATGTGGCAGCTGACGTGGATCTGACCCCACAAATTGAAAAATAAATCAAGATGATGTGGCAGTGACGTGGCAATGACATGGCTAGGTGACGTGGCACGATGACATGGAGATGACGTGGACTTGGCCCACATATCGTAAATCGTAATATCGAAGGGGTGAAGATCGTAAGAGAAAAGTTGTGATGCGATGGACAGTGGTGATGAGATGCGAGTGATGGATGCGATGTGATGCAATCGCATATCGCATATTGCACATGATATGGGTTCGCACGGTATGAAAAATGATATTGTGATAGCCAATATTGCGATGTGATGGATAGATGCGATGCGAAGTAGCGATAAAGTCAAGTGGGACCCGATCGCATATCTCTCATCGCAAGCTCAGGACAAAGCGTGATAAAGGAGCCGGATGCGATGCAGCTCAGAACCATTATTTAAAGAAATTTCAATTCTGGGTGTAAGTGATTTTCCTTTGTAAATCGCATCGGAAAGAAAAGGAGCCATATAGCAAAGAATATTTGAATCGCCAAAGTGCGATAAAAAGAGCAGACGCGATAAAGAACCAAGCCGAAGCCTAAAGCATTTCAAGTTTGGCTGTATGTGGATTTTCTTTTGTAAATCTTTTCGGAGAGCAAAAGGAGGACTATAACGGAAAACAAAAAGGAAAGAATGAACGCGAGTGGAAAGGCTCGGGTAAGGACTTGACACAAAGAAAAAGGAAGAACCGAGTGTTTAGAAGAGCGGTGAAGGATGAACGATGTGGGCACGAGAAAAAGAGGCAGAGTCGAGAAAAGAAGAATATAGTGGCACTGTTGAAAACAAACAGCTGGATCAAGTTAGGCCAAAATGACAGTTATGCAGAACTCTGTTGACTATAACAGCAGAAACTGAAAAGACAGTGACAGCAACAGAAAAGACAAACGTATGGGGAACCAAGAGCTGAAAGGGTTGATTGAAATGTCTAATTGTAACTATAATTGTATTATTGAATTTATATTGTTTGTGATGTAAAGGCAAGACTCCGTAGGCAAAGAAAAACTCCATTGTAATACACAAATATATATACATTCTATTATATCATTTTGAATGTGTTGGATAAGAAAATGAGAAGGGGGAGGGCAAAGGGTCATACTTGTTCATTTCGATTTCTCTGTGGAATGCAAACAGTTATGAGGTGATCCCTATAAATAATGTTACCAGCATATGCATAAAGCGGTTTTTGAGAGAATGAAGAAATGAGTAAGACAGTGTAAGAAGAAGAAGGAGCAGAGAGAGGAGTTGTGAAGGTCCAGAGATGATATAAAGTAAATTTGAAGGCTGGAAGGACAACAGTAAAGAAGGAGAAAAATAGAGCTGATGGACCAGCAATCTCAAGACATGCTTTTACCAAAAGAGGGAAGTCAAAGCCCAATGCCAGAAGCTGACAGCCTGGCCCAGAATGCTGAGGTAGGCGCTCCTATAAAGTTACAGCCCCATATAAAACAGATGGGGAGTTGAGCTCGGTGTCGTAGCCGTGCATCTGAGGCCGTAGCTCGTAGGATGGAGCCTACAGAAAATCAGTGGCGAGAGGGAGTTGGTGCTTGCCTTTGCATCACAACAACAATAAGATGTGGTTTTCTCCCTTATGGGTTTCCACTTATATTTGTTGTCTATGTGAATGATGATTATATGTTGATATTCTGTATTTAATATGCTTAATACATGTTGCTCACTTATTAAGATTGTTGTTCTGTTGTATATTAAGTTGATCATGAAATGAAGATGAAAATAAGTGTAAAAGAAAAGTTTTACAAGACCATGACTGCATTAATCTCATTCACCCACCCCCCCTCTCGCCTTAACCAGGTTCAACATTTGGCATCGCAGCGAGTTCATTCGTACTCGCCATTAACCTATGAGATCCAGGTCCCCAAGATGGCTAGTCTGTATGATGCTCAACAACAAAGTCCTCTGTTTCTCTATAAAATTATGCCTTTCAGAAAATTAATGAGGACGTACATAATGTCTCTAGGAATAGAAGTTTAAGCCAAAAAACTGGATATACCCCAAAGAGTTCCTTCTTAGAAAGATGCCAAACTAGATTTTTTAGCTAATGCAAAAGCCATGAATTCTCTCTTGAGTGGTCTTTGTGAGGCAGAATTTATCAAAGTAATGCACTACAAGGATGCCAAAGAAATATGAGATACATTAGAAAGTATCCATGAGGGAGATAAAAAGGTGAAGGCTGCCAAGCTGCAAGTCTATAGAGCTTAATTTGAAAATATAAAAATGAATTAAGAAGAAGATGTTGTCATCTTATTCTTAAGGGTTACAGAAATTGTAAATAACAAGAAAGCTCTAGGAGAAACCATTAGAGAATGTGTAATTGTACAAAATATATTGAGATCTTTACCATCCAGGTTTAACCCCAAGGTTTCTTCCATAGAAGAAACAGCTGATTGGGAAACTTGACCATGAACCAATTACTTGGAAACTTAATAGCCTATGAGATGAGACTTCCAGAGAGGAAGTCAAATGTGAGGGAGGAAACCTTTAAGATAGAGAAGAGAAAAGAAGAAAAAGAAGATACATGCTCCTGCTCTGATGAAGAAGAGGCCAAATGTGTTAGAAGATTGGATAGAGGCTCAGGCAAGTATAAAGGTAAACTTCCATTTAAATGCTTTAATAGTGGAAGAGTTGGACACTATGCATCTAAGTGTCCTCTTAAGAAAAATAAGAATCAGACTCGAGAGACACAGAAAACCAAAACAAAGAACTGGAATAAAGGGAAGAGATTCAATAGAAGATCATTTTATGATCAGCAAGATAGCAGTGCATCTGAAAACTTAGATGAATCATCTAATGAAGAAGGAACCTCTGAATTTGTGTTGATGGCTAAGGAAGATTCTGAAGGATTCCTTCTAGAAGAGGAGGAAGAAGGTGAGGTAGATCTTGAGGGGGAGCTAAGAAGTGCCCTGGAGGAAATAGACAGAATTAAACTCAAGTACAGAAAAAATAAAGACATTCTCCTCAAATTTGTAAAAGAGGTACCAAATTCAGAAGACCTCATTCAATTGAAAGTAGAACTTGAAGAAGCTAATAAGGTGGAAGACATTCTGGTAAAGCAAATTAAAGATAAGCATCAATATCAAGAGAAATTGGAAGAAGAAGTGGTATGGCTAAGAAAGAAACTAGAAAACACCCAAAGGGGACTATCAATGAACACTCCTCGAATGACAAGCACTGAACAGTTGGACAAGATTCTTAATGCTCAAAGGTCTCCTCTCATAAAGGCTGGGATAGGATATGAAGGAGAAACCAGTAAGTCCAAGGTAGAAGATAACAAGAATATCATTTTTGTAAAAGTTATAAAGGATAATGAAACAGCTCAAAAAGGAACCACGGAAGAAAATTCTAGCAAGAACTTGATGTGTGATGAAACAAAAAGAAATAAGCAACAACATCAAGAGACAAAGAACAAAATGAAGAAACAATCTGCTGAAAAAGGCTCTTACAATCCTGAATATGAATTGAATAAATTCGGAAGTTGTCAAAAGAGATTCTTTCCTCCTATGAGAAATATCACTTGTTTTGTCTGCCACAAATTTGGACATATTTCTGCATACTGTCAAACGAAGATAATCAAGTTCAATCTGCAAAGGATGCAGAAATTGAAAAGGCTACCTCAAGCAAACAAATGGAGAGGACAACCCTTCACTAGGTATACTAATCGTTTCCATGGGTATTGTTTTTATTGTAAGGGGTTTGGCCATAAAGCCATGGAGTGCAGAACGTATGGACAAAGACTGATGTTCAAAACCCCAAGGATATTCATGAACAATGGAGAGTTCAATCTTACACATAATCCATTTAACAATATAATCAAATTCCTTGTATGCCATAAAATCGGACACGTGTCTTCCAAATGTCCTCTCAAAGAATGTGGTCCATCTTCTCAGAAAAGGTGCCAAAGAAATAACTGCCTACAGTGGAAAAAGAAGTTGAATAAGTGTGACATGGCTCTAATAGCCCAATATCAGAAAATCCAATGGTATTTGGACAGTGGATGCTCAAAGCATATGACTGGAGATAGAAGCAAGTTTGTAACCTTTGATGAAAAGAATTCTGGAAATGTAACATTCGGCAATGATAAAGCAGGGAAAATCAAAGGAAAAGGCTTAGTTAGTCTGAATAATGGAAATGGAAAGGGTCAAGATGTACTATTTGTGGATGGGCTGAAATCCAATCTGCCAAGTTTTAGTCAAATGTGTGATAAAGGTTGTGAGGTCCTTTTCAGAGCCCAAGATTGTGAGGTGAGATCAAGCACCACAAGAAAGACCTTGATCAAAAGTGTTAGAACAGAAAGTAATTTCTATATAGTAGAATAAGAGAATTAAGCATGCCACATAAGCAAACTTGATGAATCATAGTTATGGCATAGAAGACTGGGACACCTAAAATTTGACCACATCATCAGTATGAGCAAGAATAATGCAGTCAAAGATATTCCAGCAATAAAGAAGCCTTCAAATACCATATGTAAATCTTTCCATTTGGGAAAATAGACCTGCACATCTTTCAAGACCAAAGATGAACTATCAACAAGTAGGCCACTTCAGCTTGTACACATGGACCTATGTGGTCCTTCAAGAACTAAAGCACCAAGCAGAGAATCTTATTTCATGCTGATAATAGATTATTTTTCTAGAATGACGTGGGTGGCATTTCTCAAATATAAATCTGAAGCAATTGAGAAATTTGAGATATTCAAGGCATTGGCAGAAAATCAATCTGGATGCAAGATAAAATGCATTAGATCAGACAGAGGAGGTGAATTCATAGACTATGATTTTGCATACCTATGTAATGAAAATGGGATGAAACAACAATTTACAATTGCAGGTACACCTCAACAGAATGGAGTGGCAGAAAGACAAAACAGGTCAGTACAATAGATTGTAAGAGCCATGATGCAAGAAAGTAACATTCCCCAAACCTATTGGGCAGAAGCAGTACACACAGCTGTTCATATTCTCAACAAAGCTCATCTAAGACCAAATGGTGATAAGACTCCTTACGAATTATGGCATGGTAAACCAGCATCAATCAAGCACTTTAGAGTATTTGGAAGCAAGTGTTTCATAAAAAATAATGATGAAAAACTTGGGAATTTTGATGCAAGAGTTGATGAAGGAATATTTTTAGGATATGCATCCAAGAGTAAGGGTTACAGGTGCTACAAAAAAAGACTGCACAAAATTGTGGAAAGCATTGATGTAAGATTTGATGAAGATCTACCAAATGGAACAAGAAGCACAAGATGCAGCAATCCTCCAGATGATCATGAAGATGAGAACCAAGACAATGATGAACCGATCAAAACAACAGAAGACACTCAATTAAACTCAAAAGGTCCCTCAAGACACACTCAAAAGAACCATCCAGAAGATAAAATAATTGGGGACAAGAGTGTGGGAGTCCAGACAAGAAGAAAAATTGCTAAATAGACAGAAGAAGTATACCTAGCCATGCTATCTCAAATAGAGCCAATGAATTTTGAAGAAGCCAACAAAGAAAAAAACTAGGTAAATGCTATGAATGAATAACGGGACCAAATTGAGAAGAACGTACACCGGGAATTAATTCTGCACTCAATTGGAAAATGTCAACAGACAAAATGGATATTCAAGAATAAGATGAATGAACAAGGGCAATTCCAAATAAAGCCGTACTCAGAGTGCAAGGGATATTCACAAATTGAAGGCCTTGACTACGATGAAACATTTTGCCCCCGTAGGCCAAAATGGAAGCAATCGAATGTTTTTGCCCATGCTATCATGATTTCAAGGTATATCAAATGGATTTGAAGTCTACCTTTCCGAATGGAGATTCAGAGAAGAAGTTCACATGGAACAACCTGAAGGATTCTCATTAATAGATAAATGCATGACTATAAAAAGATTTAAGAAAGCCCTATATGGGCTGAAACAAGCTCCTCGTGCTTGGTATTCAAGGCTGTACAAGTACTTGCAAAAACAAGGCTTTAAGAGAGGAGGAGTAGACAGAAATCTATACATAAAGGCCAATGAAAATGAACTCTTGATTGTTGTAGTGTATGTAGATGACATCATGTTTGGAAGCAACAAAGATGAGTTAGCAAAGGGAATTGTTGAAGAAATGAAATCAGAATTTGAGATGTCTATGATTGGGGAGCTCACCTTCTACTTAGGACTT
Source organism: Pinus albicaulis (assembly GCA_034641835.2). Taxonomy (NCBI): domain Eukaryota; kingdom Viridiplantae; phylum Streptophyta; class Pinopsida; order Pinales; family Pinaceae; genus Pinus; species Pinus albicaulis. Next base: position 28,385,052 of record MU968450.1, read on the forward strand.
CAAATTCAGCAAAAGAACACAGATACATTCATCTCACAAGAAAAATACTTAAAAGAGATGTTGAAAAAGTTCAAAATGGAAGAATGCAAACCCGTGTCAACTCCCATGATCACTGGATGCACGCTATGTGTTGATGATGGATCAATAGATGTAGATCAAAAACTTTACAGATCCATGATAGGAAGTCTGCTATATCTAACTGCTTCTAGACCAGACATTATGTTGGCAGTAGGACTTGTAGCAAGATATCAAGCAGGCACCAAAACAAAATCACTTACTTGCAATCAAGAGAATATTTAGATATCTACAAGGAACCTCACATTATGGCCTATGGTATCCAGAAGGAAAAATCTTCACATTGACAACATACACAGATGCAGATTGGGCCAGCTGTGTCGATGACAGGAAAAGCACAAGTGGAGGTGCATTTATTTGGGAAAAATTTTGGTGGCATGACTAAGCAAGAAGCAAACTTCTATCTCTCTATCTACAACAGAAGCCGAATACATAGTAGCAGCAACATGTTTCACACAAGTAATGTGGATGAAACAAACTCTCCAAGACATGAAGGTAAGCATTGATGAACCCATTTCTATCAAATGTGACAATACAAGTGCAATAAGTATATCAAAAAATCTTGTACTTCATTCAAAAACAAAGCACATCCCAATAAAGTACCTCTTCCTCAGAGAACAAGTAGCACAGAAATTAGTGAAGTTGGAATATGTACCAACTAAGGAACAAACAGCATACATATTCACAAAACCTCTCGCTAAAGAACCATTCGAATATCTAAGAGACAAACTAGGGGTAGTGTCTACAGATGCTACTCTCTAACATGATCAGAAATCAGAAATTTAAAAAAAAAAGGGCAGGGGGGGCTACATACAAGAAACAAGATCAGTGCAGAAGACAAGTGATAGTCAATATCAGATAAGAAAGCACCATTCCAGGGGGAGAGCAGTCAATAAAATTTGTCACAAAAGAGCTAGAGCAATGGAGCAGTGCATTGGACAGGTCCTCAAGATCAGAGTATTATGAAAAGATAGAACCCACACTGGAAAAGTGCAACCCTTTGCCATTGATGTCAAAGGGGAGGAAAAGCAAGCAAAAGAAGAAAGGGTCTTCTAAAAAGTAAGCAGAGGAAGTCCTGGAGGAGGCATTCGAGTATTGCCATCAATGCCAAAGGGGGAGACTGTTGGAAATATTGTTATTGATGGCAAAGGAGCACAAAGGAGCAACACCATGACAAGGGAGCATATCAGATTCAGATGAAATTGTTGCAGAGAAAGAAAGTAAAGTGGTAGAGGCTACAAGAGGAGGGTTTTAATAAAATTGCAATTTTTGTTTATCTGTGTAGAATTTTGAGTATATTTACCTCTATGTAAATATTCGGAGGAATTTAGAGAATTCTGGTTCGTTTTCTTGAGATCAGGCAATGTTAATTTATTTATGGTTCTTGAGTTACGCAGCAAAAAGGAGGGTTTTATCCCTTTGAAAATTCATTGATTTATGGTTTTCTGTGTAGCATCAAGAGTTATTAACCTCTGTAATAAAGGTTCGGAAGAAAATTAGAACTCTGGTTCTTTGGTTGAGAGCACAGCGATAATCAGTCTCTGTTTATTGAGTTATGCAATGAAAAGGAGGTTTCATGAGAAATTGAAGTTAAACGAAGAAATGGTGAAAATCTGCGTTTGAACGCGATTTAAAACAAAGTTTGAAGGACAAGCGGTTTTAGAGAAACCATACACTGTTGTCGCGCCGCTTTTGGCATATGAGCGGTTTTATTCATTTCGAATGCGATCAAGTCATATTGCAACATGTCACAAACGCAATACCACCCATTTCATGTCGCTTTTGGTTGATAAACTACGGAGGTGGAATGAATGCGATTGTCGTCCGATTAGATCTGTGGGAGATCTGACGGTGTTCGCGTTGGTAATTGCACGGGGTTTACAACAAGGTATCAACCCGACACTTTATGCAGCAGAGTTTTATTAAGGTTTGGAATCCGGTTATATGAGGTTGAAAGGCTTTAAACATTGTTTAAAGTACAGTATAATATTACATTGCCGAGGGTTTTAAATATTCATTTCCAAAGGTTTTAAAGTTATTTTCGAAGGTCATTACATATTATAATGTGCATTATAATATTTCTGAAGGTCTAAGGATTCTGAAGGTTTAACATTGTTTTAACATTCATAAACAGCTCGATAGTTAAAAAGGGGGTGCCTCCACAGTTGACCCACCCATCGAGAGTTGACCGCAGATCGACGGTTGTCATTCACCGTGATAGCACAAGCCAGATGATGATCCCGTACCAAGGAGTGCCTCCGTAGTACCATGAACTGGGACCCGCTTTCCTAAAGCCCAAAAGTATGGTTTATTTGGAGTTTAAACCATAGAATTAAAAATCATAAGCGGAGATGATATTATGCTAAGCGCTTGAAGTGTTAATCGGAAGTGCCAGCAGCAATGAGGACCGCAGATCTGGACAGATCAACGGTGATGATCACATCGGCGGAAATCAGATCATAAATCGAAAGCAATTGCGATGAATGCGATGCGACGTGATCGCATATCGCAATCGGGGCAGGAGAAAAATCGCACAAACACAGTGGTCACAGAAAATACGAAGTGCGATATGATGACGTGGCAAGTGACGTGGTAGTTGACGTGGATCTGACCCCACTAATCGCAAAATAAATCAAGATAACGTGGCAGTGATGTGGGGATGACATTGCAAGGTGACATGGCACGATGACATGGAGATGACGTGGACCTGGCCCACATATCGCAAATCGCAAGATCGGAGGGGTGAAGATTGTAAGAGCAAAGTTGCGATGCGATGGACAGTGGCGATATGATGCAAGCGATGGATGCGATGCGATGGACAGTGGCGATGTGATGCGATCGTATATCACATATCGCACATGATATGGGTTCACACAGTATGAAAAATGATATTGTGATAGCCGATATTGCGATGCGATGGACAGATGCGATGCGAAGTAGCGATAAATTCAAGTGGGACCCGATCGCATATCACTCATCGCAAGCTCAGGACAAAGTGCGATAAAGGAGCCGGATGCGATGCAGCTCAGAACCATTATTTAAATAAATTTCAAGTCCGGTTGTAAGTGATTTTCCTTTGTGAATCGCATCGGAAAGAAAAGGAGCCATATAGCAAAGAATATTTGGATCGCCGAAGTGCGATAAAGAGAGTAGACGCGATAAAGAACCAAGCCGAAGCCTAAAGCATTTTAAGTCCGGCAGTATGTGGATTTTCTTTTGTAAATCGTTTCGGAGAGCAAAAGGAGGACTATAACGGAAAACAAAAAGGAAAGTATGAACGTGGGTGGAAAGGCTTGGGTAAGGACCTGACACAAAGAAAAAAGTAGAACCGAGTGTTTAGAAGAGCGGTGAAGGTTGAACGATGTGGGCACGAGAAAAAGAGGCAGAGTCGAGAAAAGAAGAATATAGTGGCACTGTTGAAAACAAACAGCTGGGTCAAGTTAGGCCAAAATGACAGTTATGCAAAACTGTGTTGACTATAACAGCAGAAACTGAAAAGACAGTGACAAAAGCAGAAAAGACAAACGTATGGGGAACCAAGCGCTGAAAGGGCTGATTGAAATGTTTGATTGTAACTGTAATAGTATTATTGAATTTATATTGTTTGTGATGTAAAGGCAAGACTCCGTAGGCAAAGCAAAACTCCACTGTAATACACAAATATATATACATTATGCTATATCATTCTAAATGTGTTGGACAAGAAAATGAAAAGGGGGAAGGCAAAGAGTCATACCTGTTCATTTCGAATTCCCTGTGGAATGCAAACAGTTATGAGGTGATCCCTATAAATAATGTTACCAGCATATGCATAAAGCGGTTTTTGAGAGAATGAAGAAATGAGTAAGACAGTGAAAGAAGAAGGAGCAGAGAGAGGAGTTGTGAAGGTCCAGAGATGATATAAAGTAAATATGAAGGCTGGAAGGATAGCAGTAAAGAAGGAGAAAAACAGAGCTAATATCCAGGTAAATCAGCATATGATTTTACTGTATAGTGAGGAAGTTGGTGCTTCCATATCAAGTTGTAGCTTGATAGAAGCCCAGTGGTAGCTGGCTGAGGTAGGAGCCTCCTGTAGGTTGTAGCCTGCAGAAAGTAGATGGGAGTTGGAGCTTCCTTGCAAGTTGTATCTTGCAAAATTGAGGTAGTAGCCTCATGTAGGTTGGAGCCTACAGAAAATCAGTGGTGAGAGGGAGTTGGAGCTTGCCTTTGCATCACAACAATATTAAGATGTGGTTTTCTCCCTTATGGGTTTCCACTTATATCTGTTGTCTCAGTGCATGATGATTATGTGTTGATATTACGTATTTAATCTGCTTAATACCTGTTGCTCACTTTTAAGATTGTTGTTCCTTTGTATATTAAGTTGATTACGAAATGAAGATGTAAATAAGTATAAAAGAAAGTTTTACAAGACCATGGCTGCATTAAACTGATTCACCCCCCCTCTCAGTTTAATCAAGGGTTCAACATAACAAAGTTGTTCGACTGTATTTCTTTTATTTGCTTTGTACCATGTATCTAGCCATGTTTGCCTATATTCTTAATCCCTCAAAGCTTATGGATTGATTGGGGCAGTTTTTCTTCTTCTTGGACATTTTCAATTTTGTATGCTCATATTGTAGTTTGTACACCATCTACAACTAGTTGTACTTCATGTATTCTAATAACAAATGGCAAGTATTTACAAAATCTTGGCCCTGAAATATATCACATCTTTTGTTGTACCACAATAATGTAATTAGTATATCCAATCCACTGATTAAAATAGGAAAAGTAATGTAATTATTATAGTCAATCCATTAATTAAAATAGGAAAATTAGGTGCATAGTAATGAATAAGAACTACTTGCCCATTTATAGATCTAATGTTAATTTCTTTTCTTTTCCATGAATACAAAATTATATTCCTTTTCTTTACATGAGATATCATTAAACCTATATCCACTTGTGTATCTAACTGGTATAGCTTAGAGCTTATAACAAGTCTATCTTTCAACCCATTGATATGATGTAGGCAATAGCTATCAATATAAGATATCCCTGGAGCTTTCTTGTTAGGTTCTTCAAGTCTTTATATGACATTGTCTAGAATAACTTCTAAATCTTCTTTCCTTGTCATAGTTCTCTATGTTTCTTCTTTGAAGTATTCATCTAAAGAATCTACATACTCATCCAACAATTTTCTCCATTCCTTCTTATCATCTACAATTAAATATAGTAAGGAGAATTAAAAATGTAGGAAACAATGAACATACCATTATCTGAGGATGCATTTATTAAAGATCCCTTTCAACGTGATTTGATTAAGTACTAAAATTCTCATCAATTTTAATAGATTTATATTAAGTCTTTCATTTGGGACATTTGTTAGCCCAATGACCATCCTTGCCACACATGAAGCATTTGAATTTGGTGTGAGGTGAACTCTCTCTTTTGAGGTAAACCTTTCTTCTAAATCTTTGGTATGAACTTTTGAGGATGAAACTTCTTTGTACATTTTATGCAAGTACATCCACTTGTACATGAATTCATTTTTAACTTCTTAGAATTCTCATTATAACCAAAATCACGAGTCTTTGGAAAAGCATTATAGAGATCATTAACTATAACAAGTTTCTTTTCAACGATTTTGTAGTGTCTTTGGAAAAGTATAACAAGTTTCTTTTTCAATGATTTTGTAATGTCTTTGGAAAAGTATAACAGAGATCATAAACTATAACAAGTTTCTTTTTCAATGATTTTGTAGTCATTTCAATGAGACATTTTATTTGGATAGTTTTAAATATATTTACATTCAATCATGATAAGGGAGCTTCTCAATGTGCATTTTATTTTTCTCAATTTTTTTCTTGTGATATCTAGAAACTTTCGTGTCATGGAGGATAATAATGTTGTAGATAAACAACATTACTTGGATCAATTGTCTTGCACAACATATTATGCATTGTACACTTACATGTAAGTAACATATTAATATTACAAAACTTCTAAGACAAAAACATATAAGCATAATGAGCTTGATTTATTAGTAAATTACCCTAAAACTCTCAACCTACAATTGCTACTCATTGTTGTAAAGGTTGTGCATGATTTTATGTCATCAATCTTCTAGTCTCACTTCTAAAATCCACCAATTATTCAAGTCAGAAGTAAATTCCCATGTAATTCTCAAAGGAAGTTCTCACCAAGTTACGTTATCTTTATCAATTGGTTTTTGGGTATTGATCCAACATTCCCATGTATTAATAACTTTTAATACATATCAATTATTGGACTATAATGCCAATATATGTGATAGAGGATTTATTTTAGGAAGGAGGATTAGGTGTACCTTATACATAATTTTGTGCTTTCTTGTTGGCTAGAAGCTCACAGTACAATTTTCAATATGTTTTTCCAAGTCTAATCCATTTTTCAGAGGTGTTTCCTCGTCTTCAATAGATACTCTATGATTTTTTTCTAGTCTACCTTTTGAATACAACGACCTAGTGGATAGCTTCCTTTCATGCTTGACCATTTTAATACTAGGAATTTGAGACTATAATTTCTAATCTATTTCTTATCTCCTTAATCAAGGGAGAATAATGAAATTGTATTTGCTCAAATAAAAAATCTCTTTTTGTATTGAAACCTTTTGACTCAAATTATATTTCTAGGACCTTTCCATTAACTTTTCTTATTGTCTTGGAATGATAGAAAAATAAGTAGTAAGATCTTCAAGATGAAGAGGTTGAGGAGATCCAAGAGACATTTGTTTATGCATGGGACTTATGGTTTCAATAACAAGATCCAGCCTTTAGGTACAGGCTTAATATGATTAAATTGTTTTATCAAACCTTTAGTCTTTCCATCTTTGTCATATTAGCAAGGATGCTTACTATGTCCTATTTTGTGATCAAAGTATCTCTTGCTAGATATCTAAATTATGGCTTAAGTAGGTTGAAATTTTGTAATCTAACTTATATATTGGGCTTTTGGTCTTTTGGCTTTTTGTAATGATTGAATTCAAAATCTATTATTATAATCCCATCTTTGAATTCAAGAGTGAAATTGGTAAGAGGAAGATATATTTTAGGAAGACTCTTGGAGAAGTAGTAAGGTTTTCTCTAAGAAGATGATGATTAAATAATTTAGAGATCAAAAGGTCAAAAGAATAATTAATATTGTCTTCATATTAGTGTGGGAGACTATTAAATTACACTTGAATCTATAATGGGCATAGTATTTATAGAAGTAGGATCAAGGAGATTAAGTAATTGAGGTTTGGATTTGGATTTAGAAGATCCACAAGTAAATCTCCTAAATTAATGGAAATATATTTTTGAGAAATGTGCCTTATTTAGTTTATTTATATACTCATAATAAACATAATTATCATGTGCTCTAGCATGATGATGAGCCTGCATATATTGAGTTCTCTCTAACTTAATGACAAGCTGGTCTACGTATTTTGTGGTAACAATTTTTGAGGGGTAATGGACATTTTATATTTATGTCTTGTCAGTGTGTATTCTTTTGTACACTCGGTTTGAACATTTAACTTAGTAAATCAAATTCAATGGCGGTCGTGCTACTTGAGCCAACCACCACACTTTCCCCGGTAGTGTGATTGGCAAGTTTTGGGTGCATACGAGGTGTTGTGGTCATAACAAAGTGCAAGACAATGGTATTCTACAACTAATCAAGTTAACTTTGAGGAGTGTAATAGTTCAAAAATATAGGGATAAGTAAGTGACACTGCAGTTATTGGTTTTACAAAGATTCAATTTGTGCCATTATGAAGAGGGGTAAAAGGTGTTGGTGGTCGGCAGGGTGGTGTTGGTGGTGTTTGAAAGAATCCCAAAGCATAGTTTTGCATGGAGCATTGGTCATATGACAAACAACCAGGTAGAAGCATATGCCATGCTCCAAGGTTTCCATTTGCACACCAATGTGGTATATGGAAGTTATTGGTGTCTAGAGATTCCACAATTCTCATGAGGCATATAATTCATGGTACAACTCAAAAGGAAAACTAGTTGGCTCAAATTCTCTTTTGAATTAGAACCCTCAAAGAAAGGTTTGAATTGGTACAATGGTTTCATGTCCTACATGTCAACAACGAACAGGCAAATACGCAAGCCAATATTGGCAAATATCAAAGTTTGTGGCAATTAATAGTAGATAGAAATGGACATTATCAAGAGATTTACACATGTTTGGGTCAAATGAGATTTTTTTGGTTTAATAAGATAAATAATATTTTGTTTAATCTCCCCTCAAGGGTAGCACATCTATTATTTAATTGGTTATACTTCTGAATATTAACTTAGATCACAACTTTTATATTATTAATTTAAAAAAAAAAAAAAAAAAAAAAAATTTCCAATTTTTTATAAATAAAAAACATAAATATAATAGAAAAATTCCTCACAGAAAATGAAGCATGATTCTCCCGAGCGAATTCCCTTTATAAATGGCTATGGAGCATGATTCCCCATCCGAAAACCATTTGGAGCACCATGATTTCACATCGGAAAACCATTTGGAGCATGATTTCCATTTGTAAGGTTTTCCAATCATTGAGTTTTAAAATGTGTTTTTCTTTTCTTTTTTTATATTTGTTTTTCTTAACTGGTTGAAGGTGTTTTTTTAAGGCAAGGGCTACTGAATATTTTCATCTGCACACATCTATTCTCAATGGTTTATACTTGTATTCTCTTTGCATCCAAGCATCTCTCAACGCACGTAAATTGTCTACATCCAATTGAATCGGGGAGGTTGCCTTACACTCCATCTGAATCTTTGTCTTTTCCTAAATCTAAATAAAATGTATTTAACAATGAGAGGGATTGAAATTTATATTTCCATAAGGGACATGTAGTAGTTTGACTATAATTATTATTATGAAGAGCACACTCAAACTAATTGCAAATTTCTTTAAAGGGATTATTTTTCCAAAAGAATCATGTAAAGAAAAGGTGCATTCAGCCCTGTAGATTTATTTTGTTGGTGTATCGTATGTTTGGGTTATCTTTTTGCAGTTGGTATGCCTTATGCTTGTTCTATTGGAATGTTTTCATCACAGTTCCTGGAGGTGATACACATCATTATTTTGTTCCTATGTGTCATATGCATTCTGGCTCACATTTGGTTTGAACACTTTCGTTCCCCGCGACTAAGGGAAATACAAGACTGGCAAGACATACTTAGAGTGTTTTATGTGGGGGTTCCTTTTTCGATATTGAACAACAAGACCAATTTAGACTTCCATATCTCTGGGGCAACTGGAAGAACTTTTTTAGCATTTCACGTCCTTTCAAGGATATAAGTTTCAGGGTATGCAATCTGTTGTGGAGGTTTACGGGATATTGGTGTTGTTGTTGTTATGAATAACTCTTTGTTGGGGTCGCCGCTTGCTACTATCTAGTGGTGCTAGGCTCTGGAATTGTTCTCTCGGATTTTTTCTCTGTTTTCCCTCTTCCAAGCGGGTTGGTGTGGCATTTACTTTTCATGGTGGAAGACTGTTAGCGTGGTTGATTATTCCAGGGGTATGTGCCTGTTGCAGATTTTTCGTCTTGGATATTGCGTTGGATCTCCTTGTTTCAATGTAACTACATTCCTTTTCTGGGTATCTACATGTATTTCCCCTCTTTTTTCTTTCGCTACGTGACGGCGGCTTACCCTTGACTCCACTCACCGTGGGTATTTTATTCACCCTTTCTCTGATACTGGTAAGATCTACTCCTGACATCCTCGGGTGTTTCTTCCCTCGCACGGGGGAGGCTTTTTACTTTCTTGGACCCTGTTGTTTTAGACATATTCTATTTTACTACATTTACGGTACGCCTCGTTTGGGGCGATCTTATGCAGTTCCCCAGATATTGGTGGGTGGGGTTGTTTTTGACATGGTGTATCACGCTGGACTACCACACCTCGTGGTGGATGGAGGATTACTTGGCATCACTGGATGCGGAGATATCGGCACAAGAATCTTTTCTTTGTGCCATGTTGGATATGGAACGGTCCTAGGTTCGTAATGCAGGACCTCGGGGGTCTAACTTGGACAATGCTCGAGGGGGTGACACATTGCCTTCTGACGCACCTTTGCGGTCGTTGAATGCACATGCAAATGATGTGTTGTCGCACTATGGGAATTTTTGTAATAAACCGGTGTGTTGTAGGAGAAGACACAAAAATGTCAGAAGCGTTGAAGAGCCCAAATTACTTAGTTTTGGACATGATCTCTTATGGGATCACGTTCAGAGTCTTCAAAACCGGGCATTAGTGGGTCGATGATACTTCGCAGGCTCTCAAAATCTGGATATGGAAGGTTTGGTTTTAGAACAGTGGAAACCCATATTGGGTTATACCCCGAAAGTTAATCGTTTATTGAACCAGTGGTATAGTTTTTATTTCCTACATCAAGTTGATGTCAATAAAATTTTGAAGACTCCATGTGTGCATAGCAGAAGTTTTTTGCAGTTATGTAAATGGAATGTGGGCTTCAGTCCGCTCACAAATACACCTCATAACAAGTGCACTTGGGTTAAATTACCTAGCCTTCCACTTGAATTTTGGATGAGAAAAGCACTGGAGGAGATTGGACATTCGATGGGTAAGTTCATGTACATAGACCCTAAGGTGTTGGGGGCCAAAGATAAGTGGATGGCCTATATTCTTGTTGAAGTGGACTTCGCTGGTGGCCTGGTGGAAGATGTCATCTTGGAATGGGGTCTCCCACACATCGTTCAACGCATTGACTACTGGGGTGTCCCTTTCTGTTGTTTGCTCTGCCATCATACTGGACACCTCCTTGAGAGATGCTCGTGGTGCTTTCAATCTGTTGATGTATCTCGCCAGAACAAGGTACATACACTACTTCTGAAGACCCATATCATCGTGTTCAAAATTATTTTAATATTTCCTCTCAATCCCCTCACTCCTCTCGTGATGTCGATGTCGACCCTGACCCTCCTTCCTATTTCAACTCTCAAGCATCTCTCCATTAACATGTCAAACTGCTTCACTTCCTGCTCTGTTCCCATTCCAATATCGTTGCCTCCATCTTCAAGTGGTATCTTGGATGTGCCTAGACCATCTTGCCCCATTGAGCCCGAGCCTTCGTCTTGCCTCATTGAGCCTGAGCCTTCGTATTTTTCCCTCCTGGGAGAGTGCTCTTCCTCCCCTATTGAACCTGTTGCCCCGCCCTCCCCCCATAACTTTGCGAACAGTGACCTGGAATTCCTTCTATTAAACACAGCCATGCATCTCGTCGCGTTCACCATCCATAAAGGATCTACTGGGCCTCCCCCCCTATCTTTAGCCCATCCTCTCGGCCATGGACCTCGTCGCGTTCACCGTCCATAAATGATTTGATGGGGCCTCCTCCCCTATCATTAGCCCATCCTTTGCAAAGAATATTACTACTCGTTGTAGGGTTGGTAAGGGAATTCGACATTTTAGAGGGCGTTCGCAAGGACTGCACATAAATTTTGACTCTAGTGATCTACGTGACATCCTCATACTCGATTCCTCCTGTTCTGGGGCCCTTAGAGATAGCATGCCCCCTGCCTTTGGACCTCCATGACCATTTTTTTCCCTTAATATGCGCAGCTTGGGGGATGTCGCTAAAAGGTTGTCTTTACACCACCTCTTCCTATCACTTCATCTTGTTGTCGTTCTCATCCAAGAAACCATGGTCGATTCAACCAGATCCCCGACTTATTTTCGGTTGATTTACCCACACTGGTGTATCGTGGTCGTAATCACTTGTGGTTTATCTGGGGATTTAGTTGCTTTATGGGATCCTTTATGGGCGGATTTCAATGCCTACAAATTCTTTGTGGCATATTTCTCTCAAGTCGTATCAGGGGATCACAAGAGAAGATTCACATATGGAACATTTATGCTCCATATGCTGACAAACATACTTTCTGGGATCAAGTCAGGACATCAAACATCCTTAACATTGGATCAATGATTATTGCAGGGGATTTCAATGTGATTTTGTCTAAGGATGAATGTTGGGGGTCCAAGAGACATTGTGATCCATTATTTGAACAAATCTCCAATCTTTTTGAGGATAATCATCTGATTGATGTCTGCCCATCTCCCCTTCAACCCACTTGGAACAATGGTAGATGTGGGGGGGACTATATCGGCAAGAGGTTGGATCGTTTCATGGTACATCAAAGCCTATTGGAGATTCTAGGTAATATGAGGTCGCAGGTGGTGAAGATGTACATTTTTTATCATTGCCCCATTTTTCTACACCGTAGGAAGGAACGGGAGCAGAAATTCATTCCTTTCAAGTTCAACCGAACCTGGTTGGAGGATGTGGATTTCAACATACTGTTGAATGATATTTGGAATTTTGTTCTGTGGTTACCTGGACAAACCGCCATGGACTACATCACTACGAGACTGGTAGCACTCAAGAATCGGGTTTGGACTTGGGAGCAAGAGAAAAAAGCTAGATTATTTGTTGAATTGAAAACATTGTTAGAGGATATACAAACCTTTAGTGTTTGTCTCATGGAGGGTCGACCCACTCAGCAGGACCTTGACACACTGTAATCTATGGAACAGAGGCAGAAACAAATTTTGAAGTTTCAGGAAGACACATGGAGGCTAAAGAGTCGGGCCAAATGGATACATGTAGGAGATCGAAATACAAAATTCTTTCATAGATTCGCAAATCAACGACGCAACACAAATGTGATATGGAGTATCTGGGGTGCGGATGGATCCTACAAATTCTGGGATGCAGAAATCCAACGAGAAGCAGTGATTTTTTTTCAGAGATATTTTCAAGGACAAGGCCGAGGTAAATCTAGAAGATCAATTGTGGGTTGTGGAGGAGTTCCCTGTGATGTTCGATGAGGAAGCGAACGAGAATCTAAACCAACCTGTCTCATTGGAGGAAATTCACAAGGTACTTAGTTCCTTTTCCAAGGACAAATGTCTAGGTCTTGATGGATGGACAGTTGAATTGTTTCTGCATTTCTTCGAATTAATGGGAGGGGCTCTTCGTGATATGGTCGACGAATCCAGGATCGGGAGGTGCATCACTGGTTCCATCAAGGCTACTTTCATTGTCTTGATCCCGAAGGTTTCCGCTCTAGTTCCTTTTACGAACTTCAGGCCTATATCTTTGTGCAACATTCTATACAAGCTCATCTCGAAGGTCATCGTTGAATGGATTAAAGGAACCCTATATGTCTACATCTCAAAAGAAAATTTTGGTTTTCTTAAAGGTAGATCTATCCATGATGCTATTGCCATTGCACAGGAATGTGTCCACACCATTCATACCAAGAAGGAGGAGGTTGTATAATGAAAATTGATTTGCAAAGGGCTTATGACTACGTAGACTGGAGGCTGCTCAGACTCATCCTTGTCAAGATTGGCTTGGAGTATAGTAATGTCGAGTGGATCATGGCGTGCGTGTCTAATATCTGACTTCTTGTCTTGATAAATGGTCTCCCCACAATTTTTTTCAAAGCACACTGAGGACTTTGGTAGGGGTTCTCTTTATCTCCTCTGCTCTTCTTATTGGTCATGGACGACTTTAGTAGGAAAATCACAGTTGCTCGAATGTTGGACAAATTTCGGGGCTTGTGGATGGCAACTCAAGTAAAATTAACACACTTATTCTTCGTAGATGATATTCTTTCCTTTGGAGTAATTAAACGGGATCAATGGGAGACTCTCCTTTCTTTTTTCCAACGATTTGGTGAGGCTTCAAACCTGTTTATAAATTGTCCCAAATCTTGTTTATATTTTTTCTAATGGCAATGCATCGGACACCAAATACATTGTGGATCTATTTGGCATGAGAATGACCCCCCTTGAAGAAGGTTGTACCTATCTGGGCTTTAGACTTCAACCGACTTTCTACAGGTCTGACGATTGGACATGGCTCCTCACTAATTTTGATAAGAAGTTACAGAGTTGTTCGTATCATTGTCTTTCTCTTGTGGGCAGATTCACTTTGATCCAATCAGTTCTATAGCAAATGGCAACATATTGGTCACATCTATTTGTTCTTTCGGCTCGCATTTTCACTGTAATATTCCTATTTAAGGAAATTTATAAAACACGGGAATGGTACAGCAATGGAATGTCTCCTTCATGAAAAATATTCGACAGTACATAAAATAACCGAAATGGCCTATGCAACAGATAGACATTAAACAGAGAAATCACTAAGCCATTTTATTATATCGGGAAGTTATAAGGAAATACAATACATGTGCAGGTGAGAGCAACCGAAACTTGCCCACGGCAAAACAAAAGGGTATTCACGAAATAACAGAGGAACGGCAGTGCACCGTTCTGCGTTCAAACGGATGGAATGTATTGCCGTATAGTTGCTATCGTGCTGCGACTAAAACAGACTCCCCGAGGTGTTACCACAATCTGGACTAATGCCCTCAATAGACACGGGCCGTCTCTGCGACAATCTCCAGTCCTGAAAACCTCCAAAATGCTAACGACGCGGAACTTCCCACAAATGAATTGCGGACTCCCGACTCAGACTGCGCCGCCACCAATGATGCTGCTCTGCAACAAGTCCCAAACCCGATCCTCTGACAAAACAATGATAGAACTGCCTCACCCGAGCAGGCACTCGTAGTCCCCCGGGGCTGAGGTTGAGATCTCCGCTCGGAGACACTCGGCGCACTAAACAGTGTTGCAGACTGGCTAAACAGCCGGCGTGCTCAAGTCTTAGCGACCAATAAAAATTTCATAAAATTCATCAACAACCCAAAAATAAGGAGCTCTCTCCCTTTTGTATGCGGCCTTCCTCTCAAACCCTCGACTCCTCCTTTCCCACGCAGCCCTTCTCGGCCCCCACGCTGCCAACTCAGCCCGCGTACTTGCCTACACACGCTCGGGTGAGTCCACAACCCGCTCATTGTTATTTACATTTAACTGTAGGCGGAAAAATTGGCCCGAACTAATATTCCAATTAGCTTATTGCTAATTAGGAATATTACAGTCTCCCCCGGCAAAATGTTGCTTGACCCCAAGCAACTGTAGTGATGGGCGCTGCAAGATCTTTTCTTGCTCTCCCAAGTGGCATCCTCATCTGACAAAAATTGCTTGTCCTCAGGTAATGCCTGAATAAGCCTCCTCTCTAGCTGATGCTCCTCACTGACACTGCAAAATGTGCCTGGGTCCGAGATGTGCCACTGAAACCTCTCTGACCTCCGCATCGCCCTGATATGAAGGGATCTCTCAATGCCAGGATCCCAAACTGACCTCTCACAGCACCAGCCAACCAATAATCCTCTCGGATCCCATCGCCACCATGGCCAATAATCGCCCAAGTCCCATGGCTCGGACTGCGCACTATCTCTGGCTATGACTAATGCTCTAAGAGGTGAAGACCACCAACAAGCATCAATGCTCCCGGGCTCCTGCAGTACTGTACTTGTAACTGCATACCAACTCATCACCTCTATCCAATCCAAATCCTGACTCAATCCCATGCTGATCCCGCTCTCCTGAAATCGGGAAGGAGTCCTGAAGTAACGACAACCGATGCGCTCCTGCCAGCTGGGATCTGTAACATCTACTATGTCTAAGGGCCCCTGCTCTGCTGTGCTCCCTACGAAGAATACCGTACCATCAAGAGGTTACCAACTCATGATCTCCCGCCAGTCCATCCTGGAAGAAGGGTCCAATGTAGCAACAACAACTGCATATGGAGCATGCCTGGAATGTCGCCGCAAACCTGTGATCAACTCCCGCTGCTCTGCCCTATCTGCCAAAAAAAGTTGCCTGAGGAAGGAAGGCCCTCTCTCTGTAATGGGCCAAAGTGCGCAGGATATGCTGCAAGCTCCATCGATGTACTCCCGGAGAGGGCTACTCACTAAAAACACTGCAGCTCTGCTGACTGCGAGTACATCTATCTGCACCTCATCCCTGTGTCGATCCATAGATAGATGCTCCACCATATCCAACAGCGCTTCCCACTCTTGATCAGGAATGTCATACTCCCGCTGTCTACTCGTCCCCTGTAGAGCAATCCCATCAACCTGCAACACCTCCAGAAGATATGGATCCGCAACTGCCGTCACCCTACTCGATGGCAGTGCATCTAACTGTTCCTCCTCGATGGCTGACCCCGCGGTTAGCCGCATATCCATCACAGACTCTATGTGAGCCTCCATCTGGCTCTCCCCCGAAGGAATATCATGCATGAAGTGCATAGCATCCCCCTCTACTGACTCAGGCTCCAGCATATACAACCCTGGCTGGATCGTCACAAGTGTCTCTTCATCCAGAGTATCTCCCGCAGAGTCTCGTGACTGCTCACCCTGGACACCGAAATGCAGCTCCAGTCTATTGTCACCATCTCTGCATGACTGCCCTCGCTCCCCAAGAGCATCCTCAACTGATCCTATGGACTCATATGAAAAAGAATCCTCACCCTGGCATACAGAAGGAATGCCCTCCTGTTCTACCTCCGCCATATCTCCACTGGGTCTGCCCTCCACCTCAAGCTCCGGTAATGAAGGTGGGCTGTAGATTTGAACTTGGCAAGCATCATAGCTTACCCCATGTTGTCCTTCTCTCCACTCATGACAAGTGTAGAGTATATGATGGTCCTGGGCTGCAAAATTATTGCCCTCCCATGGCAAAGTGAGGAGCAATCCTCCAGAGAAGGTTCCTCCAATAATGAAGAATAAGATGGCCCAAAACATTCCATCCATGAAGGATAGGACATGGTCATCATGGATCATCCTAATGAGAGTTTTGCTGAAGTTTTTACATGATGATATATGACGCAAACAATCTCTCACAAGGATACAACGCAGTCTCATCCACTGCAACTTCAGAAAATTACATGGCAAGCAATGTACAAGATCCATCACATTTACTAATGGATAGTAAATCGTTGAATCTGACAACAACATAAGACCAAACACTTGCCCATAACTGTACAATGGATGACTATCAACCTCATGGCCCACCTCAAAAGAGAACGCATACGTAGTAGTGGTGGCCATGCCTCCTCCCATGCTCCCATTAGAACATGTAGTGCAGAAAATGTGAGAATTCTTCCCACTCAAAGACACATCTAGCTCATGTGTCTCCTTCATAATCAAGCCTCCCATACAAATCTGATTTATATCAACAAATGGAGACATGATCAGCAGCAAAATGAAGGAAGCGTTGAAGGTTACAAGTGATGAAAAGAGGTACCAACAGCTTCCCAAACAAGTACAGCGCAGTTTTACAAGTTGCTGCTTGATAAGAGTATATGGCAAAATGTTCTTGTTACTCATGGATGTCTTCATATGATACATGTTAGAGTGCATAAAATGAGCATACAAGTGATGACAAAACATTTTCCCAAGGCCATAAAAGAGGTGGCTGTCTCCATCATGTAGATTGGCCCAATACAATTCATGGAGCAATGTGACAAGCTTGCCCTCTTGTGAAGCAATGCACATGAAGAAGAATGAACCAAGTGCTGCCAGAAGGTAATCCTCCTCATGCTTGGAAATCCAAGTCAAGTAGAATATGCCATAGATGTTTTTATCATCATTACCTCCTCTTTGTTCATCAAGTGCAACAAATATGAAGTGATCTTGGGACCTATGGGTTATAGATCCACTATATCTCTGCCAAGCATACTTCATCCATGAGGTTCTGCTCCACAGTAACAGCGCTGTGAGCTCATGCAAATAAGCTCTGGTCAATACAAAGCTCTGTTCTTTGACATGCTCCTTGTCAAAGACTCCTCCAATAATGCTGCAACAAATGTGGAACACCTCCCAAGTTGGAAGTGCTTCCAAGCCATTATCAAAGATCAAGGAGATAGTGCCATCCCCTCTTCCTGCAACATCATACAAAGCGTGAGAGCAAATCTGCCCTTGCTCTCCCAGAAACAAGCAAAGCAACAAGACAATTTGCTGCCTCCCCATACTTCCATCATACAACTCATGTGATGAAGACATAATGAATGATATGAGTATCATATCAACACCATACATCCATCCTCTACGCTGCTCAATGATGCAAGTATCCGGCCATCTTCTCTCCGTCCTCCTACTCTTAGGAAGAATGTTTGCCAAGTGATGGTCAGACTCTTTCAAGAGTAACCAACGCAGCTAAGCCTCCTGCTGCCCGGTATCATAGATCTGTAGGTACAAATGATGCCCAAACTCCCTCAAGAGTAACCAGCGCAGCCAAGCCTCCTGCTGCCCGGTATCATAGATCTGTAAGTAGCCTTCTAGCTCCTTGCTCATCAACCACATCCACTCAATCACTTGTGGATGCCTCCTTCTTCTCCTCATCCTAGTACTCCTCCCACGAGGGCTACCATCCTCCCAAATCAAATTTTTGACTTTGCCCTTCATGGGATTTTGAAATATAAACTTCTCAAGGATCAATGAGACCCTATCAAGAATCAAATAGGTGGTAGGCAAAAACCTCCCATCATGATGTGTATGGCTCAAGGGATGTCCAACACAAGCATGAGAGATGTTATCCATCCTAAGATGTCCTCCATCTTCTATCTGCTCTTGTGAGAAGGGAAGAAAAGTGTGTCGAAGTGCATCTCCAATGAGATCTCCCCTGGAGACCTCCCTTTCATCCATAGTCTTCCAAAACCAATGAGGTTTTGGATCTGAAAGTAGAAGTTCCTCTTTGAGCTAAGAGGAGCTCATTGAGAAAGTGTCATATTGAAGGGAGAAAAGGCTTCTCACTGCAAGATGTCTACCATCAATCTTCAAATCTTCAAACCCCAACCTCCAATGTGATGTGCAATCCAACAATGGCTCATGAGAATGACGATTTGATTCCTTCTTGATCGTTTCCATGTTGCACAGCGCAATGCAACCAAGCTGCTCTTGATGTGCATTTGGAACTTCTTGTAGAGCTGCAAGAGTCCCATCCTCAAAAGTGTTGGTTGCCCTAACTGTCGATGCATGTGGCTGCTCCTCCATGAGTGTGACAGCGTTTTCACAAGCCTCCTCAAGAGGTGATGTGATCTCTTCTTCTCGATTAGAATTGGAAGCGCATGGTACTTCCTCTTCCTTCTTGACCTCCTCAAAGGTGGATGCATCTTCTCTGGGTCTGAAAAGAGATGAGAATAAACTCATCTTCCTCTTGGGCTTAGACTCACAGGGACCAATGGATTTCCCATTCATGGGAAGAGGTGACCTTCCAGTAGTACGCTACAAATTTGAACTCTGCATCCTAGAAACCCCTCTGTTACCATTGTACCTTCCTCCTTCATCCTGCCTGAGCTGACAGTAATCTCTGAAGGGCAAAGTTGCTTTGAAGTCTTCCCCCTTGGATTGCCATTCTCGGAAATAATCTCCAAAGGGTAAATGATCCTGCTGCCTCTCTTCCTTACTCTGCACTGGAGGTAAGAATGTAGGCATTGTGATAATGTCCACAGGCTGAGCCAAAACCATGCTCTGATACCACTGTAATATTCCTATTTAAGGAAATTTATAAAACACGGGAATGGTACAGCAATGGAATGTCTCCTTCATGAAAAATATTCGACAGTACATAAAATAACCGAAATGGCCTATGCAACAGATAGACATTAAACAGAGAAATCACTAAGCCATTTTATTATATCGGGAAGTTATAAGGAAATACAATACATGTGCAGGTGAGAGCACCCGAAACTTGCCCACTACAAAACAAAAGGGTATTCACGAAATAACAGAGGAACGGCAGTGCACCGTTCTGTGTTCAAACGGCTGGAATGTATTGCCATATAGTTGCTATCGTGCTGCGACTGAAACAGACTCCCCGAGGTGTTACCACAATCTGGTCTAATGCCCTCAATAGACACGGGATGTCTCTGCTACAATCTCCAGTCCTGAAAACCTCCAAAATGCTAACGACGCGAAACTTCCCACGAATGAACTGCGAACTCCTGACTCAGACTGCGCCGCCACCAATGATGCCGCTCTGCAACAAGTCCCAAACCCGATCCTCTGACAAAACAATGATAGAACTGCCTCACCCGAGCAAGCACTCGTAGTCCCCCGAGGCTAAGGTTGAGATCTCCGCTTGGAGACACTCGGCGCACTAAACAGTGCTGCAAACTGGCTAAACAGTCGGCGTGCTCAAGTCTTAGCGACCAATAACAATTTCATAAAATTCATCAACAACCCAAAAATAAGGAGCTCTCTCCCTTTTGTATGCGGCCTTCCTCTCAAACCCTCAACTCCTCCTTTCCCGCGCAGCCCTTCTCGGCCCCCATGCTGCCAACTCAGCCCGCGTACTTGCCTTCACGCGCTCGGGTGAGTCCACGACCCGCTCACTGATATTTACATTTAACTGTAGGCGGCAAAATTGGCCCGAACTAATATTCCAATTAGCTTATTGCTAATTAGGAATATTACATTCACCCAGATCTGATCTCGCCTCGCACGTTTGTTATGGTCGAGCTTGGGGCCAGCACACAAATTCCATCTTACAGCCTGGGAAACCATTTCAAACCCAAAATCATTTGATGGATGGGGTTTCTTGGATACCCGTGTTTTCGGTTGCTCATTACTCATGAAGTTTTTATGGCGAACACTATTTTTTGGCGGTATTTGGGGACAGATCATACCGCTAAATATCTTAGACAACAACACATTTCTTACTGGATTATGAAGCAGGAGATTGGTATTAAGCAAGGTTCGTACATCTAGTCTAGTTTTCAAAAAATCAAGACCTGGTTCTTCTAGCGGGTGAAATGGTCTTTCGGTAGAGGAAATTTGTTGTTAATTGGGTAGGACAGGATTGTTGGAGTAACTACACCAAATCATCTATCTTTGGACACTATTGTTACACTTCGGCGCAGGGGTTTTTCTTTTTGGATCAGGTTATTAAAGGATGGGAACATTGTATACCATCCTGGTTGGAGGCATCACAGATTGGTTTGCAGGGTTGTATGGTGGTTGAACGGAACAACTAGGTCCTAGATCTCAAAAATATTGGTTTATGTCGAAAACTGTCAGGCGATACTATCACCTGGGATGGCATTATCAGAAAGGGCTATGTGGTCATTGCTAATATATATCTTTACATCTTACAACAAACGTTGGGGATTTGGACAAAAAATTGGTTTGTTGCTATCTGGAGTTTAAAGGTTCCCCTCAAAATTATTTGTTTTGTTTGGTTGGCCTGGAAGAATAAAATTCTTACCTGGGACAACTTGTGAAAACGAGGTTTTCTGGGGCCGAGAGTTTGTCCTTTATGTGGTTCGGCATCAGAATCTGTTGTTCATTTACTGCTCTGTTGTTCATTTACTGCTCACCTATAGTTTTCCTTTACAGGTTTGGACTTTGATCTTTTTCTCCTTCAGACTTATTGTTAGATACTTCACCTCTATTGAGCACTGCTTTAAGTGGGCTTTGGAGAGTTGTGGCTTTCAGGTTTTTATCCCTCCATTTTGTACTATGGGAAATTTGTAAGACCCAGAACCATGTCGTATTAAGGGGCAAGGTTCATAATGCCTACAATATTGCTTCTAAATTATTGGGATGACTTGAATTCATGCACCTGTGTCCTACCAAAATCAAAGACTTATCGATGAGACACATGCGTCCTTCAATTTTATTGCCTGCTAGATTCTTTGATGGCGTGCGAAAGATGGCAGATGTGGATGCAGAGCGGTTCTCTGTATTGACAGGGATTCGGTATACAGGTTGCACTAGTATGGCGGACTAGGCACTAACACTAAGGCTAAACTTGTGACTCTTTGGGGCTTACTCTATTTCACTCACCACAAACAAGTACACCATATTCATATTTATGGAGATTCTAAAACCATCATTGAGGGCATTTCTGGCATAACAAATTTTGATCTGCCTCTGCTTCGAAATTGAAGGGAGCGCACCATGGGTCTCGTACATGCATTTTGGTCTTTTCATTTACAACACATCTTCCGTGAGCCTAACATGGTTGTTGATTCATTATCAAAACTGGGCCCACGGGACGTGGATGGATACATGTTCTACAAAACTCTTTCTGGGGAACGCGCAGGAGCATGGTCGTATTTCACTTCCATAATGGGTGCTCTGATTACTTTTTTATTTCATTTCCCAGGTTTTATTTTGCAGTATTTAATTTCTCCATATATTTCAGAACTTGGATGTATTGCTCTCTCAATATGTTTGTGAACACTGCCCACAGTGTTTGCATGGTTTTTGTATATATGTATATGTTTCACTTCATGGACTTATTACATCTATATACTATGCTGGCTGGATTTTGGAATATGCACAGTTACATGTAAACTGAATTTTTGCATCATTAATAAAGCTCAGTTAGCTTTTTTCCTCTGAAAAAAAACGAAGTGCAAATTTTGCAAATTTCTTTAAAGGGATTTCATCTTCTTTGTTGTGCCAAAAAACTCATGTAAAAAGAATGATGAGAAGAAAAATAAAGGCACAATGAGCAAAAAAGCTTCAATACCCAACTCTTACTTCCCTCCTGGATCCAATGCGAGTCACTTGCAAGAATGGCACATTAATGCCTTATATCATAATGTTTGACTCAATCATTTGTAAGCAATGGCATGAATCACAACAACACTACCATTCTAGCCATTATTTCTTCTTCCAAACATTGGCATCTGAAAGAGAGTTTCTTGATCTCTTACAACTCCGGTACCGTAAAATTCAATTTCAATAGTCAATATTGATGATTGTTAAGAGAAGAAGAGAAAAAACTCCAGTACCTAAAGTCTTACTTCCCCTCAGAACCAACATCTCTTTGAAATTGAACATATCATTTTTTTTTTAATGTATCCCTGGTTCAAAGTATTAAATGCAAATAATAGTGTCTTTATTAATGCGTAGTCTAAGGAGGTGACTGTTGTGGCTTGAAAAAAAAATGGAAATTTCTCATAATTTTGATCAAATTTGGTGAATTTTTTTGGCAATCCAGGTTATAGCTATCAAGTTTTAGAATTTGGGGTGTATCAGAGATGGTGCTGAATCCATTTCCACTATCAAGAAAATGATTCAAACACTCCGCCAAATTTTCTAGAAAATTTTGACCAAATTCCAAAAAAGGATGATTGTCCAGGCAAAATTGTCAATATACAACACTTATATTAATTTAAAAATTACCAGTGAATGTAAACAGTTACTCGTGCAATTGAAATTGATTCTAATCACTTGTCTCCGGTTTGAGATATTGAATAATATAATTTAGAGCAATTGATTCTAATCACTTGGCTCCGGTTTGAGATATTAAACAATATAATTTAGAGCTAAAAAAGTGAAGGTAGAGTGAGAAAGTCACAAAGTGAAAGGAGAAGGTTGGAGTTTACTTTTATATATATATATATTCCCTCTATTAGGCTCTATGGTTTTGTTGTCAAATCGTTATTAGTGACTAGAAAGTTTTGGTTCGTAACCTTGTTCAAAGTTTTGGTGAAAATGTATACGGAAATATATATATATTTTAAAATTTTAATTTTTCATTTATTGAAAGCTATATGATAACATTATTCCCTTGATGTGCGTTATTATTTTTTTCCAATGGAAAAGTTAACAAATTAATTAAAATAAACAAAATTTTGAGTGGCCTTTTTGAAATGCATTCAATCACTCTGAAATTGTATTTGACAGTGCACTCAATTGCTTCGAAAAACTGCACTCAATTCATGATAAAGTGAGGATGAGTGTGATGCAAACTTCTTTCATCTATTATTATGGTTTAGTAATACCACCACAAACATCATGTTGCATGCCACCACACCCCTTGGCCTCACCATTATCTTTGCACATAAAGAATTATAGGGACCAGTGCTAAACCTTAAACCATGAAGATCAGGGCTTCCAATGTGCCTTCACATTGAGGTAAAAGTAAGGAACACTGTAGAATGAGCTTGCTAGGACAAATTCTAATTCTTTTAAAAAAGAGCCAAAGAAAAGGACGAGAAAGCAATGATTTACGTATTACTTGCTTAAAGAGGGATATGTTGTTGATAGGTCTCATCCCTTTGCTCTGCGTCTAATTCCAGTCCCAATGCCCCAATATTATTTTCAACAACTTGCATGCCAAACCGCGGATGCTTCTGCTCACTCTCACTGCATCGTCTATCTTCTCTCCCACACATAACATACATCCAACAAATATTTCTATTGCACGCGAGGGAGCTATTGCATGAAAAACAGAAGCAAGGTGATCAAGGTGTGACACAATGAGAGCAGGCAACATCTTCCTCGTTTTGTTTGTGACGCGTACTTTTGATGTTAGAGAAGCTCGATGAAGGGTGTGTAACTAATTTTCCTTATAACAATAATTCTTCATTTCAGTATCACTTCACTATTAAAATAGTTCATTACAATTCATTTCAAAATTCAACTTCAATTGATCACTGATAGATTTTAAGTCTTCTTATATCCTTTTGTTTATTTGTCCATGTAATCAAATCGCTAGAATTTATCATTGTTGTTCACGGACAGGGACAGTCAAAGAAACCAAACTTTATTAAAAAAAATTGTGGAAAGTTGAAATTATAATTGTACACTGGCATTGAAAGAAACATACATATATAAGCCTTTTCCTCTATTCAAATTCTACATTTTCACACCTATCCTCTACGTAGCACATTCATGACCAGCATTGGAACATTTACTTTATGATTAGTAGAAGAAGATGCATTAACGGAAGTCAAGGGATGCTTATTCATAAAAATAGAAGTAGATGTATAATCAGAAAAAAATTAAGAGAATGTTTATTCATAAAGAAAAAATTTAAGTGAATTTTTACTCATAAAATTGGAATGATATGTAGTTATGCTACACTCCTCGTTGTTTCAGGATTAAAATCCTTGAATAAAGCCATAGTCTTCCTCATCATCATCGTCTTCTTCCATCGCATATCCTTCTATGACGTATACATCGATGTCATTTCCATCGTGCATATCTTACTCTTAATCCATTTCTCCTACCAATTAATGATTTGAAGGTTTTGCTTCAACTAAATCTCCAAATACAGAAATTGGAGGCTACCATCACTCTGTAACGGGCCACAAAATCTAACCAAAATTAAATGGAATAGTTACAGCACAGAACAAGGGGTTTACGCCTGCCAAAAAAAATTCTTCGATTGCAACAACAATGGATGAAATTTGCTATAACAAGGATCAGATAGTAGCAGCATGGGCTAATAAGGCACTTCCAGGCTCTATTATTGTGAGGAATTCTAATGAGAAATTGATCACTTGTATGAAAGTAAACCTCGATCCAATGTATTTTACGGCTGACTCAGAGATAAATTGTGTGCATTAGGTGTCCACCAAGGCCTCATCCTCTCATCCCGCTACAACTATCAACTCTTCTTCGTTTCTGAACGACTAAATTTCCAAATACAGAATTTGGAGGCTACCATCACTCTGTATCGGGCCACAAAATCTAACCAAAATTAAATGGAATAATTACAGCACAGAACAAGGGGTTTACGCCTAAAAAAATCTTCGATTGCAACAACAACGGATGAAATTTGCTATAACAAGGATCAGATAGTAGCAGCATGGGCTAATAAGGCACTTCCAGGCTCTAAATTGTGAGGAATTCTAATGAGAAATTGATCACTTGTATGAGAGTAAACCTCGATCCAATGTATTTTACAGCTGACTCAGAGATAAATTGTGTGCATTAGGTGTCCACCAAGGCCTCATCCTCGAATCCCACTACAACTATCAACTCTTCTTCTTTTCTGAACGACTAACTTGCATGCTGTTATTCAGTATGATGAAAAATTTTGGTATTAGGTGGTATTCCATTGAACGCTAAAGGAAGAGCTTTGATGTGCAAATAAAAGCTAGACTACCCATATTTCTCCTGTTGATTAATGATTTGAGCGTTTTGCTTCAATTAAATCTCGGCTGCAATCGCTCTGTAAAATCTGAGCAAATCTAAATGCCATAATTACAGTATAGAACAAGGGGGTAGTGCCCCCTGATTTTTTTTTTTCAACTGCAATAGCAATGGATGAAATTTGGTTGAATTGCAGTAGAAGAGGCTAGCAAGGCACCTCTAGGTTTTGAAATGTGAGGAATTCTGGCGAGAAATTGATCAGCTGTACAAAGGTAAACCTCTCACTGACTCTTCTACAGATTGATTTTCTCTTAAAAACAGTTAAACATACTTCTTGCTAGAACGTATCATTTTCTTGGCTTGTTTGACACTCATTGGTGAAATTTTGGACTTGCCCTTGTGCGCGTTGATGATGAACGATTTTTCATCCTTGATGAGGTGGTACTGGTTGGCTCTCCACATGAAGATTGCATCATGTGTATACATATAGGGACTTCCAAACACCACTCCACATAATTGAGGGGAACTACATCTAGTTCTACTTCATCAATAAAATCAACATTGATAGCAAATCTGATTTTACACTATTTGGTTACACTTATTTTTACATCCTTATTTACCCATCTAAATGGATATGTGCTTGGATGATCACGAACTTCCAATCCCAATTTGTAGACCATCTTTGCGGCATTGAGACTCGCATGTGATCCTGAGTCGAACAGAGCATCAATCTTTGTCTCCCTGACCTATATCTTTATATGGAAGGGTTTGGTCTTTTTGTTCTCTTCCTGTTGTTGAAGCCTATTCACATTCACCTCCTACATTGATGTACAATCGATCTTCTCATTCACGTATGAGTTGCTTTCAACCTAGTTGCTCAAATTGGTGGCCATGAGGTTCTTCTTCTTTGCATCTTTGTTTCTGTTGTTTGGGTTAAGCTTTGGATGCAACTTCCAATACATCTTCTTTGTATGACCATCAAGGCTATGAGGGTTGCAATGGTTGTTAGGATCTCTGCACTGATTTGTTGTGGTTGTTGGGATCTTTGCACTAGTGTGATGTGGTTGTTGTCTTCTTGTCCTTTCCCCCTTTCCTCTTCTTCTTCCCCTCCTTAGAAGCATTGTAAAATTATGTAGATGTTCTATGCTTGGTGCAACTTTACTTTTACTCCCAATATCAGACAGCAATCACATAAACAATAAAGTAAAATGTTGATAGAACATACCAGTAGATCGACAGAAGACAAGTCAGAAAAATATAAGTGTGTTGGTACGTTACGGCGGTCAATGGGATGCTTCAACCAGCATAGTCTCAATACAGTCAGCCAACCAGCAATGTCACACAACCCTCTAGGACAACCAAATGGTCAACACAAACAGCAGCGGCAGCTAGGTCAACGTAGAAAAGTCAACATATTGCCTCGAGAATAGTGCCAAAAAATGTGGATTTGGAAAATTGAACTTTTGGGAGAGTTTCAAGTCCTTTTGACCTTGCTTTGACCAAAGTCAACGCTGGTCAAAGTTTGCTGCAAAAACCCTAGACCAAAATCAGAAATGTGTTGTTGCTTGGAATTTCCCAAGTGTGGAGAGAAGAGCCACCAAGGTCATCGAACCAATCAGATGAGGAGAGAGAAATGTGTGAGGATGAGATGAGTGAAAATGTCCTCCAACGTTGACCAATATATATCCATTAGAGAGGGTGTGTGACACAACTGCTGGGGCACAAAACCTTAAGGCCGACCTGCCAATATCTTGAATAAATTCAAAATAAATGTTCTGCTCATCGGATCAAGATGATCTTTAGATCGATCTTGCACCTCTCCGAAAGAGGAATCCAATAAAAATATTGGCATCTTCATCTGAGCATCACAACATGGAGTTTGGACCTAGTTGTCCAAAATTAACACTCCCTCTCAACTAGGGAGAACTCCATCCACCTGTGCCATCCAAACATCGTGCGTTATCCCGTCGTAACTTGCTTTGTTGGCTTCTTTGGCTTTGACAAAAGGGTCAACATGAAGATTGGCCTCTACTTGAGATCCACTGAGGTCCTCGAAACCTCTATAGGACTCACAAAGAGTCTCATACCAACCCGAAGTTGGTTTACCTGACCCGAAGTCAGTTGGAGGTCCGAAACCTCACTATACTTGATCCCAGATCAAGTGGTTGGACCATGCCATCCTAAATAGAGTACAGAAATCTCTGATGCGTCCATCAGTATTTGCTACTAGTCTCTAGCTTTTCCCACCTCACTGGCCAAACGAGAGGTACTTCCCATGAGCCCTGAACTCAATGGGTAGGATGCATACAGGGCACAGATAATGAGAGGTGAACCAACTCAAACATCATGACGGTGGGGCAGAAGCACACCAACAAGGTTCGGCAAGCCTAGCCCTGTGGTTGCTTATAGCTCTGAGAAGCTATCCCCAAAGCCCCCCAGAGCTCCTAGAGCTCATCATCCAACAGGACCCTCAGAATAGGGTTGTTCCACGATACCAAGATCCTCACGGAAGGTTAGGAACTTGACCTTCCCCAAGGGCTTTGTGAGAATATCCACGACCTGCTCATCAGTCCCTATATGATCGAGCCTTACAGCGCCTTGCTGTACCATATTACGGATAAAGTGGTACCTGATATCAATATGCTTGGATCGATCGTGAAACACGGGATTCTCGGACAAGCGAATCCCGCTCTGGTTATCATAGAGTATGACTGTGGTATCTAGCACATGCCCAAACAGCTCACTAAAGAGCTTTCGCAACCAGACTGCTTCACAAAAGGCCATACTCGTTGCAATGTATTCGGCCTTCGCGGTGCTTAAAGCCACCAACTTCTGCTTTCTGCTCATCCATGATATCGAAGCAGAATCAAGTGTGAAGCAGCATCCCGATGTGCTCTTACGATTCACCACACTGCCAGCCCAATCGGCATCAGTATATCCATGGAGTGTCATGCTCCCGGCAGTGTATCTCAGCCCATGGTTTATCGTGCCCCGAAGATATCTCAACAGATTCTTGGCACCAACCCAATGAGTGTGATGAGGCTCAACCATATGTTGACTCAAAGTGTTCACTACAAAACATACGTCCAGACGGGTGTTCACTAAGAACATCAGGGCCCCTACGAGTTGATGATACTCAGTAGGATTTGCTAGCACGGGCCCAGCAGCGCTGCCACTCAACTTCTTAAAGTTGAGCTCCATCGGGGTTGACACGGACTTACAGTCCACCATACCAAATCTTTCCAGAAGCTTCACAATGTATTTTCCTTGAGAAAGGAAAATCTCGCCAGGTCTCTACCAGACCTCCAGGCCTAGGAAGCAATGCATCAATCTAGGTCCTTCATCTCGAACTCAGCAGCGAGCTCCCTCTTGCATTGATGAATGAGAAGGTCAGCACTTGTCAAGAAGAGGTCGTCCACATTCAGCACTAGAATGAGAGGCTTTTCTCTATCAACCTTGAAGTAAAGGTTTAGATCAGCATTACTACGAGTGAAGCCTAGCTTCATCAGGTAGCCATCTATCCTCTCGTACCAAGCTCTGGGTGCTTGCTTCAGCCCATAGAGGGCTTTCTTCAACCTGCAATGGGTGTCCCGATCTTGGACTTCAAACCCCAGAGGTTGCTCCACATACACCTCTTCCTTTATCAAACCATGCAAAAATGCGGTCTTTACATCCATCTGATGAAGACTCCATCCTTGCATAGCAGCAAGGGCTATGATAGATCGGATGGTGGTATATCGGGCCACAGGTGCAAATACATCATCATAGTCTATGCCTTCTTTTTTAGAGAAGCCACGAGCAACGAATCTTGCCTTGAACTTTTCAACACTTCCATCAGATGCATGCTTGATCTTGTAGAGCCATTTCGAGGTGACAACTTCTTTGTCCTCCAGTATTGGAACCACATCCCAGACATCATTCTTCATTATGGACTCATACTCTTTGTGCATAGCATCCTTCCAGACTCGATGCTTTACGGCTTCCTCAAAAGATCCAGGCTCAGATTGTACAATAGTACTCATGGCTGCTAGATACCCTTGGTATCTACTCGGCTTCTTGCTTTCACGGAATGTCCCCCTTGGGGCCATATGTCCCTCGGCATCCTCGAGAGTGTCCCTGAGCCATGATGGCCTCTTCCCTATTGAAGGAGGTGGATCAATCGGGTCCATCGATCCTTCAGCATCGGCCATCGTCTCATCCTTCGGTTCTTCTTGATTTCTAGGCCTTGCTTCATGATCTTCCCCAGATCTCGGAAGATTGACTACTTTCCTCAGGGAAGCATCTTCGTCAAAGGTAACATCGTGGCATATCTCCACTTCCTTTTGACCAGGCACATAGACTCTATAGGCCTTCGAAGTTTCGTTGTAGCCCACAAACATTCCCTTCTTCCCAGAAGCATCCAACTTGCTTCTCTTCTCCTTTGGCACATGAAAATAAACAGAACGTCCAAAAACTCCAGAATGTGAGACGTCAGGTTCTTACCAGAGAAAACCTCTTCGAGAGTTTTGTAGTCCAAAGCGGAATGCGGGCATCGGTTTTGTATGTATACAGCAGTGTTCGCAGCTTCTCCCCATAGAAACTTCGGTAGACCCTAGTCACATAGCATGGCACAAGCAACTTCCACAATGGTTCTATTCTTTCGTTCAGCAACGCCATTCTACTCAGGAGTATAAACAGTTCCGGTCTCCCTCTTGATGCCAGCTTCTCTGCAAAAGTTCTTGAACTCATTCGTCTCATATTCAGTGCAATTATCGGTCCTCAATATCTTGATCTTCTTCCCTGTCAGATTTTCCACCAAGAATTTAAAGGTACGGAACCACATGAAAGCCTCATCCTTCTTTTTCAAGAAGTATATCCAAGTTTTGCGAGAGAAGTCATCTATGAATGTCATATAATAAGAACATCCTCCCTAGGATGTCACGAGCAGCATACCAGACAGATCAAAATGTACTAATTGCAAGACATCAAATGTCTTTGTGACACTTGAAGGGAAAGGTCCCCTTGTATGCTTTCCTTTAGCACAACCCTGACATACACCTTCATGATTATTTGAGAACTCGGGCATCCCCGTCACCACCTTCCTTGCTTCGAGAAGGGCCATGTAGTGAAGGTGTCCAGACTCCAAACCTCCGGTGCCACAGTTCAGTCTGTCGGATAGTATCACATGTCATCGCTCCCAGTGGACTTCCTCCAACCTGGTAGAGTGTATCAACTCTAAACCCAATCATGATAGCTTCCTTGAAACTCTTCTTCCACATGCGCACCTTCCCATCAATGAATGCCACATTGAAACCGTTGTCTTCCATGGCCGATATAGACACAAGGTTCTTCTTCAAATTAGGTACATAGAGTACATCCTGCAAGCGGAGGACTTGACCTTGAGACAAGTGGAGGGTCACAGTCCCTGTCCCTTTCACGAGATATGTGGCATTATCTCCAAGGATAATTTCCAAATTAGTATCCTTCTCAACCATATCAGAGAGTGTTTCCTTGAACAAAGTGATGTGCCTTGAGGCACCACTATCTATCAACCATACATCCATAGTGTCGGGTGGAGATGCAGTAGAGAGGGCAGATACAAAAATGAATTCATTTCTTTTATCAACAACATTTGATTCCTCATACCTGGAATTTCTCGACCTTTTGAAAGGTTGACCATTTCCGCCAGAGGGAGCCTTCCTCTTCCCCTTGAACCTGTTGTTCCTTTGATTGCCATTTCTCCGATTGCTATTGTCATCATAATTAGGAGAATCCTTCTTGAAAGGGCATTCTCTAGCATAGTGACCTAGCTTGTGACAAGTGTAACACTTTCCCTTCTTTCCTTGGGCCCCTGCTCTTCCTTCGCTCCTTGGACCACCAAAGTTCTTCTTCTTAGAATGAGCAGCGAAGCCAGCATTTCCTTCATTTTCATATTCCTTCATCCTTGTCTCTTCTTGTACGCATCTCGATAATACTTGATCAAAATCAGGTATGACATTATTATTGAGAATGGTAGTGTTGAATACATGCCATTCGGATGAGAGACCTCCAAGTGCGGTGAGTACCATCTCTCGATCAGCTATTGTCTCCCCAATAGCCAGCAGATTATCCCTGATCTCGGTCAACTTCAGAAAATATGATTGAACAGGCTCATCCCTGCCTTTCTTCAGATTCTTCAATTGGTTCTTGGAGAATAGGACTTGATTCGCATTGTTTGCCTTGAACATGTGGACCAACTTATCATACATCTCCTTGGATGTGCCCAGCTCAGAGATGTAGGCAACCAGACTCTTATGAATTGAGTCCCTGATCATCAGCTTTGCTTTGATTTCCCCCTTCTTGTACTTAGTTTTGGCAGCAGCGGTTGCAGTGGATGGAGGCTCTTGGATTTTACCCTGCACATAGTCCATGACATCTTGGTCTTCCAAGTTAAGATCCAATGTCATCTTCCAAGTATGGAAGTCATCCTTCCTAGTCAATTTGTCATCAGCCTTAAAGAGATGTAGTTTGAGGAACCCATCCTCTTCTTCGATGATTGCTACAAATTAGGGCTTTGTCTTCACCTCAGCTCCAATACCATGTAAAATTATGTAGATGTTCTATGCTTGATGCAACTTTACTTTTACTCCCAATATCAGACAGCAATCACATAAACAATAAAGTAAAATGCTGATAGAACATACCAGTAGATCAACAGAAGACAAGCCAGAAAAATATAAGTGTGTTGGTGCGTTACGGCAGTCAACAGGATGCTTCAACCAACAAAATCTCAATATGATCAGCCAACCAGCAATGTCACACAACCCTCTAGGACAACCAAATGGTCAACTCAAAAGTCAACCCAAAAAGACAACGATGTCAGTGAACGATCAACGCAAACAACAGCAGCAGCTAGGTCAATGCAGAAAAGTCAATGTCAACGTCTTTCCTCGAGAATAATGCGAACAAATGCAGATTTGGAAAATCGAACTTTTGAGAGAGTTTCAGGTCCTTTTGACCTTTCGTTGACCAAAGTCAACGCTGGTCAAAATTTGCTACAGAAACCCTAGACCAAAATCAGAAATGTGTTGCTGTTTGGAATTCCCCACGTGTGGAGAGAACCACCACCAAGGTCATCGAACCAATTAGATGAGGAGAGAGAAATGTGTGAGGATGAGATGAGTGAAAATGTCCTCCAACATTGACCAATATATATCCATCAGTGAGGTGTGTGACACAAACGCTGGGGCACAAAACCTTAAGGCCGACTTGCACATATCTTGAATAAATTCAAAATAAATGTTCTACTCATCAGATCAAGATGATCTTTAGATCAATCTTGCACCTCTCCGAAAGAGGAATCCAATAAAAATATTGGTATCTTCATCTGAGCATCACAACATGGAGTTTGGACCTAGTTGTCCAAAATTAACAAGCATCCTAGTGCTCCTTCTACTTCGACTCACTTGATTGCCCTTTCTTATGGTTTATGTTCTCCAGGTACTGTGCTTATACACAAGCCTTGTCCATCGATTTAGGCTTGAACAACATTACTTGCTTCTGCATATGTCTCTGTGTAGACCCCCCAAATACTTGAGTACATTTGGGTTCTTTGGGGAGATACCTGGCATTATGACCATCTTTCTAAATTATGTGGTGTGCTTTTGTACACACTTCCCTTGCTTCTGCCTAAAGTATTGCCGTCGGATCCACTGGTCCTTTACATACCCAAGAGGGTAAAATTGTGACTTTATTAGGTTTTGAAATCCTCCTATTTAGTCATTGGAGGATCTCCCTCCAACCTCAAGGTCTTCGTCTGGCTTTCCCACCAAATTAGAGCATGGCCCTCTAATTTCAATCGAGCAAATGAAATCTTTCGTTCTTCCTTTATGTGATGAACACTAAAATAAACTTCTAATTGCTGCAACTAGTGCTTTAGATTCAAAGCGTCAATGTCACCTTGATACGGCTTGATGTCAA
Organism: Pinus albicaulis; assembly: GCA_034641835.2. NCBI lineage: Eukaryota > Viridiplantae > Streptophyta > Pinopsida > Pinales > Pinaceae > Pinus > Pinus albicaulis. Next base: position 28,418,855 of record MU968450.1, read on the forward strand.
CCTTCGCTTCCATTTTGAAAAAGGATTGTGAATGGTTCAGGGCACTCAAAATGGGTTGATATTTTTCGAGTTCTTTCTTTGGCTCCTTCTTTGTTTCTTCCCGGTCTCCTAATCTCCCCTCTTATTGGACCTCTACATTAGACCCTCAACTTCTCTAGATAGTCTGAGCTTATTAGTTAGGGCCACTATGAGGAAGCTCACATTTTAGTATATATCTGCAACCTGAGCTTCCAGCTGCATACCTCTCCCTTGCGGGATCATGAGGAGTTATTCACAGATTCGTTGACCATGACTGGGGTTTTGTGACTTCTAGCTTAACTGATGTGGATCCCCTATGACTCCCCACAATATACCAAAAAAAACCTACTCTGATACCAATATGATCCATAAATTGTCGTGGATATTCCACTGGACAATTCGTCACAACAAATCTACTAAAATTATATTAGAAAATCTAAAATCTACACTATAAGTGTTTATTTTCCCTTAGATTTAGGAATTTGTTAATTACTATTTATTGTGTATGCATCCAAATTATAATTATGTAGAAAATAGAGTAACAAATTAAAAAAACTCACAAACCACAATTGACACAAGATATATCCTAGGAAACCATTTCAGGAGAAAACCCAAATGGAAGGTGAGGTCCCTAACCCTCTCAGCTACTTTTCTTGTCTATAAAACAAAATGCACTCGAATAAAATGGAACCCCTTTTCCTCCTAGTGGCTTGGTTATAACACAACCCCATAGCCTTCTAGTGGTTAATTTTGACTCCCTCAACTCTTAACAAGAGTTACAATATGGACTCTTCTAGAGTTTTCTTCATCATGATCACATGGCTACCTCCTTTTCTATGAATAATAGGGGTTGAAGTGACATCTTCTCAAATTATGGTGATCAAATAGGAAGGTCAACTTCTGAGTGGCATAACTTTTGCATACGAACTTTGTTTGACGTGACTATCGTGCCATTGGCAAGGTATTTATGTGTAGAATAGCAACACTGGTGCCGCACTTTAGCGGCAAAGTTTTACCCCCAGAAAAATGTCATTTGATGCCTCAAATTGCTACTAGAAGGTTTCAAACCAAATTTGCCAAATTGGGTCCCACTAATAAAAATGGTCCTGTGAGTTGATTCCTCCACTTTTTCCACTCTAAAAGCATTGAGGGTGATGACAAAGAATATAATGATACAATTTGGATTAACTCTCAAAATGCGAGAGAGTTAGTTGTTGGAGGGAATCTCTAACTTTGTGCTATGGAAGTTGAGATTATAAAACCTCCTAGAAATGGCAAACTTTTTGTGGTCCCATTACCCCTCATTTCAACGAGAGTACATATATAACTTTCATTTTTGGCAGCACCATTGTAAGCCCAAACAATGCAAGTCAAAAACCTGTAAGTTGTAACCCATGTGGAGACCTTGTATTATGGTATCCTCGGCTTGCTATGCTCGGTGATGGCCTATCCTTTTGGGCTCCCTAGTCCTTTGTCGTGTATAAGATCGCGGGCTTTGGATGGATCTCTGGGGGCTCATGGTTTGTAGGAGCCATCAATTTGTAGGGGTGATCACTAATGTCGGATCCAATCCAGCCCACATTGAGTGCACGCATGTCATTCCCACATGGTAGTGTCATTGAGTTTGTATGCATTCTTTGACATGGTATAATTATCAAATACTTCTCAACATGACAGTGTCACAAATTTTCAACATATTCACATTTTCTAAACTAAGGCTTCTGTGATCTATAACTAGATTGAAAATAAATCTTTCAGTGATAATCACATCTAAGAAAATATCATCGACGCGTTTTGAACCAACTAGTGCGGTTTCAACATATTCACATTTCCTGAAGCAATACACATTTCCCAATATATGTGTTCCGAGAAGGAGAAAAGTCAACTTAGTCTCAAAATGCTCAACAAAAATCTACATGACATACCATGTTGAAATTTTTCCAAAATGTGAAGGCATCATCAAGGAAATGACAGTCAAAGGTGGCCCAACAATTGGTAGGATTTCCATATAGCATAACAAGGGCAAATTTTGACAGAATAAGACATGCAATATGTTAGGTGCCACACAATACATCAAAGGTGATCTATAAAATCAGCCGAACAAAACCCAATGATAAATTTTTCAGTTTCCCTAGGATGTTGGAGATCCTTATTTATAGCAGGATGACATCATCACTATTTGCCATGTGGGGTCAAGAGACTTGGCATGAAGGGACAGGCAATATGTCATAAGTTAGGTAAAAAATTAGCCAAACAAAACCCAAGCAGTGAAATCTTCAAATTCCCAAGCGTGTTGAAGATCTAGCCAAGTGGACCAAGTTGACCCTCTTACTAGCCATTAAATTCAAATAAGGAGGAACATTGGGTTAAAACTAGTTGTTTGAAGGTCAAGCTAGTTGTTGCATCTCAAGTGAACAAGAAAGTAGCCACAGGAAAGTCAAATTCTCCTCCGAAGTACCAAATCGAACTTCCAAGGACCGAATTGAGTTTCTATGGACCAAATCAAGCCAAACAAAGTGGAATGAATCATCTAAATAGTCATTGGGTTAAAATAAAGTGGATATTGGGCAAGTTTGTCTACTATTCATCATCTTTTTTCCTTTTCGAGGTCAAATCAAAGGGGGCATTGTGCTTCCAAGGGTCAAATGGACCAAGTCGAATTCTCCTTGTGGATAAATTTAGGTATTAAAAAAATATTTTAATGTGATTTACTTTGTCGCCGACGTGTGGATGACAAGTAATTTATTAATTTTGAGAGAGAGGCTAATCTAGCCATTATCTAGCCATTACAAATAAAATTATAAAAGACCATCCTCTCCTCTCTTTAGAACTCATTTTTACAAACACCTTGCTATTATTTTGTGGGCTGATTTTTTCTATTTTATGTTGTCTTGATATATGTTGTAATGGAACTCATAATAAAAATTACACAATTAATAAAGATCACACAAGTGTTGGAGGGATGATCTATTGAGGGGCTACATAGCCACATAGAGAGGGTGGACTAGGCATTCGTCTACTTCATCACTCTTGTTGTAGATGAAACGATTTAGAACCAAGGGTTGGACCAATCCTTTTAGGGGATAGCTTCAACTAGGTGAAGAGCATGTTATCACATAGTCGATTCAAAGATAAGAGACATCTCACTAGAAGTTGCTCCTAGTTGGATTTGGAAAGTTGTGAGGAGTTTTAGACATACGTGGGGGCGATACACTCTTCTAAAATTTAAGCCCACCTCATTGTCCAAACTCCAAAGTACATTGTAAACTTGAATGTGATTGAGGCTCACAACCTAGCAATTTTGAGGTAATAACTTGTGGTGAAGGAGAAGCCAATGCTCCACAACCATCTTTATTTTAAAATCGAATAATTTTATTTTATGTTTTAGTTTAGTTTTATTTACTAGCATGTGCTTCAAATTTCATCATGAATTAGCTAGTTTAACCTTGGGATATTAAACATAAAAGATAGATCCAAACCAAGGATCAATATATGTGATGTTTGATCTTTATTCCACATTATCTTCACAGGTATGTTATGTTATCCTACAGATCTGCAGTAAAACATTGTTATAATACAATAGAATCTGAAAACTGTACAAGGTATAAGGCATATTCCAAGTAGGTTCTATCATTAAAACCTTGTGATAAGTCTCTAAATTGATTTTACTTGTTAATATCTTTCATTTAGAGCCTAAATACATCATTTCCAGCCATTATAACTTTAATTTACTTGCCGAAATATTTTTTGGGTTTGCACCCAATGGGATTTCACACCATAACTTCAACAAAGTAATTTATATTTCTAGCTTGCTAGAAATTACATTTTGTTGCTGGTTTAAGCCTTAGGATAGATCCAAAGTGGTCTATCTTTCATTTATAGGCATCCACACCCCTAGATATTTGATATAGAGTGCTAAGGCACTATTGGGTGGTTGTTTTCAAGGGGCATTGATGTTGTTTTTTGTGTTTTTTTGAAAATTTTACAATCTTCAGTCACAAGACAACAAACAACTTGACAAAGGAACCCCTCTAACCAAAGGTCTAAACAAAGGAACATTTATATATTTGGTTAGTAAATTATTTGTACATTCATCTGAGCTATTTACAAGTCATATATCTTCACTTTTGACTCTTGAGTGATATACTTTGCTGGTTTAGATTTACCTATTGCACATTTTACGCATTAAACCAGTATGACAACAATAATTAACTCCTCTACTTCACCCATGACCCCATTGAAAGGCATTGATCATTCTTGATTGGTTGAAGTTATCACAAGGGAATCCTCCCATAGCCTTATAAAAGAGAGTTGGGCTTAAAGAGTGCGGATTCGGGCCAAGGTGACAGTGGGCCATCATCCTCTGTGTGCCAATCATAGCAGGTTGCAAGGACCTTGGAAACCCTGCTAATTTGATCAGTAATAGGTCCCTTATGAAGAAGGTGGTTGCATCACCTATATCCCAAAGATCTAGTGGAACAAAACAAGAAGGTAATAAGTGCAAAGTGAATCCTATTGGATTCGATGAAGAATTGTCTAATCCTTCCTATTGTTTAAACGATGAAGAATTGTCTAATCCCTCATATTGCTTAAGATGTCTTGGGAACTTTGTATTAGAGAGTGAATGTATCCAAGAAGATTCTCTTGAAGACTAGATCACCTCTAACCCACATGTGAAAAACAAATACAGTAGCAAGCTATCTCATGAAGATGGCAAAGATGAGAGATCAGTTTGGTGTAGGTCGGGACATAATTGAGGATAATGAGCTAGTTCAGATTTCTCTAAATGGCTTTAGTCCACTTTGGCACAACTTTGTCCAAATTATCTATGGTCAGGAGCATTTAACTAATTTCAAGCAATTATGGGATGGTTTCATTGGAAAGGATGTGAGAATCCAGCAAGTCTCAAACAATTATGAGGATTCTCCAAACCTACCCATTATTGGGAAGGCAAGGAAGGGAGGGAAATAATAATCTAAGAAGGGTTAAGAGATGAAAGAAGATTTAAAGTCTTCTAACTAGTAGAAGAAGGATTTGAGTCATATCAAGTGCTTCAAATGTATCAAGCATGCCCATTATGCTTCTCAATCTCCTGAGAAGAAGGGGGGAAAAGGTAAGCAGCAACAATAGAAACAGTTTGTAGGAAGTGCTAAAGCTTCGGCAGCGAATGAGTTGACTGCATACAACCTCTTCCTCTTCCACCAACACAATTTCAGGTGTTGAGTGCTATGTTGATAGTGGAGCCTCAAGGCACATGACTCCAAACAAATCAATCTTCTTCAAATCGGAAGAGCAAGATATCAACATGCAAGTGGAGCTTGGAAATTATGGCAAGTACCCAATTATTGGGTTAGAGTCTATCTTAATCTACATACCAACCAAAGCTTTTTTGGGTCTACATCAGGTATTGTTTGTTCATGGTGTGACTAAAAAACTCCTTTTAGTTATTTGTATAATGGATTTGAAGTATAGGGTTGAGTTTGATGATCAAGAAGTGATCATTAGAAGTCAGAACCCAGCTCTTGGTTAACCAGGGAGTTAGGGAGGTTGGCCTTTACAAATTGTTAGCAGATCCAATGAAGAAGAGAGCTTTGTTGACCAACACATGACAATCTATGCAGATTTGGCACAAAAGATTTATTCACCTGAACCATGGTTCCTTACCTCTTATGAAGGACATGGTGGTTGCAATCCCTAACTTCAAGGTGGTAAAAAGATGAGAGTGCAAGGGATGAGCACTCAGTAAGTATTGCAACACTTATTTCCCTAGTAGTGAGCATAAATCAGGAGGAATTCTCGATCTTATTCATTCAGATGTCTATGAACCCATGTCATCTACTTCATCTACAAGTGATATTTATTATGTTATTTCATGGTTGATTCTTCTAGAAAGACCTAGACATATTTTATGAAGAAAAAGGATGAGGTCTTTAACAAGCTCCCAAGAGCTTAAAGCCCTTTTTTTTAACCATGGTGAATCGGTAACTCCTTGGACTAATCTAGGGGAGGTCCAGGATCAACTCTCGTGGCTGCCTTATAACACCAAGAGTATATCCAGCAACCTGCAAGCCAGATATACCAGATCTTATGATTTAGCAAGAGCCGAGACTCTCGGAAATGGGGAGTCTATTCCTTGAGCCAAGATCATAGCAGGCCATATACTCAATGAGATTTGAACCACGGTCTCATTGGTTTCACCCAGCGAAACTTACCTTTAAACCACATATCACTGTATGAGCTTAAAGCCCTTGTCGAGAACTAAAGAAGTAGGGAAATAAAGGTACTCAGATCGAACAATGGAGGGAAGTATACCTCCAATGACTTTAATTATCTTACCAAAAAAGCAAGGAACAGGAGGGAGTTGACAATACCATACAACCTGTACAAATTAGGGTATTTAAGAGAAAGAACAAGTCCATAGTAGAGACTACTAAATCTATGGTTCATGACTTAAATCTGCCCATGTTTCTTTGGGTAGAGGCATGTTGTATTATAGTCTACATAATGAACAAATGTCCTCATAAGGTGTTGAAGGACAAGACTTCAAAGGAAGCCTTCCCAAGGGAGAAACATGTTGTTTCTTATTTCAAAGTGTATGGGACTCCGGTTTACATTCATGTGCCAGAAGAGCTGAGGATGAAGCTTAAACTCTCTAGCTTGAAGGGTATTCTAGTTGGCTACAGTGGGTCCTCTAAGGCTTACAAGATCTATGTTCCATCTCAACGGAGGATAGCAATGAGCCAAAATTTGAACATAGATGAGGATGTGTGCTCTTCCAGGTTCTACAAACCACCAGTATTGATGAGGAGACAACATTTACTGCCCCAAGTGTTGATTCTCAAGTTTCGAGGAGTTCAAGTACGAGTCAAACATGTTCCAACACAGGTACAGATACAACATTACCACCCATTACAGCCAGAAGACTGAGGTGGCTTACACAAAAATTGCAGGATGTTTAGGAGCAAATTGGTGCTACAGAAGCTTTCTTCCAGGTAAACCAGTGCATGCATACATATGATCTGAGGCATTGTGCATGTGTGCAGATTCATTGTACCTATTTTTCTTCCTTGTTTATAAAGGAAAAAAGCAGGTATATAGGTTTAATCATCCAGTTCAACAGCAAGCAGTGAATTAACTTCTTGTATTTTTCCTATAGCAGATTTTAATTCAAAATTAATGAGAAAGCAGTAACAAGTTTTGACAGTCCATCTACTAAGTTTTCGCTTTTGCTTTTAACAGCAATTCAGCAAGCATAATGTGATTATGTTTTCCTGCTTACTAACAGTGATATGATTTAGCACAAAGCTGTGAGTTCTCATTATATATTTTCTACAGTATGTGTTTGTAGATTTTACCATTATTAGAACAGCAGTTTTGAGAGACTCTTAAGGTTCAGCTATCTAGTAGGTTAGAATTTCTTTGAGTGCAAGTCTACTAACGATGGTTCAAGAAAATTTAACACAGGTAGCTAGTTCCTTTTTTTGTGAGAGGAATTGGAGAACGATTTATCCATGTCTTAAATAGGAACTTGTTAGGGTCAAAACAGGCAGAGACCCTGGTAAAGATTCGTAGCACCCTTTGACAACTTTCTTGTAGAAATACATAGTACAAAGAAGGTCCTTCTAAGAATGGTACCAATTCAATGAAGATGTCACTAGTGTGGATGAAGAGATAAAACCATATGGGCTTGTTACCCACCACCAGTGGGTGACCCCTATAGGAGAAATTTTCACCTAGATTTGTCTTCAGCAGGCAGCCAGCAGCCCCTTGCAGCCACCAGATAGCTCAATGTGCCACAGTTTTCCACCACCTGAGCCAACCATTGTGTGCCCTTGCCCATCTGTTATGATCGTATGTTTGAAGGTGGGTCTTCCAACCCCGAAGGTATGGCTTTTCATTATGTAATTGGGTGTTTATGCTTGCTTTTGTTGGGCACATTTGGATCTGGATTAGTAGGGGGATTCGGCGGAAAGAACAGGCTTGGATTGTACTCTTGTTCCCTTGTCCCAACTTGGTGGTTAGTTTTGTATCCTAGTCCCATGGGATCTCCTTTATGGGCTACTAGCTTTGGGAGTGGAACTACATGGGAAACCCTGATTTTGGTTGCGTGGTCCCACTTCCCAACACCATATATCTCACTCCCCTCCACTCATTACAACCCCTTTTCACACTTTTCCCATCCGGATCCACATGTGTCCATTGGGTCCACAAGGTATTTGCCTCCCCCTCCCCTTGTCCACACTTTGGGTCGAGCCTGGACGCTGGAACCATACCCCGGAGGTTGATGCAGCTAAAAATAAAGTTAAAAGAATGATTTGGCCACTTACAACAGGAAATGCACCATAAAATGCAAAAGATGGTCGAGACATAAAAAAAAATTAGCGCGTGGGCAAAAGCCAAACATGAGCTCTACCCCCTATCACTATGGCCATCAGCCTAGTTCCTAGGGCCCCTATGTGTGCCCCCTGCATCATTAAGGAACCCATGATTGTCCTAACACCTAGTGGGCGATGAGCTACCCAACCTTAAGGGAGTAATCACTGCTTTATCATACACATCATGCTCTCATCCCTTGGAGCCCCAAGCAGTTAAAAGAAAGAAAAAACAATAAAAGGAAAAAAGGCATATGAAGAAGGGTGGAAAAACAAAGGTTAAGGTAACACATGTACCACAATTGCTCCCTCCTACATCTATACACCTAATGTGTGGGTTTCCCTCATTATAGCAGTACCATGGCATGTGGCTTGGAGAATTCCCTGTTGCCCCACTCCATTCTGCCATCATTTCATATGACACCTGGCATTTGACGGACGGACCATGGACCTGTTACTCCCTTAAAGGTTGAAACCACTTAATAGGGCCCTTTATTAACCTCTCTTGTTGAGCTTGGTGACACCTGTAGTTTCTAAAGCCCATTTGGATGGGCACGCCACTATGAAGTGTCCACTTTTGCCCCTGATTAGCAAGCTTATTTACTCAATTGCACTAATGGATTGTTGTACAGAAGGTGAGGAGACGCATTGGATCTTATACAAGATTGCAGGTATGTATTCCTCTTGGACTTGGCCTCCCTATACAAGATTCAAGCCCTCTAGTGGGTCATAATGGCACTTACAGGGTGAGCATTGAAAGCCATAGGCCTCCACCATAGCAGAGCATTGATTGTCATACCATAGGTTTCTTCAACACCACATATTGTTTGTTCGTGCCCCATCCACACAGAGACAATGATGTACTTGGACCATGTTGCCTAGTCGGCCACACACTTGCACCCAACACTTTGCAGTTGATCTAGGGCCCAGATGGGGTTTTCTCTCATCCGGAGAGACACGAGAGGGCATGCATCATCTTCTAGCCCTCACTTATGGAGCATCAACTTTTTATTGAGCCACTAGAGACCCGTGAGACCATTGATCGTGCCCCACAACCACTTGCAAGCACCACAGGATGTTTTGCTTGGAAATTAAGGGGCCACCCCTTTGATCATCGTTTTGGAGCCATAATCTTCATCATGGCACATTGAGGACTCATCTTGACCTTCCAACGACCCTTTGCAACATTATTTTATCATTTCGGCCTCATTGGGAAAGCTTATTTTACACATTTGAGTATTTGGTTGGCTTGTCACCAAAAGAGATGTTATTTGCACATTAAAATATTATTAGGGGCTTAATTAGGCTAATTAGACCAATTTGAATTTGTGAGAGGCTCATATAAATATGAAAGACCTCATTTGTATTTGGACATCACACTTGGGATTTTTGACCTCTCCATTAGAAAATTTTGGCCTGCACTTTGTGGAGTGATTTGGATGATTAAATGCATTTTGATGTATGGAAAAATTTCTCTCTCTCTCTTGGAGCTTCTTGTTGGTAAGGTTGTGGATGGATATATTCTTCTGTCTTGTAAGTGCAATATAGTGCCATATTTAGGTTTTGATGGATGTCTGATGCAGGGAATTGTTTTCTTATGGTGAAATAATATGCCCTAATTAATGCGAATTAGTGGAATCATTGAAACTATTGGAGATTTGTGCATGTGTTACTCATTGGATAAAGAATGAATGAATGTTTCTAGGGGATAATTTGCATTCGCATCCTTGAAACTCCATAATAATTTCTATCGAAGTGTAAAATTCTAAAGTTGTCGTGTAGTTGCATCCATAGATAGTGACGTTGCTTCTTTAGGCCTCCTTGAAGAGCGAAGTTTTCTAAATCAAGATCATTTTGACTCCAATCCTCCCACTTGCAAGGCATTGGTCCTAGATCCTTGGTGATCACATTAACTCAACGAAATATCATTCTTTAACCTCTTTTCTTCCTCTTTTCTTCGTCCCTCTAAGGATAAGGAGATTATCTAGGCTTGGTGCGAAAATTGAGGGAGAAGGAATTTTGGGATTCCGTCCGGACAAATTTCTTCATTTATGTCTCCTCTAGGCATCCTCCATTTTTTAACAAATTTCGATAGTGGAATTTCAAATCAAATGATGCCCTAGCTATCACACCAAGTGGGAACCCTTGAAGTTGCTTTTGGCTTGGGATTCCTTGAAGGCTTGCACTTTGTAGTTCATCATTCAAAACCTTTTCTCTTTAGATGAGCATTTACTTTGGTATATCTCTCAACCCTAGGTTTCTTATAGTATTTCCCTCAAGGGGTTTTTTGTGGAAAGTCATCCTAGCTTCTCCCAAATCTCACACAATGATTGAATCTTTCCATTGAATGAGTCATCCTTGCCTCACTTTGGACCCTAGTGTAGACATATTATCACAAGTGAGGAATATTGGACATCTAGATCTTAGGCACTCATCATTATTGAACATTCATGGGCCCGAGGTCTAATCATCCTTAATAGGTCTTTCTTGGGGAGCCTTTCAGCTTCCTTTGAAGCATTTGAACCATTAATTGAGCCTCCCCTTGAATGGACCTTGGAAATCATTTCATATCTCATCATTTATCCTATCATCCTAAATGATTTCCTCCATACTTAAACCCCTCCCATCGATGAAAATCCGAGAAGAGAAGGGGACTTAGGTTGTGGTGAGAGTGGACCTTTGTCCCAAGGTGTTGTTGTGCCCTCTAGCTTAAGCCTATATACTAGGCATGTTAGTTTGGGCAGCAACATGGCTCACTAATCTATCTCCCGTTACAACTAAGCATCATCCAAAGCTAGAGAGCAATGAGTTCTTGGAGAATATGTTGACAAAGGACTTAGAAAATGCAGAGAGTAAACTGAAATCAGATAAGTAGATAGCGAGATGGAGAGTTGAGACCTGATTTTTTCTGGCTTACAGTTGAAAAAATTTAAACTTAAAAAAAATTGTAACTTAGATATTATATTTGTAAGAGAAAATAGTCAAAATTATTTTTGACATACCTATCTTCAATTAATACAGGATTTTTTGATATAGAAAAAATTGTAATATTCACTGTTCATCATTTTATAATTTTAAAATCTATCTTTTGAAATTCCAATTTGTATTTAAAAAACAAATACAAAGTTCATGCTTCTTTAGACATACCCATACCCCAACATTTCCCCGTACATGAATTTCAAATATAGCATGTCCATACCCACATCTCCTGGTAATTATGCTTACAATCCTTTTTTCAAAGTCTTCAAAACTGAAATGAATGTGCCTTCCACTGGCCACCTAATTGTAAAGTGCTTGTCTTTTTCCTACAATATGTGAAACATATTTTATAATTAATTACAATACTTTAAGCGACATTTTTGGAGACATGACAAAAACACTACAGATTGTTCAAGTAAACATCCATGTGTCAAACAAGAGTGTATAATGAAATGACTATCGAATCTACTATATCAATTTCCTTGTCATAAAACATAATAGCATTCCCCTAATTTGTCAGAAAGGATCTTTCTACTGTAAAAACTTCATTCATTGCAAGCAAGGAAGTATAGATATGGAAATTCCAGAAATAGAAGGGGGAAAGACAATCATTAGACAATTCAAAAAGCCAAGGTTCCTTGGCAATGTTTCCCTACTTTTGGTGTGGAATATAAAAAAGGCCATGAAGGTAACTAGCATTTCTAAAGAACGCCTACACAAGATCCTTAAATGCAATGCAAATGCTCTTGGCTTCAAGCAAAAGCTAGACATAAGAGAATTAAGAATCCAATATGGTTGTCTAAGATTGATTAGGGTGCCCAAGCATCATTGTCTTTGTATCAGCTAAGACTTATAACTACTTTTCCTGAACCTTGGTGTTCGAGTGTTTATTTTTAGTCATCCTGATTCTTGTATTTACTACAATGGCATTTTACTTATGTGCACTAAAGAACAAGCTATAGGTGGACATGACAGAAATTATTGAGATTTTTGTCACATCTTAAGACTCAAAATATTCGGGTATCATACCATCAATGAATAGCCTATGCTTTGATATTGCTGGAATTGTCAAATATAGTGAAATTTTGGACATGTTGCAAAGCGAAAGAAAACATGAAGATGACAGAGAAGCTAATAGTTGTACTAACTAGATGATGAAGATGGACTCGAGGTAGCACCTAGCTTGAAGAAACAATAAAACGCCCAAACATGTTTATGAGGAATGGAAATCTTTAGTCTCGGAGTTGATGAAAATATTAATGGAGTTGATGAAAATATTAATGCCCTAGCACTTGAAAGGAAATCAAAGCATTTGCAAATTATCATTGTAAAGAAACCTTCACAGACTCTATCCCTTGAAGAGTCATAGCAATAATCGCAATCATGAGTCTTGATCAGTTTATCAATTATATAATTTACTTATATAAATTGAATAATGAACATAATAAAGAGCAATTACCAGGAGGGAGATATAAAGACATGCATGTGATGAGTCTTTTGACACTAGAGAAAAGGATCAGAGTTTAAAGTCATGTATCTAAAGATGTTTTCCAGTTGATAAATGCTGATTTATTATTTTAAAGGCCCCGTGTTTTCAAAATTGAGGTTGTTTCTTTGAGAGGATTTGCTTTTTATTGTCCTTTTCTCAAAAAATACACACTCCTAATTTGAAAACAACAAATACCGTTAGAAAATGTAAAGTTAGTGTGCCCCTAGAGCTCCCCTAGAGTTTTCTGAAACCAATTTTGGTAAAAGAAGAGTTTATTGCAACTTTGTCACACGTCAACCCACATAGATTCCCATGATCTGCAATCTTTGAAAAAAACAGAATTTATTTTCCAATAAATTTGAAATTAAAGTATTAAAAAATGTAAAGGATAAATACCAAAGACCCTGCAAAAAATTTAAAAATCTTAGAAAATGGGATATCATGCATCGATGTTTATTTAATTAGAGTAAGTCTCTCCTTTAGTCTATACAGCCACTCTCAAACTGTCGAACATTTCCATGAGCTTATTTGAAAATCCCTGCATCAAAATAGACAATATAGCAATTGTTGCTAACAGGATTTTGTGACCTTGATTCAAATAGCCCTGTAATGGTAATAGAGGAAATCCTCTCTTAAAATTGTGAAAAATACGTATATTCTTGCATGCTTGTAATTATAGTAAAACTAGGGTTCGAAATTCGAATAGAAAAAGAATGAGAAGAAATTTTAGATGACTATCAAACCCTGTCACAAAGGAGAACTCAACTAAGGGCAATAATTCCAACATCAAAACTTGATATAATATTACAAATAGTTCCAAACAAGAGTTCCAGCACCAAAATGTGATTCAAAAAATTTAATGCTGCGTAGCAAGTAGAGTACGAGACAGTCCCAGGAAAAATATTTGAATTACTCTCTCGTATTTTAATCAATCGGTTAAGTAAAGTAACATACATACTGGAAATATTAGAGCTAAACTATACAGAGGGTGTAAAAATATAAAATCACTCACTTGTGCTAAATATTTCCCCTAAAATTTTACGTGATTGCAAGCACTACAAATAATTAGAGGTTGTGATTCTGCAAGGTAGATATTGTAAATCTTCACAAATATTACAAGTGAGATATCTAAGGGATCTCACCTTATGAAAGCAAAATGGTAATTATGTGATGCTAAACCTATTAAGATCTAGAATTTGGAGGCTTACCCGATTTGTAAGAGATGCATGTAGCATTTTGATAGACGGAGCTCATGACTGCAAAGATGCAGACACCCTGACAGGAGGCACATTGCACTCGGATCTAAAACCCTAAGAGACATTATACTCCCAATCACTCTGCATAAAATTTCTCTACAATATAGGTTCACATTCATTAACCATGAACATAGATCTGGAACTCCCAATCAGCTTTCCAAAAAAATTGATTGCAAACAGAAGCCCTTCACACTTGTCACATCCAAGCTTAGCTGTACAACAACCAACTCTCGCATTCCATCAAATCACCATTGTTATTGTGGCTGTGTCTCTAACTCCCATCTCTAATAGTACTCTGTGATCCCTGAACTCACTATAACTTTGAAGTTTGTGTGGACCCAATTCCTTCATCAATTTGGCAACCTCTCCCAATACATCATCAACAGAAAGGCTAACCTCTTTCTTTGGAGCTTGTGACATCACACTCAAATCTAAAACCTTGAGAGAGATCATTATTTATCTCTCCATGGAATTCCTGTAAAATGTGTGTTCACATATATGAAAAATAAATATAATTCTGGACCATCCAATCACTTTCCCCAAAAATTTGATTGCAGACAAAAGCCCTTCATACTTATCACAGGCAAGCTTGGCCATACACCAGCCAATTCTCATATTCCATCAAATCCCCATTGCTATTGTGAATGTCTCTGCAACTCCCATTTCTGGCAGTGCTCTGTGATCTGTGAACTCACAATATCTTTGGAGTTTGAGTGGACCCAATTCCTCCATCAACTTGGCACCCTCTCCCCATACATTATCTGAAAATAGACAAACATCTTTCTCTGGAGATTGTGGTTTTCCATTCAAATCTAAAACCTTAAGAGAGATCATACTCCCAACCATTTTCCGTGGAATTTCTGTAGACCTAACTTCTCCATCTATTTGGCACCTTCTCACTATATATCATCTAAGAAAAAGGGAAACATCTCTCTGGGATTTATGATTCAATTATATTTTTGTATTTTCATCAATGAATTTTCTATCGAAATCTACATTTCTTTGCATGGCTATTTGTTTACAGAGTTCATTCCTAAAACTTGTTTAAGAGGGACTGAAAGAAATAGGGAGCCGGAGAGAAACATGCCACACCTTTTGGTTGTCGAAGAGTTCCTGAAATCTTAGAAGTTGTTTTTTGTCCAGACCACCCTTGCCAACCATGCAAATGCGAAAGAGATAAATGACCTTTTCATCTATGCATGGAACACAACCTCCTCGAACCTTGCAAAGGCTTCCGGCTCTTTAACCCTTGGACATTTTCTCTCTGCATTGATTAATAAATAACCAATTTCACATGTTTCTCGATATCTGAAATCAAACTAGTGATCTGTTAGATAATGAGAAATACTTGCTGAGAGGCACGTCCAACTTTCTAAGTCACTCATTGACCGCTGAGGCTTTATTATCGCTCTGAGAAGCGGAATTTGCGTCATCATGATCTCGGTACTTAATACCAGATCTAATTTTGAGAGATGCCAACTCTTTCTCGCGGCAGAGTGGGATGTTGATGTAAAAAAATTTGTGGAATGTCATGCCGATGACCACATCGATAAATCCAGAGACGAATCCAGGAATACCTAAAATCCTCCCCCAATATAGCTAATATAAAACCCTGTGAATACGATAGAATGCAACTAAAACCCAAGATGGTGGCCATCGATACCGCGACTTCCACAACTAGAATAGAATGTAATCGAAAACCCAGACGGTGGCCTGGTGGCCACTCTCATGGCACATTTATAGTAAGGCTCTGCAGGGTCATCCTGTGGTTGCCAATTTAGTATTTTATATCCACAGAAATTTAGGGAATAATGAAGAAGGAGGAGATACCCACCGTCTTTCTTTTTGAAAAGTGATTTTATCTCTTTAATCAAAGGATAGACTAGGACTTCCACTGCTATGTAGGGAGAATCTTCCATTTCGAAGCGTAATAAGCATATTTCTTGATTTGTCAAGAAATAGAAATGAATTAAGAACAACCCAATAATTATTACTTTTAGGAGGTTGGAAAATATGGTTGAACTTAATAGGTAGGTTTTGACTATATTTGAAATGTTTTATTATTATTATTATTATGTTTTTTTCATTGTACCATATTATTGTGAGAAACTTTTTTCTTTTTCAGTCAAAAGTATATTGTGCATTATTATTGTGATAAATTTTATTATATTTTCAGCCAAAGTATATTGTGCATTATTATTGTGGAAAAACTTTCTTTTTTAAAGGTGGAAAGTATATTTAGCTGGATAAGTTGTCCACTTATTGTATGGAATTTTATAAAAGGTGCATCATATAGAATGGAATTTTGTTTAAGTTTAAGAGTATGTTTAGGTTTAGCAATTTAATAGATGATTATAATGTGATGTATTTTTTTATATATAATGGTAATTGTGTTAAGATTTTATTAATTTTAAAGTTGATATATGTTTTTAGTGTACTTTTAATATATTTTTTTCTGTTCAGGTTATTATTACATTCTAGTAATACTCTTCTTAAATTTATATGTGCATGTTGTGTTGTTTTTGTCTTTGTGTATGATTGATGTCAATTCATTGTTACATTAAATTTCTTGCACTTGATTAATACTAAATTGTCAACATAACGATCCTTGAATGCTCAAGCTACAACTTTTTCACATAACTGACTAGTCAATCTTTTGTGACACATTGGCAATAATTTAGGATTCCACATCAATCTGCACCATAGCCAAGAGGGACCACAAAGAGGACAATACAAATCATCAAAGTTAACTAAGGTTTCCTAGGATTCATGCCAAAGATCAAATTTGTTCGAGTCAACAGTTAATAATCGCCTCCATTAACCATTTGATCATCCATTTATATGTAAATATGTATCATGCACTCTTATAGACATGTTTCAAATAACTCTTAATGGTTGTTAGTGAGTTTTATTGGTATTTTTATAAGATAAAATCCCATTGTCATACTCCATAAATGAGTAAGTATACAATGTTATCCTACAATATTGTAATCTTTGTGCAATTTTGTAATAATTTTGGTATCAACAATAGGATATATAAATTGAACAAACCCTTGTGCTTTTAGTGTTTGCATGTTTTGGTATGATTGTTACATCGGTTTAAATAGTTCACATTTTTGTTGTTAGGTTTACCATACATAGATAAGTTATAACATTTTCTCATTAAGTTAACTAAATGTTTTCATGTATAGGCACTACTTTGTGATGTTTATGGTCTGATTTGAAAATTGTAAGTAGTTCCTTGAACATATACTGTTAATTACCTATGCATTTAATGATTTAGCTTCCTTGGCTTCTGCAACCACACTATTAATAATCAACATTAATATCTCATCAGATGCACCATTACAACTTATTTTTACTTTAATATAATATGATGATTAGCATGTAAGTATGTGATCCCTTATGTTGGATGACAATTGTTATAGGTCAATCTGGGCACCATTCCCAATTACCTAGTTAACTGGACATCATCTACAGGACCAATGAATAGGTTCTGTCATCCCCTATCATTTCAGTTGTTACATGCCCTAAGACAAAGAACAAGACAAATCATTCATGACTTTCATCTGCAAAGGTTTCTAAGATTTGAAGTTTATAATATATCATATGAGAGCTCACCAACGTTGCCTCTAAAAGGACTAAGTGCGTTGCATATGCAAGTAACCCCACTCAAGGGTGCTCTGCAAAGCACTTTCCGACATCCAAGGGTGCGTTGGTCACATTGGGAGCGAAATTCTCATTGTTCCGGAATCTCCACTTGGCTAATGTCTTCTATAAGAGTTCACATTTGTCAAACTTCAAATCCATGTGTCCATTTGATACCTCTGAGATTGGGAACATGTCTTGCCTATTATTAGAAATTCATTGATTGTAAAACTACCTTTAGCTCCTCTATAAATTGAGCACATATCTTAGTGTTTGATAAGGAAGAATTTGAGTAGAGAAATGCTAGTGGAATTTCAACTGAGGAATTGATTTGAGTGACATGCTGCTAGAGAGATGTGCATTGTGATGAGGCTAGGATGCTGCTGGAGATGGTGACACTAAGTTAATCACTGGGTTGTAACCTCCCCTTCTATCCATTAATAAAGATTGTTGCTTAATTTCCCACATATGTATCTGTATAAGCTCATGTATTTCATATTATGAATTCTTATTTGATGCATATGGTTCATGTTTTATTGATTTAAGTGAATAACTTGAATAGACATCTGTATTATTGCTATCTTTTGTTGTTTAGTGTTCATCTTTGCAGAGAATATTTTGGCAAATTAGCTCAGATTTGAAGCTACAGCAAGAGCGACAGAGGGAGAATAGGAAGCGCTTGGACTCCAAGTAAGTTCTTTGATCTATTCTGTGTGTTTATTTACAGTTAGGAAAAGTAGTTGCGAAGTCTTTAAACTATTGTTCTAGATGAGCGCTACATCTAGGGAAGAATGTTTTATCCGTAATCCATAATTCCGCATAACAAATTGGCGACTCCACTGGGGATTTTACCCTTCATCCTTAGTGTATTTGCCTCTGATTTTCTCTGTTTATTAACCCAGTAGCATTTACTCAGAAAAATTAGGATTTTTGAAATCCAAATTTGCATTAGAAGTGTGTTAAACAGTTGTATTTGTCCTTATACGCTGCGCCCAACGCACTGTTGGACAGGACATTGTGCTTTGCATAGCACTGTCTCCCTTTCAGACCTGTATTGCAATGCATTGTCTCTCTTTAGAGACTGTGTTGCCCCCTAAAACCATCCAAATTCCATTGAATTTGTCATTGCAATTTGTTTTCAGTTTGTTGTTTGTTGTGTTTTAAAGAGCGTAATACCTCAGATTGACTAGTGACCTTACCTACCGCTTCCTCCTTTGAAAGAAAGTTTGTTCAATGTTTATTTAAAGCGTTTTTCTTTATCATTGACGAATTAATTTCAAAGTATTTTCATTGATGCATTAGATCCACTTGCTTTTGAAAAGGAAATTGTCGTAAATTCTTTGTTTCCTGATAGGAGAAATTGTTGTTAAATTCCTCATTTTTCCCTTCAAAAGAGAAATTTTTGTTTACATTCTTCATTTCTCAAAAGTAAAAGGCATTTGCTTTTATTGATTTGGTGCACTTAATTTCTTTTCTTCATTCATGACATTAAAGGAACTGAAAAGAAAAACCTGCATTTGCATGTAGTGGATTGTGTGTTTTGCAAAAGGAACGATTAGGAAATCTGCATTTAGTTTGTGCTCTTTGATTTGTTTTCTCTCAAATTGATTGCTCTTTCCCTCTAGCAGCTAGGATTTTCATTGAAAAACTAAAAGTGAAAGATTTATTATCATTTTAGCTTTCATTTTAGGAATTTCCAATACATCATCGCGGTGAACCTTTTAAAGGCAAATTGATAAGCAATATCAACTTAAAATTTATCTCAATTTACCTAACAAAGCATTGGAACCATAACAATAACATTTAGAAGGTCTAGGCTAGAGACGTGTTCCAACGTCGTAAAACATAGCAGTTGTCGTTAACTTTTCTATGATACATTCCGAGTGTGATACCTCACTCCACGTACGTAAGAATATCGTAGCTCGTCCACGTACTTTCGGGTATATCGAGCGGTTTTATAGTACGAAAAGTATAAAAGGGTGCTCTCACTGTGCGATTTCGCATCAGACAGCGCTAATATGGACTTGGGCCTCCACGTACCTTTGGGTATATTTGGGAGGGAAAATTTAGGTTGTTATCCATCCATAGTGAACCAAGTTGGCCACCTTGTAAATTGTGATACACCGAACACAACATTCGAGGAGATTGCCTGCACGTACTTCTTAGTTCGCCAGGAGGTATTTTGCAGTTCACAGTTTCTTGGTAAACCCTTTTGCCTAGCAATACCCTTTTATTTTGTCTATTTTTTTTTTGGTTAAAATAAATCAGTAAATGTGGAAGAATAAAATCCTTTCCCTCGTCGTTCGCGTATATTAGCATTGAAACCACCTTTACCACCAGAAGTTACTCCTATTCAGTGAAGGCAAAAAAACTCTACCGAATCAAGTACTATTCGTACCTCTGGTGAAACATCATCTTCCAATATACCAGAGTTAGCTCAAGTTGTTTCTACACATCCGTGTTCGTCTATTGTTATTGAAACGAAGTCCTCACAGCTATTCGTGGTCACGATCCATCCAATCAATGAGACCATACCTCCCGGACCCCACGTTGTTCAACCAGAAGTTGATCCAGATCCTGTCTCTTATTCACCAGAACATCTGAATCCCGAAGTCAAACAACTGGAAGTTGTTCCTGCCTTGGTCATCACACAAATTTCTGTAGCAATTGAGTCTCCCATATCACACATTCAGCCACCTGAAATATACTTTGGGCCTGACAGTGAAATACTTCCACCTGGTTTAATTTCGATTGAAGAAATCCCACAAGATGAGACACCTTTAACTCCAACCCATTTTGGGGAGGACCTTTACCTGTACGAGTCTTTTCCTCAATCGCCACCATTTTATTTTGTTGATCCTGTTCCTATTCAAACTCCTGTCGATCCAAAAGGGTATACATTTGGTCAAGTAACCATGCCTGAACCAACATCTTCAGTTGGGCCATATGTTCCAATTACATCAGCACCTGCCCTTGCTACCCCGTCGATGTTTACAACTTCACCAGAGTCATATTTTCATGGTGGCCCTATGGTCCCATCAGGTTATAAATCTTTATCTAGAATTTTCTCTGGTGCATCTTCAAATCCATGGACTTTACCAATCTCATCATCTGGTATTATAATTGGTAAACCTATAGTGAGTACTGAACGACTTGATTATTTATACACATCATTAGGGCAATATCAAGCCAGTCCTTCTAGGTTTATTCCTTCAAGTGAGAGCAATATTTTCCGTCTTATTATCCTCCTCATGCTGGGGGGAAACCTTTGGTCACCCAATATGACAGCACTCCATCACTTTTTGGTCAACCTAATGTCAAAATGAATGTTTGTCAATGGCAGCCCACTCTGCCTATCCAACCACAAACGATTATACACTCGTATCAACCAGTTCAACCTGTTACACCCACATCATTTCCACTTGTTAATACATCATTACCCCTGTTACAGAATCAAAATGTTGTACAACAACCTTATCAAGCGAGTCCTTCAATTCAATACCCTCAAATATTGGGTCCATAGACTCTAAATCCTTCGGTTAATTTACAACAACCTATATCCGGAATCATTTATTCACAAGTTGGTTTACCATTTTATGGGATGTCACAGCCACAACCTGGTTATACCTATCAACCAAATCCAAATTATTCTAATTTGGGTTATAACATTGGTGGGTAGAACCCTTGGCAGCCTCAGGCACAAATACCTCAGACTTCATTTCAACAAGTATCATATCCAGGTTTTGATCAACAGAATCCTCAAGCGTTTGCTTTTCAAAACAACCCCTATCTGGGTTACCAACAGCAGATTCCTTATGCTGGTGCTCAAAGGCCTATTGCTCAAGCAATTCCATCTTACCCTGGCTATGCTCAACCTGATCTTAATAGACAATTCCCCTTTGTTGCAACTTTAGAGTTACCAGGTTTAAACCGGCTAACCAATGATCCAATCAACTATGTTCCTTGGTGGCTAGTGATACCTCACAAATTACCCTCGGATATTCCTAAGTTCAATGGAAACCCTGGGGAAGACCCGTCAACTCATGTCGTGACTTATCATTTATGGTGTTCATCAAATTCCCTAAATGATGATTCTGTTCAACTATGTCTTTTTCAGCGTACGCTCACAGGTCCGGCTGCAAAATGGTATATTGAGTTGCCTAGAGCTTCTTTTGATAATTTCACTGCCCTAGCTATTATTTTTTTGAGTCACTTCCAGTTACCCATACAATATGAAACTGGAACGGAACTCTTGAACAATTTCAAACAGACTAATGCTACTCACATTTCTTATCATATTCATGAGTGGCGTCGTCGTCATAGAATGGTTAAGACATTTGTTCCTGATCAGCTACTTGCTGAGTGGTTCATTAAGTCCCTGTTACCATCTATAACTGAGGATGTGGCTAAGGGTGGCGTCATCACATAAGAGCAAGTTATCGCTCGTGCCCAATACTTAGACTTGATTTATACTCAATCTGGCACACTCTATGAAAAAATTCCTAACGCACCGAGATCTAATTTTATTGTTCCACCTCAATTAAAGGACTCTCATGTCGGAGACGGCTTGATTGGCACTACAAGCACACATCATACTACTACATCTGATCATGCACCTTCTTCCGAAATTAATGTCATGTCATTTGACAAGGGGAAAAGTGACAAGCAACCCAAAAGTAAGAAAAAAGGGAAATCTAGGAAAAAGCAATCTTCTAACCGACAGGAAAGATCATCTGATCAATCGTTTGAACCTAGGAAACCTCGTTATCCATGCATAATCTGTAATGAGGAACAATTTGTTCAGGATTGTCCCCAACACGCTGAAGTCTCAAAGATCATTAAGAGTTTGAATGCATCAGCTATGTTGACAGATCCGTTTCCGAATCCAGACACAAATTTGGTTGCTAATGATCTAGCTTCTAGTTCCCAAGTACTTATGTTATCTGTCACAAAACCTTCAACAGATATTTTGGTGTCAACGCGTAATAAAGATTCTGGTAATCAGGCCATTGATCAACCTACTACCTCGACTACGAATCCGTCTACGGAATCAGTACCGCTTACTGATATTCCTGAATTGACAATTAAGCCACCAAAGGGAGTAATTCACAAATCGACATATAATCCTCGAGCAAGCGCTGCTAAAAATTATAATATAGTTGAATATTTGGCTCAATCCCCTTCAGTTTGGTCTGCTCTTGAGGTATTACAAAATTATCCCTCCCAAAAACAGGGTTTATTGTCGGCTATTGGTGGAATTGATCTGGCTCATTCCAATCTTGTCGTCTTTAATCATACGGGCTATGTGCCGCAACTACCAGCAGAATTGGAATTCTCCATACAAGTAAATGTTCTCAATCACCTTGTTCATCGTATTATTATTGATGAGGGAGCATCTACGTGCATTATGTCTCTAAATTGTTGGAAGTCACTTGGCTCACCACGCTTATCACAATCATCAACGACATTGAAGGCTTTTGATGGACGTACATATAAGCCTTGTGGTATTATTAATAACCTGCATGTTGAACTAGGGGGGAAAACAGTGAATGTTGATGTCGAGGTTTTTTACGGACCCCTTGACTATAATATTCTACTTGGAAGGCCATGGGTATATGCAATGACTGCAATTGTTTCTACATATTTTAGAATGATTTCCTTTCCATATAAAGGTACTATCACAGTCATTAATCATCTATCCTTCTTTGCCTCTGCTTTGCAGGTAACTAGAAGTGTTATGTTCATTCACGCACCCCAACTAGCACTTAAGGACATTGGTGTAGGACTCTTAAAGGATTCCACTCTCATGGGAACCTTTGCATTACCGCCGCCCGCGGCGTCGGAAGAAATTTCAAGTATAGAGACCTGCTACATGATCTATTCCACTCCATCTGGCTTAAGGGAGAGTACGGATGATTCTGAAATTGTTACGTTGGATGAGTTTCAGCCGCCCAGCCCTATTGAGCTGGCATATCAATCAATCTATCTGGCTTGGGCGGCGAATCCGAAATCAACGTCATCGATTGTTTGGGTTGATCGTTCCTTAGAATTTGGTACTCCATCCAATCCATTCTCCTCAATTTTCTTGACAGATGAGAATATTTTGGAAGCCATGATGTCAGAAGGAGAACCATGGGAAGATTATCATCATCGTTCCCATCTTCCTGATTATGAAGGAAACCATCTTAGTGAACTATATCACCCATCAATCAAAAATTTCTTTTCGAATTCTTTACCTATTTAATGCAATCGATTCCGAGCGAAATCTGTCAAATATTGAAGAAACCATTTCTATCGATATTACGACCAAACCTGGCGTTGTAGAAAATATTAATGTTGGTGTATCTTGTTCTCCATAAGAACTCGAATCATATCGCTCTCTATTTCGTGAATTCTGTGATTTATTTGCTTGGTCTTACGAGGAAATGGCAGGCATAGATACTAGTATTGTTGAACACACTATTAATATGTATCCTGATTTCAAACCGGTGCATCAACGGCTTCGTCTTGTTCATCCAAAGAAAGCTGTTGCCATAAAAGCAGAAGTTGAAAAACTTTTACATGCTGGTTTCATTTACCCTGTTCCGCTAACTGAGTGGGTTTCCAATATCGTTCCTGTCATGAAAAAACAAGGAACAATTAGAGTGTGTGTCGATTATCGGGACGTCAACATTGCTTGTCCAAAAGATAACTATCATACTCCCTTTATCGACCAGATTATTGACGATTGTGCTGGATTTGAAATCTTTTCGTTCATGGATGGATTTTCCGGCTACAATCAAATCAATATCCTCCCAGAGGATCAACATAAGACAACATTCATCTATCCCTGAGGCACATTCGCTTATAGGAAACAACCGTTTGGTTTAAAGAACGTTGGGGCAACTTTTTAGAGAGCAATGGACTATGATTTCAATGACATCAAGCACATTGTTAAACCTTATCTAGATGATTTACCAGCGCATTCACAGAATCAGGCTGATCACCCGATGCATTTGAGAGCCATCTCTTTACGTTGCCGACACTACAAAATACGCCTCAATCCGCATAGATGTGTGTTTTATGTTGGTTCTGGTCATTTTCTTGGATTCGTAGTCTCAAAAGAAGGAATTCAAATCGACCCATTGAAGGTTCTGGGCATTCTTGATTTGCCTACACCATCAAATTTACTTCAGATACAGAAACTTCAAGGAAAGGCTAACTTCCTAAGAAGGTTCATTCCAAACTATGCCGAAATGGCTAAAGGTTTTACTCGACTCTTGAAAAGAGGGGTTCCCTTCCATTGGGACCAAGTTGCATAAGCTTCTTTTGATGCTGTCAAGGATACTCTTGTCCGAGCATCATTACTGTATCCCCATAATTATCAAAATGATTATTTCCTATATATCATCGTGGTTGAAACAACCATTGCTATGGTTTTGGTTCAAGTAGAAGATGGAATTGAACATTCGATCCATTATTCAAGTCATAATCTCAATGATATGGAAGTTAAGTATTCATACGTAGAAAAGATTTCCTTGGCAGCAGTTCAAGTTGTCCAAATATTTCACCACTATATCCTGCTCCAAAAGACCATTGTCGTTTCAGATTGCAACCCCATGACTTATATCTTATCATGTCAATTGCTGGGGGGCAAATATTCAAAATGGATTTTCATTTTGCAGGAATTTGATTTGGAATTCATCAAATCCAAGTCAAAGAAGTCTTTAGTTTTGGCTAAGCTTCTCTGTGACCTTCCCTCTAATAGTATTGCAACTACGTCAGAACCATCAATTCCTGACGAGACTCTATTTCTGATCGGATCATCTGATCCTTGGTATGGAGATTTCATCATTTATATCCAAATTCAAACTTTTCGACCTGATACCTCTCGCTCTGAACAACGACATATTCGATACCAAGCCAAAGATTATCTGATCGTTGGCGAACACTTTATCGTCGTGGTGTCGATACCATTTTATGGAGGTGCCTCACTCATGAGGAGGCCGAAAAGGTTTTAAATGATTTTCATGTCGGGCTTGTGGTGGACATTTATCTAGATACGCTACCACGCAGAAGATACTCTGCGCCAGTTACTTTTGGCCTACAATATTTCGCAACTGCATCCTCGAGGTCAGAAGTTGTCATGTGTACCAAAATTTTTATCGTAAAATCCGCAAACCCCCAACGCTAATGCATCTTGTTGTCTCTGTGGGACCATTTTCGAAATGGGGTATTGAATTCATGACCTGTAACCCTCGTTCATCTGGGGGGCATGGTTATATTATTGTCGCAGTCGACTATTTTACCAAATGGGCGGAAGCGATGCTTACATTCAACAACACAAGACATACAACTACATTGTTTTTCTTTAATCATGTTATTGCATGGTTTGGGGTCCCGCAGGCTATAGTTACAGATCATGGGAAGCATTTTTGCAACCACATGATGGCTGAATTAATTGCCAAGTTAGGATTGTCACATGATAATTCTACTCCTTATTATCCACAATCAAATGGACAAGTTGAGGCTATCAACAATATTCTTAAACGTATGCTTCAACGAACTATAGGAGTTCGTAAAGGAAACTGGCATTTGATCTTGTACTTGGCCTTGTGGGCGTACCGAACCTCGGTAAGAAATGCAATCAGATTTACTCCCTTTCAATTAGTGTATGGTCTGGAGGCTATCCTACCAATCCAATGTGAAATACCATCGTTAAAACTCGCAATCAACTTGTTACCTAACACCTCAGAAGAAGAAGTGTGTCTTTTTAACCTCATACATCTTGATGAAACACGTTGTGAAGCCCAATTGACCAACGAAGCGCATAAGAGACGTATAAAGGCGCAATACGACAAAAATTTCCAGCCTCGCATTTTCTCAGAGAGCGACTTGGTCCTACTTTATGATCAAGAAGCTGATGTAATAGGTACAGGAAAATTTGAGCCATTATGGCATGGCCCCTATATTGTCAAAAGAGTTCTTGCTAAGGGTGCTTATGAGTTAGTTGATTACGATAGAATTTCGTTGGCATAGCCCATAAATGGGTTGTATCTGAAACGTTACTATGCTTAATCATGAGCATAGTAATTTTTTATTATTATATTGTATATATATGCTATTGATTTGCATTCACTGTCTTAATTTGTTTTTAAAGTTTTCTTAACGTTAGTAATCCACTTTACATTTCATCACAGATGTTTGAATCTTTGGAACCATTTGTTGGATATGGTGATGGTGCTAGTCATAGTACGTAGAATCTATCCTCTGCAACGTGGGCCATTTTCGCTCTAAACGGTGAGTTAGTGAGTTTTCATGGGATTTGTATCAGTAGATCAACGAATAATATCGTTGCGTATAGCGCGTTGGTCGAACTTCTCTCTGATTCCATTTCATTTGGTATTAACTGCATCATCATACATTTAGACTCAAAACTTATGGTATTACAACTTACTAGTGTTTATACTGTTAGAAATCCAATGCTTCATAGATTGTTCCTAAGAGTTCGAATTTTGGAAAGGCACTTTTATTTTATTCAATATCAACACATTTCCAGAAATTTGAACACTTTGACTGATTCTTTAGCTAATCAAGTTTTAGGCAGACATTTGCAACACATGTAAAGAAAACATTCACATCATTGAATAGGATTGCACAATAAACATAAGAAAAACACTGAAATCAAATAGATATATAGTTATAGGTTTTTACAAAAATTTGTGCCCAAGACACATTGGTCATCTGACCTCAAAATGTATGCAAAATGTCAAAAGTACACTCGTGGTACTTGTGCTAACATGCTATATATCTAACTATCCTACGTAGTAACCGCATCCAATGATTAGGAACACCTATAGTGTGATGCTGTAATTGCATGGGTAACTCTTCGATCCGGAAATCCAGAATCCCGAAGGTCAACCCCTCTATGTGCTGCCGAAGCTCAGCCAGAGTCTCAGCCATATCAAGATCCTGAGGAATGCTCTCCCGACAGCCCTCTCTGTTGGCTCATCTGTTACACGCTCTTGTTCCTCCACCGGTTGAACTCGACCAACATCTGCATTACATCAAGCATTTAGTTTAGTCTTGGGAAAACATAAAAAAATACAAAAACATTGTATAAACCTTGGGAAAATCAAACACATGGTCAAAACATTCTTACCCATTGCACCCCACTGAGCACCTTTTGGTAAAAATAAATCTGGATCTCCTCGGAAATAAACGCCTGCGTATGCATACTCATCGATGGTGACAATCTGTCGCCGGAACCAGGCAAAGAATGCAGTCGAGAACACAATGGTCGATTGGCTTGCATGCCTACCCATTAGTTCTACCCATCTCTGCATTTGTGGATCTCTAGGATTAGACACATCTAGTGTCACATGTTGTGGTTGCATCAGTGGAATCCGTTCTAAGGCGAAGGATATGAGGATCGAACCATAATTTAAGTTCTTCTTCCTTCCTCCCTTTGCTTTGTTCAGTTGTTCCTTTATCTGAGAAAGTATAGCTTCAGAACAGTTGAAAACTGTTGGCTCCATGCACTCTAGCGCGTACTGCATATACGATCTATTCGCTACATGTAGTGTAACGGTGTCGGCAAGTTTTGCGATCATGAAAAGGATAGTTCTCAAAGGAAAATCTCTAACATCCTGGATGTTTATCTTTCCAAATTTGCTTGGCTCTGCCCCTAGATAATAATGTTGCAAAACATAATCTCTCACTGTCTCTCCTCCAACAATAGACCCTGAGAGCAAAATAGGCAAGCCTCTGCTCGACAAACCTGTAAGAAAGTATACATCCTCCACTGTTATGGGAATCACTTGGTTCTTAATATGAAATACCTCAATAGTTGGATCCCATGCTCGAACTAAGAACTCCAATAGTTCTATTTGTTGCCTCATCCCTGACAACCGGAAGTACTTTAACAGTCCACAATCTCTTAGGGCTCTTACTGTGCCCGGATAATTTAGGGCAATCATATCTTGTTCTTCATGCTCTCTTTCCCTCCATCTAATCATCATTATAATCTAATGGAAACCTGAAATGCAACCATAAGAACCATTAGATTCCATTCAATGCAAAAATTTGGGAAAATTTTGGGCAAAATGCAAAAAACAAAAATGTAGATTGCACCCAACACAGGCTCTAGCAAGAGACAATGTGTTGTGTATGTAGGTAGCATTCAATTTAGCTGCTATGCAACACACTTTTCGATGTATAAGGGTGCATTGCCCTCTTTTGGAGCATAATTTACCCTAGGGAACCCAAACCCCTAAAATTTGGCAATGAATGGAAATGAAATGATTATTGAATGAAAGAGAGGATTCATATGACTAACCTGGATCAAACGGAAACGAAATCCATCCACAGAAACGATCGCAATCAGCAGCTGAAGTTCGGGTGAAAATCAGGTTCAGAGCTCCAAAATGCAAATGGTAACTATGGAATGGTAAAAATGAATAGTTAAACACTTTTTAATAGTCATTTAATTGTTTGCAAATCGTATTTATTGCTATGACTATGGTTTCATTATGTTTTTTTATCATGAAACAATTCTTTTTAATCCATTTGATGATTGTTATGAACAGTTCTTACAACTGATGAACAGATTAGTCGTGCAGATTTATTTCAAGAATGATTTGACCACAAAACATACTTTTTCTCCTTATTTTCCGAGCTTTGTTAAAAACAAAAAAGGAAGCGCACTTTTATCTCTTTTTCGAGCTTCGATAACAACGAAAAAGGAACCCCTGGAGTCTTCTTTCAGCTTTTTTTAGACTCCGATAATATGAAAAGATTGCCGAGCACTTGTCTTTTCGAGCTCGTAAAAGAAAATGAATTGATATATACTCAGTATAAATTTAACCCTTTTCTGGACTGAGATAGATTATTTACGAAAAAGGAATACCTTGGTCAAACATGACTAAAGAGGTTCTCTTAGATATTATTTTACACTTTTTTCGGATCTGAGTGACAATTTTACGAAAAAGTAATTTTAGAGTTTTCTTTCGTCCTCTTTTTCAAACTCTCTAAATATGAAAAAGGACCGGCCTATTACTGTTATTAAGCTCGTTAAAACATAAAATAGCGACGGGCTTGTCGATCATGGCAAGAATCGAGTTTCATTCATCGCTAGACTCGTTAAATTATTAAATAGCGATACTTTATTCACCCGAAGGGTTGAATTATAGATCAAGCAAATGTTATCCTCCTCAAGCTTGTTAAAACATAAAGAGATATTGGTCAACAAATGACCGGGGAAAATTTGGGAAAGTGAACAAAACTTTTTATGGTAGCAAGTTGCTCTTGAACATGACACTTCACTCCATCACCGTGACTGTTTGGGTTGGGTAATATTCTTGACGGTTCATTCATACCTATGGTTCATCATACCTTCACTTTGGTTTTCGGTCAATGCTGCCAACTCATCTCAGTGTCGTCGATATGTTCAAGAGAAGTCATCTAGTGAATACTCATCCTTCTGCAATACTCATAAACCTTCATTCTCATGACAGCCATCCCTGAACATTGCTATATCAAGTTATACCTTTGTCTCTGAAATCAGTAACTCCCATTTCGCAATAAGGTGGCTTCCTGTCGACAACAAATAATTATCCAGGAAGTTCACTTAGAAACATTATATTCTAGTACCATGAGGCTTGTTACAGCATCGACAAGATCCTCGCTTCCAGACTTTTGACCGAAATATTTTGTTTGGCGTTCGACATCAAATCATCTATTCACGTCTTACAAAATGTACTGCAGTACCTTGAGGGCCATTGACATCAATTGTGGTTCTCTCGCGTTTGTTAACAGCTCGCATCATTGGCTGGTAATCAAACGATGTCTTTCCATGTTCGACTACAAATCATATATTCGCATGGCTAAACTTGTACCCGAATAATCGAGTGAACGAGATAAGAATACCCTGGATCTAGTTTCAGCCATTCGGGTCGCAATTTCAGGATTGTTGTACACATCATCTGTACGGTGACCTTGCATACATATCGTCATCCGAACATGGGCCTATATCTGTAGGCATGTCTATATTGGGCAATATTCCAATGTAGATGACTTTCTTAATTATGTACATGTTATTAGATTGTTTATGTGCTGAACATGGGAATGCCTACCCTCAGCAATTATGATCAAGAGGATATATCATGATGTAATGTATTGTAAGATTGATGCAGGTCACCACTCCGCTTCATCTCCAGCCCATCACAGTGTAAAGCATCTCAATCAAAATATTGTTATTATTATTCTGACTTCATGCTTTAGGGGGAAATTGTTATAGGTCAATTTGGGCACCATTCCCAATGACCTGGTTAACTAGACATCATCTCCAGGACCAATGAATAGGGTCTATCATCCCCTATCATTTCAGTTTTTATATGCCCTAAGACAAAGAACAAGACAAATCATCCATGACTTTCATCTGCAAAGGTTTCTAAGATTTGAAGTTTAGAATATATCATATGAGAGCTCACCAACGCTGCCTCTAAAGGGACTAAGTGCATTGCATATGCAAGTAACCCCACTCAAGGATGCTCTGTAAAGCACTTCCCGACATCCAAGGGTGTGTTGGTCACATTGGGAGTGAAATTATCGTTGCTCCGGAATCTCCACTTGGCCAGTGCCTTCTAGAAGAGTTCACATTTGTCAAACTTCGAATCCATGTGTCCATTTGATACCTCTGAGACTGGGAACATGTATTTCCTATTATTATAAAGTCATTGATTGTAAAAATACCTTCAGCTCCTCTATAAATTGAGCACAGATCTTAATGTTTGATAAGGAAGAATTTGAGTAGAGAAATGCTGGTGGAATTTCAATTGAGGAATTGATTTGAGTGACATGCTGCTGGAGAGGTGTGCATTGTGATGATGTTGGGATGTTGTTGGAGATGGTGACACTAAATCAATCACTGGGTTGTAACCTCCTCTTCTATCCATTAATAAATATTGATGCCTACTTTCCCACATATGTATCTATATAAGCTCATGTATTTCATATTATAAATTCTTATTTGATGCATATGGTTCATGTTTTATCGATTTAACTGAATAAATTGAATAGACATCTGTATTATTGCTATCTTTTGATGTTTAGTGTTCATCTTTGCAGAGAATATTTGGGAAACTTAGCTCAGATTTGAAGCTACAACAAGAGCGACAGAAAGAGAATAGGAAGCTCTTGGACTCCAAGTAAGTTCTTTTATCTATTCTGTGTATTTATTTACAGTTAGGAAAAGTAGTTGCAAAGTCTTTAACCTGTTGTTCTAGATTAGCACTACATCTAGGGAAGAATGTTTTATCCGTAATCCATAATTCCGCATAACAACAGTAATATTAAGAAGAACAACATCCTTCATTGTTGGGTGACTCCAAGTCATTGGTATTATAGCTAAACCAAATATTCTAAAGCTTCATTTGTTATTACAAGTGATTTGAGCCAATCCCATTTAGCATAACAATGATGAATTGACATAGACTAGATCTAACTACCATAAGTACAAGGTCAATGCAACTCCTCTTACCAACCTTTTTACTCACTCAACATGATAAAAAATGATGGGAAACACAAATTTCACTAGCTCTACCAACATTGATGCCTACATAAAACATCGGTGCCTACATACATGTAAGGGGCAGTAGTACATGATCTTTTTTTTTCCATAAAGGAAAAATCATCCTTTTCATTAAACAAAAAAACGAGTGCAATCATTGTAGAATCCCAAAAAAAGAACCAAGCAAACAAAAAAAGGCAAGACTTACAGAATTTACATAGAGAGCTGAATAACTTGGAAACATAGCCAAAATCTATTACAAAGGAGTCTGTCATTATGCAAAACAACAAAAACAGGATTTTTTGACCCAAAAAAAAGACAAAATCAAGTCCAAAAGATATCAAAAAATTAACACCCAGTTAATTCTCAACCTCGGCAAATAGTAGTAAGAGCCAACAAAAAGACAGAATTTACTCGAGTAACTGAATTTGTTGTAGTTGATGGCTTGAAGGAATATGAAGTCTCTCACTTCTCAGAAGTTGAAGGCCCTGATGTTTTTCAAACAAAATGTATCATTCCTCCATAAAGAGACATTTCTTTCATAGTGAATTAACATGGATATTCAATTCTTTGAAAATATGTTGGAAAGAAAGAGTGAGAAATTGATCCTTTAGTACATTAATTATATCCATCCAACACTATAAGATAAGTGTCTGAAGTTGGATTTTCCAATTCAGCCAGTTAATAAAACACTTAAAGTCCCCATAAACCTGCAAATAAACAATATTAACGAAAGTAGCAACATATAGAAGGGCCCAACAACCGATGATGATTGCTTTGTATTGGTTTCAACCCCAAGGTTCAGCCATATGTGGTAGGAAATGCTTCCTTGGAGGAGAATAAGAACCCCACCTCCACAAATATCAACATGTTGAACTCCATCGAAGAAACCAACATTGTCTAACTGGGAGGCCGAAGGAAAATAGGAGCGACGAGACTTCTTGGGCTTTTGTGGATTAAAAAAAAAAAAAAACCAAGAATCTGTGGCAGAATCCAGGGTATATTAATGGAGTGACCCTTGAAAGCATCTTATTATGAACTTTCCATATACCCCAAGCAATGAAAATAGTTAAATATTTAAACTTTCCCATCTTGAGATCCCACCGTCGGATGCATGGTTCCAGATGTAGGAATTTACAGGGTAAATTCCTTAGATCAAAACACCAAAGGTCGTCGCTCACAAACAGATCATAGATCAGTACACCAGTACTTGACATGGTTAAAACCCTTAAAGAGGGAAACAATCCACGGCCTGAGTCAACGCGGTCACTTCAAGAAATTTATTAATGTAAAGAAAGAAAATTTACATAAGCTTCTCTCATAAATAGTCATCAGACAAATGACCCTCCATGCTCTTTAAATAGAGGTCATGGACCAATCGGGTGTTAAGCCAAAGATCAAGTGTCGGTAATACCGAGGAGAGAATGAATCATCGGATCACTACATATCGTGACCATCGGATTATAAGTTACAAAAGTACATACTAAAGAAACACACTTTACCTAAATTTACACTAGACCAAGTTATACTTAACTGTTTCCTGTGTGTCGGAATATCCTAACATCCCCCCTTAAGAACAACTTGGGATAGGATTGAAGGATTTACAAAGGTGACACATTAGGAGAAGGAAGGAGGCATTAGAGCCTATATCCCCCCTTAATGATAACTTTCTTGAACTCCAAGCATAGATCTAAGTTTGGTAAACTTTTATTTTGTGAGAGCCTTTGTAAAGATATCAACAACTTGATCATTGGTTGAACAATAGTGCACTTCAATAACATGATCATGAATGATCTTTCTGATGAATTGCATGTGTATCTCAATGTGTTTGTTGCTTGATGTTGAATTGGATCTTTTCATAGCTGAATGACACTCTGGTTATCACACCAAAGTGTAGTTGGATGTTTTTGATGAAGACCAAATTCAGACAAGATCTGACGAAGCCACAGGGCTTCCTTGCTAGCTTCAATAGCACCACGATACTCTTCTTCTGCCGAAGAAAGGGAGATGGCACTTTATTTCTTACAAGACCATGTAATAGGTCCTGAACCAAGAGTGAATACATAACCTGTAGTAGACTTCTGATCATCGAGGTCACCAACACAATCATAATCAGTGAAACCAACCAAAAATGGAGATGCTTCTGCACTGTAATGAATCTCGAACTGAACTGTACCTCGAACATATCAAAGTATTCTTTTAGCTGCTTTTTAGTGACTTTCATTAGGTTTGTGCATAAAACGAGCAACAAGACCAATGGAAAAGGAAAGGTTCGGACGGGTATGGGTTAATACAGAAGTTAACCAACAAGTTGACAGTATAAGGTAGCATCAACTTCAGAGGAAGTACAAGTGGCAGAAAGCTTGACTCCAGACTGAAAGGGAGAAGGGGTTGGCTTACAGTTTTCCATGTGAAAGTGGCATAGAATATCACGTGCATACGTTGACTGAGAAAGGGTAATACCTTCTTTGGATTGCAAGACTTGAAGACTAAGGAAATAATGCAAGTGTCCTAAGTCTGTCATTTCAAACTTCTTTTTTAGGATAAACTTCACATGGTTTATATGGTTGGGATCACTACCGGTAAGGATAAGATCATCAACATAAAGAACAAGGATGATTAAGGACTTACCCACTTTCTTGGTGTAGACAGTGTTTTTGGAATGACATCTAGAAAAGCCATTATCTAAGAGAAATCTATCCATTTTGGCATACCAAGCCCAAGGGGTTTGTTTGAGACCATAGACAGACTTCTTAAGGTGACAAACAAGGCTAGAGTCTCTTTGGATAAAGGCAGGGGGTTGTTCCATGTAGGTTTCTTCATGCAAGTCCCCATGTAAGAAGGCGGATTTAACATCCATCTGATGGACTTCCCATTTAAAGGAGGCAACAAGGGAAAGAACAAGATAGATAGAATTCATTTTGGCAATAGAGGAGAAGGTTTCAGTATAGTCAATGCCTTCAACTTGTGAAAATACTTTAGCAACAAGACAAGCTTTATGTTATCTACTTTTCCATCTGGTCCAAACGTTGTTCCATAAACCCATCTGCATCTGACAAGTTTTCTTCCCTTTGGAAGAGGAACAACATCCCATGTATCATTTTCCAATAAGGAAAGATATTCTTCATTCATAGTTGCATCCCAATCTCGATGACTTGGTTCTTCTTCAAAGGTTTCTGGATCATAATTTTCTGGAACTTGAGCTAATAAAGAAGAGACTATGTCGAACTGAGAACATATATGAAGTTGATCTGCAGGGTCACCTGCAAGAGAACCTGTTACATCCCGAGTAGAGCAGATCCATTTTGGAATTTGTGGAGCTGAAGGAAGATCCTGAGGAGGTGGAGGAGGATTTTCATCTGAAGTAGAAGGAATGTTGTCAGAAGTAGAAGAGATATAGAGAGGTGGTACACCCGTCGAACTAGGCTCGCAAACTGATATATTTTCATCAAATTTTACATCTCTTCTAATGATTACATTTTTGGATTTGGGTTGAAGAAGCCTATATCCTTTGAAATCTTCAAAATATCCAACAAAAATGCATTTTTCACTCTTAGTTTCCAAGGCATTGTGTTTCTCTTATGGAATATGGGCCCAAGCTTCACTTCCAAAAACATGAAAGTGACTTACATCTAGTTTTATTGAGCTCCATGCTTCTTTTGGAGTGATATTCCTTATAACCTTAGCAGGAGTATGATTTACTATGTAATTTGCATAGTTAATTGCTTCTGCTTTAAAATTAAGACTAAGTCCGTTAGATTGAAGCATACAATTAGCCATTTATTTTAGAGTGTGATTCTTCCTTTAGCTACACCATTTTGTTGTGGAGTATACAGAACAGTATGTTGTAATTGAATGCCATGCTCAGTGAAAAAA
This sequence comes from Pinus albicaulis, assembly GCA_034641835.2. NCBI lineage: Eukaryota > Viridiplantae > Streptophyta > Pinopsida > Pinales > Pinaceae > Pinus > Pinus albicaulis. The sequence continues at coordinate 28,455,041 of MU968450.1, forward strand.
TTAATAAATTTGTTGTTAACATATTCTCCTCCATTGTCAGATCTTAAATTAAGAATTTGATGTCCAAATTGTTTCTCAACAAAGTCCTTAAAGGCTAAGAACATGTTAAAAACTTCACTCTTGAGTTTTAAGAAGCATAACCAAGTGCGTCTGGAAAAATCATCAATGAAAGTTAAGAAGTACCTGTAGCCAAAGAAAGAAACAATTGGAAGTGGACCACAGAAGTCACTGTGCACAAGCTACAAAGGGGCTGGAGCGTGCCAAGAGGCACGTTTTTCAAAAATATCCTTATGTTGTTTTCTAAGTACACAACCGAAACAAACACCATCTCGGTAAGATAGCATATGAAGACCTGTCACCATATTTTATTTACATAGAGTTTCAAGAGAACGATAGTTTAAGTGACCAAATTGCTCATGCCAAAGTTTGCTCACTTCATCATTATGAGAAAAAAAATGGAGGGAAGACTTGATGACCCAAAGTTGTCAAACTTATACAACCTTGTGGAATCATAAACAATGTTAGTAGCTAAAATATGTCTCGGATCTCTTATTTCCTTAATTACAACATCATGAGGTTAGAATTCTAGGGTTTTCCTTTCACCTAAATGAGTTATTTGATAAAAAGATAGAAGGTTGCAGGACAAGGTAGGAACACATAATACATCATTAAATTGACCATTATCTAGATGAATGGTTCCAAACCCTACAACACTAAGAGATCTATCATCACTAACATAAATATTTTTCGTGTTACAATCATTTAAAGAAGAACACATGGCTTTATTTTTGGCCATGTGGTAAGAGGCTCTAGAATCAATGAGCCACTCATGAGAATGATAAGAAGAATACACATTCAATTCATAACCAGATCTTGATGCTTGACAACCACATGCAGGAAGTGTCATTCCCAAAGATGAAGTTGAAGAGTTCTCCAAATGGATGCTGTTCTTCTTTAGTGTTGCTTCCAAGGCTTCCATATTCTTAAAACACTTTAACTCTACATGGCCATCACGATTACAAAATTTGCAATGTCTATATGTCTTCTTCCCTTTGTTTTTGTTTTCCTTATCAGTTTGTTGAGTTGCTTTTTTAGTTTGCGGCTGAGATTGCTTAAGACCCTTGTTTGGTTTAGGAACATTCTTTTTAGGATGTTGCTTCTTAGGATTCTTTGGATTTGGTTGTTGTTGGGCTGCTAAGGCTTTATTAGAATAGTTTATAGTATTAATAAGACCAAGGTGTAAGATTTTTTATTGTTCTCTTATCAAATAATCGCAAAAGGAATCAAAAGAGGGGGACTTGTAGGGTGCTCCTTGAGAAATGAGGGCTTTTCCAGTGGAATGGAAGGTGGAAACAAATATAGAGTATGCAGGGCCTAACTTAGCAAGAATGGAATAGATAAGACTATCATCTTCCTTTTTTACCTTGCAACCTTCTAAGAGAAGTCTAAGAGTCTTGAATTTGGACAAAAAATCTTCAATAGAGGAAAAATTATTGGGGTCCAAAGTAAGCAACTCATTTTTAAGCTAGTGGGCTCTGATTTCATTTTGAATGCTAAAAACAATATTTAGCTTTTTCATAGCTTCATCAGGGGAGTCAATTTCTTATATATGAAATATGAGATCTTGAGCAATGGATATTCCTATCAACCCTCATGTTTGATCTTGTTTGTTTTCTCATTTAGCCTTTTTATCTTCATCGGTAGGTTTATATTCTAGTCCTTGAGACTATTCTAGAAATCTCTTTGCTTACAAGTAAGTATACCATGTAGGATAGCCATTGGAAATCATTAGTGTTGTTAAAAATAACCGATCATGCACTTTTTTCTTTTTCTTTTTTTTTTTTCTTTTTTTTTTTTTTAAATGAAGTTGTAAAGGAAGGTTGAAACTAACTGCTCCAATGGAAAAATCTCAAAAAATTAGGTTGCTTAAAAAAAAAAACGGCTCTGAAAACGGCTTCTGGATGAAGTTATGCATTTTTGAAAAAAAGTTGTAATAGATGTCAAATAGTCACGTGATAGGTTGAAAGTTGATGAAAAAAATTCCCCCCTTTCCAAACTTAATATAATAAACTCACTTTAAAAAAGAAAAAATAGTACTTTATGTGACCCACTTTATAAATAATTGAGAGTCATTTTACAATGTTACTTTATGAAGTAATGACCAAGTAGACTGTAACTTAAATAAAAGATAAAGTGACTTTAGACTATAAGTGACTCACTTTTTATAATGGGTGAGAAGCACTATTACATAAAATCATTTTTGACCAAGTGAGCTAGTTAAAAGATTTAGTAATTGTTGGAAAGGAGGAAGAGGGGGAGAGGGGGGAGGTGGTTGGGGAGGGCAGGTTTCTCTTTGGGGTTCGTGTTATTTTCCTGCAAAAAAAAAAAAAAAAAAAAAAAACCACACAAACAACAACAACAAAAAACAAAAAAAATATGATTTAAGGTTAGTCTGCCCAGAAACTAAATAATTTTCTCACTATTTCGGATTTCCCGAGATCGCACAAAGTCGGAGGGAAAGAGCATACGTAGGAGAAAAATCTCGTCTTTACGTTTTTGGTTTGCCAGATCGCACAGAGTGCAGAACAAAGAGCATACACAGAGAAGAGGGTATAGATCCCGTGATAAAAAAAATGACTATAAACCGAAATAAACAGAGGGATAAATAAACATAACTGCAAAAAAATACTTTATACATCCAAATCTAAAATGACATAGCTAGGGAAACTAGAAACCTTTTCACATGAAACAAAAAGGGTTCCTCACTGGAACAGAAGCTTTGGACACAACAGAGCAGTTCTCTAGCCTTGAAAGTGGTCAGAAATAGTAGATCTGGAAAACGACAGTCATATGCTGTCAAACCGGCTTCGGATTTGGATCAACAACGGATGCGACCCTCAAACAACTCTGATACCGTGTAGGTATTTACAAGGTAAGTTACTTAGATCAAAACATCAAAGGTCACTGCTCACAAACAGATCACATATTAGTACACTAGTATTTGACGTGGTTAAAACCCTCAAAGAGGGAAGCAGCCACGGTTTGAGCCAACGCGACCACTTCAGGAAATTTATTAATGTCAAGAAAGAAAATTTACATAAACTTCTCTCATAAATGGTCACTGGAAAAATGACCCTCCATGCTATTTAAATAGAGATCATGTGCCAATCAGGTGTTAATCCACGGATCAAGTGTTGGTAATACTGAGGAGAGAATGAACTATTGGATTATAAGTTACAAAAGTACATACTAAAGAAACACAATTTACCTAACTTTATGCTAGACCAAGTTATACTTAACTATTTATTATGTGTTGGAATATCCTAACACCAGAAAATTGATTGGTCCACCATCCAGGAAATTTAGAGTGAACAAAACATCTTGCCACATGGTTTTGGAGAAATCACAATGGAAAAAGAGATGGTCGATCAATTTAGGCCTTCTGAAACAAAGAGCACAGACATTGGGACCAATAAAGAGACGAAGAAGTAGATTATCACAAGTCATGATTCTATTATCCAAATCCATCCAAATGAAACACCCGAGTTTTGGAGGAATGGACCACTGGCAAGTTTTTCAGATCCACCATTTATCCTTGGGGTGAACAACAATGGCAATAATCGCATCATAAGCAAGACTAACAATGACATGTCCATAAGAGGAATTCCAATGCCAAACAATAATGTCCTCCTTCTCAATTAAAGTAATACCACAAAGAGTCAGATTGGAGATAAAATCATCCCATTCATACACCAAAAAACCCTATAATCCCAGATCAGATGAATGTTTCCACCTACCATTGAACATGGCCTGAGAGCGAGGTGGAAAAGCTTGACAAAGCTTGAAAACACCATGAGAATTGAGTTGTGCGATGAGCTCACAAGGTAAGATATAGAAGGACGACCCCCCAATGAAAGGATCTTTTCCAAGGATGAATTGTTTATCATTGCCAACCTTCCAAGCTAGCTAGTTAGTAATCTAAGGAATGGTTTCCACCGAGCCCCTATAGATATCTGATCCTATAGAACAGCTCAAAGGTTGAAAATACCACAACCACTCAGAATAAGGTTTGTTTTTTAAATATTTATCAGCGATAATATTTCTCTAGATACGTGTGCCTGTAATAACCCTCCATATACTTTTCATTGTCAGTGTTAAACCAAACCAATGAAGGTTCTTAAAGCCCCATCCCCCAAAACGTTTTGGTTGGGAGAGAAACTCCCATTTTACCAAGTGAAACATTCAATTATTTATATTTCCCACCCAGAGGAAATTAAACATAGACTTTATAATATTGTTAATGGTGGATTTAGTGATCTTGGAGAGAGAAATCCAATAAACAAGAATGCTCTCTAACACCGACTTAACCAAAGTCATCATGCCCCAAATAAAGAGCCACCTATAGCACCAATTGCTAATGCAATGATCGATACACTTGAGGATCCAAGCCAAATCCTCCACAAAGAACAATAGGCTTGAGAGGAAATCCTAATTATGTCAAACCATGTCCCAACTGAGCCACCTTTTATGGAAGAAAAGAAGCAATAAAAACAATAGTCTAGTCCAAAACATTATGCTAGAAAAATGAGTATTTGCATTGACTTACGAACATACTAGTTATAGATTAGAAGGTGGAGACAATACCATTGTAAGTTTTCCACTCTGAAACCAAGCCATCAGCAAATATGAGCACATCGTCCACAAGAGAAAGTGAGTTAGATAAATTTTGATACCTCGACTTCTTTTATACAAACATCCTTCTTGGCCTAATTGATCATCCTACTCAAGCCCTCTATGATAAGAAGAAATAATAGGGTAGATAGGGGAGAAACCTATCTCAAATCTCTAAAATCAAATAAAAAAGCAGAAGGTGAACCATTTATAATCACAAAAAAAAAATAGTCGAGGAAATGCATCCCATAATCCAGTTCGTCACCTGAAAATTTATTCCAATGTGGAGGACAAGGAGTCTTAGAAAGCTCCAGTTCATCCGATCATCAGATTTAAAAAGATCCAGCTTGAGGACAATAACACTTCATTTTTTGGTCTTAATGGAATGCATGGCCTCCTGAGCTACCCTAATGGCATCATGGATCAACCTACCCAAGAGGAATCCAAACTACACTGAATAAAAAGAAGAAGAGAGAACACTCTTCAATTTATTGGGAAATACCTTCGAAATAACCTTGTAAATGAGGTTACACAAATAAATTGGTTGATAATCAACAAAAGTAAGAGGCTTCGAACATTTGAGAATAAGCGTTAAGAATTTAGCATTGATCACCCCTGAAACCTTCCTATAGGTTCTAGCCTCCTCCACAACACTTAGAATATCATTCCCCAAAAAAAAAAAAAAAAAAAACTAAGGTAAAATTCAACAGTCCATCCATGTGGTCCTAGACTCTTATCCTTGGAAAAATATCTAATAACCTCTTTAACCTCCTCTAGGTAAATAGGTTCTCCCATCCTGGAAAAATCTTCCATAGAGAAAAGTAGAGGGAAATTTTGTAATACCTTAAGTTGGGAATGAATCAAACAATCTCTGGGGTCCCTGAAGAGCCTAGAGAAGTGGGCCCTAGCAGCCTTCTCCAATTCCCACTGTGAACAATATTTATTACCTTCATTATCTTGAATGTCCCAGATGGCATTTTTGTTTCTCCAATGGGAGGAAAATTTATGTATTCTCTTCGCCTTCCTTAATCTGTATAGCCCTACTCTTTAAACGCCATTGTTCGTCCTCTTATCTAAATAGGAAAGTCTTCCTTTCAACTAGGGAGTAGCCTCTATTTTTTAAGGTTTCCGAAAAACTTGTAGATACGAGAGAATATTTACAAGAGTTAATTGAAGGCTTAGTGACATTCCAGTTCCTTTTGTCATTCTCGGATGAGATTTCCAACCCATCATTTAACGTGTTATTTTAGTAGGAATTCTTATAATGTCAGGATTCCATATCAGAGAGGGATTGGTTAATGTGGTAACGCTTCTAACAATCATGAACCAAGGAAAGGAAGGAATCATCATTGAGTCAATAATGGTTGAATTTGAAAGGGGTCTTGAGAGCATAAGCATTAAAATCTAGCTTAAGACATATGGGAGAGTGATAAAAAATGACATTCAGGAAAATATAAGAACAAAATTTGCCCAGCTTAGACACCAAAGACTCTACAAGAAGAAAATAGTTTAGACGCTTAACAATCTCATCAACTTGAGATCTATTATTCCTCCAAGTCACATCAAGAGGAATAGGTCGAATATCAACAAGATTTGAATCAAGAAGTAATTGGTAGATCATTGGGGTAATGTTGTCTTAAAATTTCAACAGAGGTTGACCCTGGGTTTAGACATAGGGCGCCACAAAAGAGTTTGTCATAATCCAGCACTACGCCGAAATTTTCACCTCACTTAAGAATAAAGAGAGGCGTCTCACCCGAGGCGTGTCTCGACTTAGAAATGTAATGGATCACGACAAGGCATCAAAGACCAGGACAACAAATAATCCATTTCATGCAGCCATATTACAAGTCTCTCATCTAAAATTGTCTAACACACAAAATAACATATTTTCAACCTAAATAGAAAGAGAAAAGAACATTATGACCCATAATAAAGAAAATTTTTAAATGGGACAATCATTCCATCATAGTTAAAACACATAGAATTTTCCTGCAACTCTCTTTCATTAACAAATGGATCATTACATCATTCAACACATCAAGCTTTGTCGCAAGCAAAACTGCCAACCACTGTTGGATCAGATTACATCATAGAATTCAAAGAGAGAGATGGAGAACGACATGGGAATCCTCAAACAACGTAGCAACAACATTTCAGTATAGACTCTCGATCTCCTATTTTCTCCATCTTCCCTCCATCTTTTATATATCTTGCTCCCTTGCTCTGATCCTTATCACCTCAGGTTCATTCAAGCTCCTACGTGTTTATTATTCTCTGGTGGCTTCTGCAAAATCCACCTCAAATTCTCTTTTGCATGCTTATCCTTATTTGGTGGTCTTATGCGAACTCTACCTTGACCGGTCTTTTTGTTTCCTTTACGCACCATTTTCCAGTCATCCTTAGCATTTGATTTTTCTTGACTTAATCCTTTCCCTTTCTTCGGTGGTATCCTGTGCAATCGTTTTTTCAGTCAAACTTTGTCAAAATTTACTAAAATTTCATTCCAAAAATGAAGGACCCAACAGGTCCTGACCACAATATATTTACTTGTCCCCGAGTCAATCTCCTACTGGTGCTTCTGCTCCTCCTTGTTGTTGTGGTTTCCCTTCTTGTGTTGCTTCTTCTCGTGTTGCGAGTTCGCCTTCATATGAAGGACCCAACTCAAGCACTGACTATATAACATCAACTTTGAAACAAGAATATTCTTTTTTGGAAGACCTCCAATAATCCAACAAAATCATAGCCTGATCACGAAATTGTGTAGTTTGTTCAGAAGTAGGGTGTTCAAGTCATTGTTGGCCGGATAAATCGTTCTTGCGGACAAGACCGATCTCCCTAGTGTCAGAAGACAATCTAGCAACAAACGAACAACTAAGTTTGTCTTTCTCTAGATATATTCGTTTTACAAATAAATGCTATGAAGGTGTCGATCCTACCTTAGATCCAAATGCTTATTTGTGGTCGTAGTGCTTCCGTCGCATCAATAATCCTTCGTCGCAACAAGAGCTCTTTTTTCACAAGAAAGTATCATCTTTCGTCGATCTGCAATCACAAACAAGAAAATATCAATAGCACTTGTATAAAAAATAATCATAAAACATACCTATCATAGTGATCAAGGAATCTATGAAATAAATGATCAAACGACAACTTATTGAAATAAACAATCGAACGACAATTTATTGAGAAAAACAGAACTTGATTGTATTAATCTTAAAAATATACAGAAGAACCTTACAACCTTAGCCTTGATGTTCGAAAGGCCTTCCCGGGGTCCGAAGCAGGAATCTCCTCTACTTTGATAAGCCTTGCACTCTTCCTCCAGAAGCATAAAGAGGTATGTGATCTTTCCTCTCAAAAGCTCAGCAGAAGGAAATCTAAATCTCAACAGCACTTCAGCTCAAAAATCTTCTCCCAAAAAACTTCTTCAATCCTCAAAATCTCAATCTCCAAAAACTTGTTAACTTGACTTAACCCCTTGAGGCTACCCAATGCCTCCTTTTATAGAGCAGATGAGGAGGTTAGGATTCCACCTTTAAAGGGATAAAACCCTCCTTCAAAGGGATAGGCTCCTCACAACAAGGGATTAGTTCCTTAAGGTGTGGGATACATGCACCTTACTAAAGCGTACTCATCCCCAAAAAATCTCATCGAAAACCTTCTAGAATTGACCAAAATTCAACTTTTTCAGTTTTCTTTTGCGCTTTTTTGACTTTACAGGGGTACCGCAGGCATTACACTGGAAAAGTGCGTTCTAGAACGCAGTTTCTCTTCACATTACCTGCGTACCCTAGCTAAAAATGCAAAAAGGTCTCATGTTACCTGCGTACCCTGAGTTTCAGAGATTTTTAGGGTTTTTCTTCCAGTTCTGAGGCTTGGAATGAGGAACAAAGGTTGTAAGACTTGCAAAGGAGGCATGTATGAGTGTTTAATAAGCTCATACAATCAGCAAAATGTCAAGGTGACAATTTTTAGTGTAACAGATTGCCCCCTAAAGTGCGAAGTCTGGAATAGATGAAGATGAAGTCTGTCATATATGAAGAGTGAAGCACTTTATCATTTCAAGGATCATCCTGTGGACACCCCAGTCGGAACCTGTAAAAACATTCAATGCAAAATATATATATGTAATCATATCATCGCTGAGGTAGGCATTCCCATACTCAGATCAAAACTAACTAGAACTAACTTAAATTGTTCTGATACAGGAATGATTTTGAATACATAACAGTATAGACATATGTCGACACAGCATGGACGCAGCCATCTGTTTATAAATAGTCTATTGTATGAATGATAACAAAATTCCTCGCAGCCTGGATGGTGGAAACTAGATCCAGGGTCTTGATTTCCGCTTCTCGAACTAGTACGATTCTATCCATGCGATTAAATGTGTTGAAGTCGAACATGGTAGAAACCACTTGATTACCAGTCAATAATGTAAACTGTTAACAAGTGTGAGAGTAACCACCAGTAATGTCAATGGCTCTCAAAGTACTCATTACAATCCATGAAATGTGAATAAATGAGCTGAAGTCGAACATGTCACGGAATCATTCGATCGAAGGTCAATGATGCAACCTGTCGTCGAAGGCGAGAAACCTGCCATTGAGGCATGCAGATTTCAAGGTACTGACGATTTCTAGATCAACTTCCTAGATAATGAGCTATCGTCGATAGAAAGTGATCCGTCGTAGGCAAGCCCACAACACGAAATCATAGATCAAGTTTTGAAAATATATTGGCAAGGACTGACTCAGGGATGGTCAAAATGGATGACAGATATTTTGCAGATGAATGGTTTATTTGAACTGTCCTCTTGAACACATAACAACACTGCAGATGGCTTGGTGACAATTGACCCAAAGCTAATACCCAGAAACTGGCTGAAGACTTTCAATATGGTTTGATTAACTGTTAGGCAAAGGATTTCCCAACCCAGGTGATCAAAAAGTGTCGTGTTCAAGAGTGGTTAACGGTTTTCTGAATAATCAAAATGTAACAAATAGGATCGTTTTTCTCTCTTTCCCCCACCATTTCTGGCAAGTACCTCTTTATTTTTTGACAAGCTTGAGGAGGATAACATTTGCTTGTTTATAAGCTCATCCTTCGGATGAGTCCAACTTAGTTTAAGATTCGAACCCTAAGAAGGAGTGGTTCGTTCTTGTTGAAAATTAAACAGGTCCTTTACTGTTAAGTTTTAACGAGTCCAGTATAGGAGAAACTCGGTGTTTTTCAGTTTTAGGGAGTCAGAAGAAAAACTTAAGAAAACTCCATGGGTGTTCTTTTTCGTAAATTTAGTCTCTCGAGCCCGAAAAAGGATAAAATAATGCGGGAGAGAACTCTATTGACCGTATTTAGTCAACGTATACCTTTTTTGTAAATAGTCCATTTCAGTCCGTAAAAGGGGTAAACTTATACTGAAGGGACGACTGTTCATTTACTTTAACGAGTTCGAATAGTCAAGTACTCGGCAATCTTTTCATATTTAGAGAGTCTGAAAAGGGCTTAAAAGAGGACTCCAAGGTTTCGCTTTTTCGTAATTTTCAAGAGTCCGAAAAAGTGATAAAAGTATACTCGGTAGTTTCGGTTTTTCTGTAAATTTTAACGAGTTCGAAAAAGGGATAAAAATGTACTCATAGTTTTCACTTTTTCGTAAGTTTTAACGAGTTCGAAAAAGGGATAAAAATGTACTCATATGGCCGACTTTCAATTTAATTTACGAGTAGCAAAAGACGGAAAGAACTCAGCATTTTCATGTGTTTTACGAGAATGAAAGATAGCAAAATAATCTCGGGATTTTCATGAGTTTAACGAGTCTTAAAAATAACCGAAATTGACTCAAGATAGGTTTCATTTTTACAAAATCTTGAAACATAGAAAAACTATGCTTCAGAGTGGTTTCATTTTTGCACAAGCTTGAAACAGAAAGAAAACTGTGCTTGATGCCCCCTAAGCGTAACTGCTAGAGCGCATGCCCCCCCAACTTCATTTCATTCAACTAAGTATACTGCTGGTAATTAATAGCTGGATGGAATGAAGGTTCATTTACGAGATCATATGAAAGACCCGACCTAAAAACTAACCTAAAAAAAATGACCTAACATTTACGAGGTCTATTCAAAGACTCGACTCAATTAAGGGAGGATTTGTTTCATTTTTTAACAAGCTCGACACAGGAAAAGAATTATGCTCATGGCAACGTGTTTCATTTTTTAACGAGGTTGACACAGTAAAAGGAACTATCCTCAGAAACTACTTATTTCTAATCTACCTACATAACCTACTGTTTCATTTTTTAATGAGGTTGACACAGGAAAAGAACTGTCCTCATACCTAATTCATTTTTTAATGAGGTTGACTCAGTAGAAGCAACTATCCTCTGACCAACTGATTCATTTTTTAATGAGGTTGACACAGGAAAAGAACTGTCCTCATACCCAATTCATTTTTTTATGAGGTTGACTAAGTAACAGGAACCATCCTCAAAGACATGTTTCATTTTTTTTTAAAGAGGTTGACACAGTAACAGGAACTATCCTCGGACTCACTGATTCATTTTTTAACGAGGTTGACACAGTAAAAGGAACTATCCTCGCACTCACTGATTCATTTTTTAACGAGGTTGACACAGTAAAAGGAACTATCCTCGCACTCACTGATTCATTTTTTAACGAGGTTGACACAGTAAAAGGAACTATCCTCGCACTCACTGATTCATTTTTTAACGAGGTTGACACAGTAAAAGGAACTATCCTCACACTCACTGATTCATTTTTTAACGAGGTTGACACAGTAAAAGGAACTATCCTCGCGCACACTGATCATGGCTTCCAACTGGAAGAAACACATGTCAATGGACACACCTCGATCATGGCTTCCAAGAGGTCTTCATCAGAAGGAAGAATAATTCCTTGGAAGGAACACATGTCAAGGGACTCAAAAGGGATAAGAACATCGCGTTCAAATAATCCCATAGAGTTTTCCATGTCAATTACCGGATCTAAGTCATAGGAAGTTGAGCAAACAGTGAGAGGCTCGCTTACCTCGGTAACTGAAAACATGGGACTAGTTGCCACATAATTAACCCGTGGCGGGGTAGATACCGCTTTAGAATCAGGAACATTTAGGGGTGTCATATTATTGGTAGTCAAAACAAGACTAGGGAACGAAACCTGGTCTACAGTCACAATATTGCCATTGTGAGGGAAAGACATCACGCGAAAGAGTGTCGATACGACAGCTTTCATTGCATAGACATAGTCTCGCCCAAGGAGTAAATTAAAATCCAAGGGACCTCGAACTACCATAAGATCAATACAGACAGTTTTACCTTCCAAAGTAATAGAAAACTTAGGAAGGATCCCTAAAGGTTCACTAATGGTTCTGTTAAAATCTTTCAGATTCTGCGTAATAGGCACAAGCTGAGGGGAACCCAAAGCTTTCCAAGCGATTGAGGATAAAATACTAACAGAAGCACCTTCATCTACCTATGTGTGGTGTATGTCCCTACCACCAAACTTCACAATGATTTGGAAAGGGATGGAGGAAGGAAGACGAGGTTCTGTCAGTCTATTCCAATCAAAGGAAAAGACCTCAGTACTTGGAGGGGGTTCTGTGGAAACAGGTGAAATGCCCCCCGGCATAGAAGAATCTGATGTAACAAGAAGAACCTGAGCGGTATGAAGTTCACTCTCTACAGGGAGAATGGGATCGACCGAATGTGAAATCGAATCAACCACTTGATCAACTAATGGATCATCAACCTGAGTGATATGAGTTTCACTCTCCAATGGAAGAGTGGGATCGACTGTACTTGAAATTAGATCAATCACTCCGTCAGTTGACGGTAGGTTGGCAGAAAGTTTACGGTAACCAGTTGGAAGTTCTTGCTGTGGAACAGTAAGGTTTTCCAACAATTTTGAGGCTTCATCCATGTGAGGGAAAATGTGAGTTTGATGACTCCTTTTGCATAACTTACAAGGAAACCTAACTTTACCCTTTTTCCCAGGAACCTGACTATCACTGGTTGATGGATCAACGAAAAGTTGATGAGATTTTTCTGACCATACTTCCAAGACCTTTGGAATACCAGGACAATTGATAAGGAAGTGGTCACCCTTACAAAGCTTGCAAGGGTATTTGGGTTTACGATGCATGTTGGAGGTTTCCTCAACACAACTAACACTTACAACCATGGTTGGTTGGTGGACTTCTTTCTTATCTTGCTTCTTCTTCTTCTTCTTCTTCCCTTTCTTCTTCTTCTTATCCACCTGGTTACTAGCGTCAAGGCTTTTACCAAGTGAAGAGGAAGAAATGGAGGAAGAAATATTAGGCGAAGAAGGTAAAGGGTCAACAGAAGGTCGGTGATGTTGAGATGGTGAACTCTGTGGAACATCCGGTTGAGGTGGAACAATTAGAGTGTTCGGGGCCAACGAAGTTGAAAATAACCATATCGGTAAACCTATTGTAAATCCAGGTAATGACAAAGTAGCCATATAAGGAGGACCAACATTTCCAAAGGAAGGAAAAGTACTAGGATTCTTGTTAAGAGGGGTTCCTTGGTTGGTAAATTCCGGAATAGTTGCCATTATATTCAACTTCAGTGAATTTTATTACAATTTAAAACTAAAATTAACAATTCACAATTCACAGCTAACAATTAAAATTCACAATTCACACCTATGGTCTCTAAAAGTAAAAACAAAGAAATTAACACGCGCTATCAAATCTAGGAGTCAAACCACACACAAACAGTAACTTCCCGTACCAAAAACACTAGTTGGTGATGAAATCCAACATCGTAGAATTTAATACAGAAAGGGCGGTTGGAACAGTTACCCCGACAACCTGCTTAATGAAACAGACTGGCACAAGTTTCTTCACAAAACCATCTCGAGTGAAGAGAACCCCCCAGAGAGTCCAAGTGAGTCTAGTCGACGCCTGCTCCAGGTACAGTGGGATCTTCCCTCCACCGTCACCTTAGGAAAGAAACCTATAGATTATGGCCACTAAGGTTACCAACAGAAGCAAATATACCTGGGGGAACAGTCTACGATCTGATACACACGCAAGGGCAGAGTAACAAAGCTCAGTCCCCTTGAAGGCTCCTTGACATAATCCAAGGTTTACCGACAAGTGACCCCAGGCTCCTCGACAATGGTCTATCCGAGGTTTACCGTTTTTAATACGTGTATATCTGCTATCGTTGCCAATGAGGAAGGATTGATTACCTCACTGGTTCATATATGATCTCGTGCTTGACTCCTTTAGGAGGAGCTTCCCAGAGCATACATGCAACAATTGGAATTTTTCCTACCGCAAGATCGGCTACTTGTTTGTTTTACTTTCTTGGAGAGTAACTAAAACCTATTCCAAGACACTAGCCTAAGCTATATTGGTGGAAAGAGCCCTAAAAATGTAAAAATCACTAGATGAATTTTAATTAAGCGCTGTGTTATTTAGGTTGTTATTACTCAAAAGGGTAAATGGATATGAAACCAATGGTGTTATGACCCGACCCAAAACTGAATGCAATCGAATATGATAATGTAATCTTTTCAATTCGATGAATCCTAACTAAAGTAAGGAGAGAGTTTCCATTCACTTCCAACAATGCAAAAATTGATAACTAAGAGAAAATATAACAAATTCTCTAATGCACTAATTTTATCAAGAAAAACTAATGCAAATCAATCCCAAAACATTTTTTTATTTTTGTGTTTTTAAAACAAGAATAAATACATCTAAATTCAAATCAACGAAAACTGATCTAAATCTATGATTGATTTTTCAGAATGCAAACTATGCAATTGTAATCTATGCACAATTCACATGAAAAGTATGCAAATGTAATCTATGCACATTTTTCATTCATATTCTGAAAATGAGAATTCTAATTATGCAAATGTGATCTATACAAGAGAATTCTCAAACACAAGATGATTCTAATGTAATCTAAGAACCAATCAAGTGCAAGTCAAGAAAATCGGGTGAGAGTTCCAAAGATCAAAAAACACTCAAAGGCGATCAACACTCATACACAATTTAGCCCCCTTTTTTGCAAAAACAAAAGAAAAAAGATGAAAAATTGTGAAAAGACTGAGACAAACCTCCAAGTAATGACCAAAGGAAATCAAATTAATAATTTCTCAAAAAAGAGACTCAAAACACCCAATTAACTTAATGGAGATTGATGAGATGAAGAATTGCTGAAAGAAATTCAGAAACAAGAGATTTTTGACAGAAAAATACAGATCTGGGTAGATGCTAAGAATCCTAAATTAAATCTTAACTAAACTAAAAGAAGAAATCTGAAGTTTTTCAAAAATTTTAACAGGGTCCGCAGGCTCCCAGAAGTAACAGGTGCGGTACCGCACTGTTTACTTAAAGAAGATGCAAAACTACCCGCACTGTCAAAAGAAGACAGAGTGCAGTCCCTGGAAAAACTAGAGAAAAATATACAAGATTTCAAAATTAAAAAAAAAAAAAAATAGAGAAAACCTAAGCTACCCAGGCAGATATCAATCAATCAAAAACCAGGAAAAACGTTTCCTCAAATCAAAATAAAAGAGAACCAAAAACAACAAGTTCTTTCCCCAGTATGGTCGCCAATTTGTTGGACGGATAAATCGTTCTTGCGGACAAGACCGATCTCCCTAGTATCAGAAGACAATCTAGCAACAAACGAACAACTAAGTTTGTCTTTCTCTAAGTATATTCATTTTACAAATAAATGCTATGAAGGTGTCGATCCTACCTTAGATCCAAATGCTTATTGGTGGTCGCAGTGCTTCCATTGCATCGATAATCCTTCGTGCATATGAGCTCTTTGTCTGAAAGTATCATCTTTCGTTGATGCGCAATCCTGAAACAAGAAAATATCAATAGCTTTTGTATAACAAATAATTATAAACATACCTATCATAGTGATCAGGGAATCTATGAAATAAATGATCAAACGACAGCTTATTGAAATAAACAATCGAACGACAATTTATTGAGAAAAACAAAACTTGATTGTATTAATCTTAAAATAACAGAAGAACCTTACAACCTTAGCCTTGATGTTCGAAAGGCCTTCCCGGGGTCCGAAGCAGGAGTCTCCTCTACTTTGATAAGCCTTGCACTCTTCCTTCAGGAGCAAAAAGAGGTATGTGATCTTTCCTCTCAAAAGCTCAGCAGAAAGAAGTCTAAATCTCAACAGCACTTCAACTCAAAAATCTTAACTTAACTTCTTCAATCCTCAAAATCTCAATCTCCAAAAACTTGTTAACTTGACTTAACCCCTTGAGGCTACCCAATGCCTCCTTTTATAGAGCAGATGAGGAGGTTAGGATTCCACCTTTAAAGGGATAAAACCCTCCTTCAAAGGGATAGGCTCCTCACATCAAGGGATTAGTTCCTTAAGGTGTGGGATACATGCACCTTACTAAAGCGTACTCATCCCCAAAAAATGTCATCGAAAACCTTCTAGAATTGACCAAAATTCAACTTTTTCAGTTTTCTTTTGCGCTTTTTTGACTTTACAGGGGTACCGCAGGCATTACACTGGAAAAGTGCGTTCTAGAACGCAGTTTCTCTTCACATTACCTGCGTACCCTAGCTAAAAACGCAAGAAGGTCTCATGTTACCTGCGTACCCTGAGTTTCAGATATTTTTAGGGTTTTTCTTCCAGTTCTGAGGCTTGGAATGAGGAACAAAGGTTGTAAGACTTGCAAAGGAGGCATGTATGAGTGTTTAATAAGCTCATACAGTCAGCAAAATGTCAAGGTGACAATTTTTAGTGTAACAGTCATGCACTCATCATAGCTTGCCATTGATTATATGCATCATAATTGAGTTGTTGCAACTTCTTAAAATGATTATGAGCAGGCAGCTTGAGGTCTCGCAACACACCTTTAGTGTTCTGCAAGTCTTCTTTGAATTGGTAAATTTTTTTTTCCAATGAATCAACATGCGAAAATAAGTTTTGCTACTAGTTGAGATCTTTCATGACTAGAGCCTGATTGAAAAATTGTTGTGCTTGTTGACGCAACTTGTATACTATTTTATTCTTCTTTGCAAGCAGTCTGGCCCAATCTTGGACTGCCGAACTACCTCTTGAGCATCCTCAGTATATTGGAAAAGAGAATCCTTAAGAGAAGCATCGTCAACTATTTCTACTCAATATTTGTGTTATATTGAGTCGTTGGGTCTGGGAGTGCTTTTTGAGCAACTCTAATAGTGTTGCGCAGGTCTCGATTGATAGCAACAAGTTGAGTACAAGCTTCTCCGATATGGTCGCAACATTCAAAAAGGGGACAATCAGAAAAATCATTTTATGCATTAGGGACCACTTCAGTAATAGTTGTCCATAAATTCTGGAAATTGTAACTAATATCTTTTATTCGACACTCTAATTCCTCATTTTCATGGAGTAACTGATCCCGCTCAATTGTAAGAGAAAGGATTTGTTGTTGTTTTTTTTCATGGTCATAGACTAAAGTATTTTGCAAGTATTTCTCCAGACGAGCAGTAATGTGAATAAAATTGAACAATAGTGAAGAGGACCCACTTTAAAGATCATTAGACGAAATAGTATTGGAAAAAGGGAACCGTGCCTATAGAGGTTGGTCACTGGCCACAAACTTCTCATAATTTCCTTGTGGGGAGGTCTCGCATTCTTAGCTTTGATCCTTATGGAATTAGGTATGGATCTCATTAACAATATACAACAGTAGCAAAGGGATAAGATTTCAAGTTCGTGCCACAATGCCCAAAACTTCGTGGCACCGGCCAGGGTCTTTAATAAGTAGCAAAATCTGTGCTGCAAAAAAAATTGGGCCTAGTGCAAGAGGCAAGGTATTGGGTACATGTATAAATATAGTAACAATAGGGATGGTATGCACCTCTGATACATCAAGGGTTTTTTCAGTGATACCGTGAATGACATAGTTGACTTCAATCTCAACTTCTTTAATAAGAGGGTTTCTTATATATGGAATGTCAGAGATGGTGGTGGATGGGGATGTTGTATGCGGTGAGGGGTTATGAGATGGGGGAGATATGACATGTTGAGAGTGACGGGGTTCTTTAATTACCTAAGTACTAACAATAAATCCATGGGGCTCTTCATCTGTGAGGTCTACGATCTGGGAATGGCGATGAAGCAGATTGTTTCGAGATATGAAAGGAAAAAAGGTAGAAAAATCAAAATAACCTAGCACTCTTGGTTGGGTGACAGAATTAGAGTCTATGGTATCAAAAGAAACAAGTAATGACTTGAGTAGGTGAGTGCTAACGGGACTACAAGCGTGAACATCATAAGAGGAGGATGTGGAACTTATCAAGGGACTGAAATCTTGCAGAGTGGTTCGAGCAGAGAGAACAGTATATTTGAATTGCTTTAAAATAGGAATGATTACCTCCTCGATTATGCACTTCCTAGATGATGAAGGAATCTCTCCAAGCAATGGATGTGGCAACATTCCTTCAAATGAAAAAATAGTTTTATTATCCCGGACCTCGTAGCTAATACCTGTCTAAGAGTGAACTTTGTTGTGAAACTCCTCTTTAGAGATGTAGAAAGGTAGTGGATTCATGTAGAAGGTTTCCGCACTGAAAACATTGGCCCAAACATAGGTAGTACCATGGCGGATTCCAAACCAAATAAATTGAGAGTATTCAACCATAATCAGTCGCGGGATGCAGATGATATTTTATGTGATGCTCACTATCTTGGGATACCAATTAGCGAAATATTCTTTGTTAACTTCCTTACTATTGGGATCACCTATTGTTCTCGTGAGAGGTATGCATGGGCTAAAGGTTGACCATTTGGAACTGGAGTCGATTGTCTCCCCTCAAGTTTGCACCACTTCATCATGGCGATAAGTATTTCCAATTAGTCGTAAATAAAATAGGTAGCCTACTTATAGACATCCTCATAGGCCTCAAATAGTCCATTCAACAAGTAACTACACCAATTGGGTTGCTCTCCACGGTCACAAGCTTCAACAACAGAGATGACATCTAAGGTGCATTCACCCTTGGTGTAGTGGTGCATAATTTTCCCACAATTTTCCTAGCTATAGTATGACATGTGAGCTTTATCAGAGGATTATTGATCATGCCAATAGCAGCTCCTCGGCCCCCTCATTGAGTACAATACTTAGTGTAAAAATGATCCTCGCTCTTCTTCTTGGCCCACTTTGAGGTAGTCTAGAAGGTGGATGGAACATCTGCACTAGCGACGAATAGCCCTGTCAACCTTTGAATATCAATGGCATGTATCGGGTATTCCCGGTAAAGCCACAAGGATCCTACATGCATCCAACTGATAAAGAATCTGGTACAATTCATGATCGTTCCAGTGGTACCGAAAACAAGAAAGTTTCGCAAATCCATCATTGTAGACCTTTGCAATGCCCAAAATTCCACTTTAAGACAGTAAGAACTACTACCAACTTGCTTTACTAAAGTTTCCATGAAGACTTTTCACTTTAGTGCAAGGAAGTGGAGCGAATCAGACAAATCATTATCAACTAGCGAAGCCTTTTCATGCTTGCCAAGAATATCCTCCATATCTACAATCTAAGGATTTGACAGACCTGCAGGAACAATAAGCTTATATACATGAGTCATGGTTGCAACTCGACGATTGTAGACAATATGCATAAGGGGGTTGGGATTTAGACTAAGAGACACAAGATCAACTTGACATTGGAGCCAAGGCGAAAAATCCTTCCAACCAACTTATTACTATGAAGAATTTCAATATCGCCATGCATACTATATAGAAAAGTTTGACATGACACTGGTGATTGGACCGTTTAACTAATAAATACGCTAACTTCCCATTCTATATTCAAATCAAGATAATAATGATGAATATTATGCAGAACTCAGGTGGATTATGTAAAAGACTCGAAAGGTGGATGATAATTATGACCAATTAACCGGGAATGATGACAAAGCCAAAAAACAGACAACCGAAATATGTCAAGGGGTATTACGGGAGATATTATAATAATGAATTAAAAAGACTCTGCTAAATATTATGTACCTTGACATATAGGAAAATTGACACATGCTCCTCCCTGACCACAATCAGTTGTGGTGGGTCACAACTAGACTAGGCTTAACAAAGTGGAGGCAAGCACACTTATTTTTGCAACTGCTTAAACAAACGAACTAACACAACTGACTCAATCCTAAACCTAACTATGACCCCCTTTCAGAGATCAACAATTACTTTAGATTTGTATTAGCCATAGAAGGGCTTCAGGCGTGCAACATCCACCCACCCTAGCAATAGAATTCCATCCAGTTGTGCAAGCTTGACAGCCCCTAAACCTCGTATCTCCGCAACAAGGAAAGGGCCAAGCCAATGCATTTGTAATTTCCCTAGATGTTTCAAATATTTTTTGCCATAGAGCAAGACCAAATCACCAACAAAGAAGGACTTCTTCTTTATGTGTCGATCATGTCAAACCTTCTGTTGTTCCTTTTCAACAATTTGGTGAAAATTTGATAGAAACCTCACCTCATCTAATTCTCATAGCTCATGTAACTATTCTGCAATGGATTCATCATATGTCATCTTAGTGGCTTGTGCAATAAAGATATTAGGGATAATAAAATCAGTCAGTACCACAGCTTCCCAACCGTAAACAAGCTGGAACAAAGTGTACTTGTGCAGTCACTTCATAGTGGTATGGTAGGCCCATAATGTAGTTTGCACACATTCATCTCAATCATCCCTATTGGAAGAACATAACTTAGTAAATCATTTCTCCAAAATATTATTAAAGTATTTGATTTTACCATTTGCTTGCAGATGATAAGGGCTACTCTTATGATGTTGAATCATAAAATTTCGAAGCAACGTATCGACAATATCATTAATGAAATGTAACCCTTGATCATTGGTAAGGCTCTTAACACACCCAAATCTGGTCATAATATTCTCAAAAATGAACCGTGCAGCAAGATCAGTAGTACAATCCTTGGCAGTTGTGCCTTCATCCCAGCAAGTTAAGTAGTATGCTGCGGTGATAATATATCAGGCATGAGAAGGTCACGCGGGAGGGTTGATGGGACCCACAAAATCAATAGCCCACTTTTCAAAAGCTTGTAATGTGCAAACATGATGTAGTGGAAACTCCTCTCGCTGCAATGACTAACCAACCCGTTGGCAGGTATCACACTTATTGGCATAATCTTTTGCATCCTTGAATAGAATGGGCCACCACAAACCAGCTTGCATTACTTTCCTGGCGGTGGATTTTCCTCCCACGTGACCTCCTGCAGCACCAGAGTGGCACTCCCATGAGACATATTCTTTCTCATGGTCCAGAAAACATCATCATAAGATATGATCCAGTCCCATCTTATATAACTTCCCTGCAATGAGTTGGTAATCCGTAGCATAGACCACCATATGTATTTTCTAAGTTGTTGTATAATCATCATGCCATCTACCAGTAGAAGGGAACATAGTGATATCTTCTAAATAATCAGGGATGTCTTTAGCTCAAAATAAGTCTACATTAGGCAAATTGGTCATCCATTGATCCCCCTCTTCTCCAAACTCTAACTAGGAAATATGTCCAAGACCTACATTAGTTTGTCTGCTTTGACAATAACTTCAAAGGTGAATGCATATCCTTCCTTCCAAAACAAGTTTATTCACCAAATATTTTAGCGCATAATGGTCGATAAATAATTTTAAATGAAATTTTGAAGAGAATACACCATAGAAAAAGCCTCCCTGTCTGTGGTAGTATAATTATTTTTAGTTGTGGAAAGCTTCCTACTAGCAAAGTAGATGGGGTGATATAAGTTGCCTTCATCTGGCTGAGTTAGAATGGCACCCAACACAATTCCAGAAGAATCTATGTGCACATGGAATTCCTTATTCCAATTAGGATAAACCAGTATTAGAGCACTGACAAGTTTTTCCTTTAAGGTATAAAATGTAGTGTCACATTCATCAGTCCACACAAAGTGTTCCACTTTCTTCAACAGCTTTTCCAGAGGGGCAGTGATCAAGAGATAGTTGCGAATAAACCAGCGATAATAGCCATTGTGTCCCAGAGTTGAATGCAGTTGCTTGACACTAGTAGGTGACGACATATTCATAATAATTGTGACTTTGGTTGCGTCTACGCATATTCCATCTTTGTAGATGATGTGGCCAATTAGAGCACCAAAGGGGACAACAAAGATACACTTTTTCAAATTTAAAGAAATTTGCAATTGCCAACATCGATCAAACATTACCCACAAGAGACTGCAATGCTTTTTAAAAATGATGTAGACCATCCATTCATCCATAAAATTTTTAAAAATTTATGAATTTATTCTCGAAAGGTTGCAATAACAATTCTTGAGAAGACAGTTGGAGAATTTTTTAGCCCGAACGATGTCACATGATAAGCATAGGAACCTTCTTTGGTCGTGAATGTGGTCTTGCACTTATCCTCTTCTACAATGCGTACTTGGTGATATCCTAAAAAACCATCAATAAAGGAGTAGGCCTCATTCCCAACAACATTTTCCAATACTTCATCACTAAAGGGATGTTATGAAACCAACTCCAAAAATAGAAGAAAAGAGAGATCAACTCCTTAAAAATCAGCCACTTCGAGGGGGAAACCTCCTTTACATTACATAAATGAATAATTATTGGATTATGCAAATGACAAAACCTCCTTTCTATATATAAGAGTCCATGGGGTCACAATATAATCCTAGCTGACCTAACAATAATAATGTAAGGGCACAACAATAATAATAATGGCTTTTTATGGGGAAAAATAATAACAATAAGGGGGCTACACTAACAACAATAAGGGACTACACTAGTAATATAGGGATCTAACATGCCCCTCTCCTTCGAAAAAGCATTTTCCTCAACGCTTAAGTAGCTCTGAATGCTTCTATATAAAATTCTCATCCTCCCATGTGGAATCTTCAATGGGTAAGTTCTTCCACTTGATGAGATACTCTGAAATTGATCGATTTCGTAGCTGTTGAGTTCTTGTTTCCGTGACTACTTCAGGTTCCAATATGATTTTTCCTTCCTCATCAGGTTTTGGAAACATTGTTTGAACTGGAAGTTTTTCACCTATAGCCTACTTTAAGCAAGAAACATGGAAAATTGGGTGCACTCGATACGAAGCAGAAAGCTCCAGTTTGTATGCCATAGTACCAATCTTTTGCAACACCTTGTAAGGACCATAATACTTTGGTGATAATTTATTATCCTTCTTAGCTTGCTTGAGGGACATTTGTTTGTATGGTTGTAGCCGTAAAAATACCCAGTCTCCTACTTCAAAACTTCTCTCGTTGTGATGTTGATATGCCTGTTGTTTCATTCGATTTTGTGCCAAATTTAGGTTATCCTTTAAGAGTTGCAAAACTTGTTGTTGATGCTTGATGTAATCTTCCACTGCTTGAAGCTTAGAATTTTCTCGTAAATATGATGTGATGAATGGTGGATGATATCCATAAAGTGCCATAAATGGGGTCATTTTTGCTGCAGTATGGAAGGAAGTGTTATACCACCATTCAGCTAGATGTAACCACTTGACCCATTGTGTTTGTTTATCAGATTCAAAACAAAGAAGATATCCTTCCAAACATTTGTTCACTATCTTAGTTTTACCATTTGATTGAGGATGATAAGATGAGCTATGAGCTAGTTGAGTACCCAAACAAGAAAATAATTTTGTCCAAAAATTTCTAGTAAAAATGGGATCTCTGTCGCTTACAATAATCTTTGGGTTTCCATGTAGCTTTTGAATTGTTTCCATAAATGTAGTAGAAACTATAATTGATTTAAATGGATGAGATAATGCACAAAAGTGTGCATACTTGGTAAGTCTATCAACTACCACCATGATGACACTCTTTCCTTCGAACTTAGGTAAACATGTGATAAAATCCATTGAAACCTCCTCCCAACGTTGACTTGGAATACATAAAGGTTGTAGAAGACTCGGGGTCTTAATTGTCTCAACTTTATTTTGCTGGCAAACCAAACATTCCACCACAAACTTTTGAATATCAGATTTAAGGCCATCCCAAAAAAAAACTTTCTTCACCCTGTGGTAAGTTTAAAAAAATCATGAGTGTCCTCCTAAGGGATGTTGAGAATTTGAAAGGTTGTACGATAATACAAATTATCTTCTAGATAATTACTTGTGAACGTACTTGAGGTACTTATGTTTTCTCTTCTTTTAGTTAAGTCAATCTTTCATCAAGTCAACTATCAAAACACAAAAACACAAAGATTAGGCTCACAGTCCTTAACTATGTATATCAACCACTTGCTATTACAAACTGTTATTGACCATCCGCAGACTGTCTTCTCCCTTAAATTCTGCATTCATAGATTAGCCTTTATCTTCATTTATTTGTTGCTCTAATTCTTTGTCTTGTCCGCACTTAGTTATTGTGGTGCATCCACAAATTTTTGTTGTAGTTTATTTGTCCAGATGTCTGCACTATAATATTAGTGTCTAACAAAATTTTCCTCACGTCCTTTTGTCATCCGCAATGTAGCTTTAATGTTTATCGAATATTCTTCTCCAAAACAGTCCGCAATACTCACCATGCTTGTCTGCAACTTTTGTAGAATCCACATTCTATTTTGTCCTTTGTCCGCATGATATATTATCACTCATCTGCATTGTCTTTTAGGAAAATGTCCGAATTGCTTGCTTGTAATATATATCCGCAGACTCTTCCTATAATTCTGATTTAGATATATCCGCAATTATCGGAGTAATCTGCATTTGAACTTTAGAGATGACTGAAGCTTGTGTGTTCTAATGGTCCGCAAAATAGTAGTATTTATAGAGACAGATTCTCTGCCCTGAGGCCGACCATACCTTTAGATGAAAACCGAATTATCTTGTTGATGAAGGCCAACTTCAATATTTGTGCTTTAGGCCGACTATAACCCAATATTGTAGCTTATCTTCCAACGTGTATTGAGAGCTGAATAAATCATCCTTCCATGATTTCTTTGACAAGGTCTTGGAGCATATACTAGACCAGATTCTTCATGCACACATGACACTAAATTACATTTTATTATCTTTGTATTCTTCTTTAAATAAATACATAGTCACCATGAAGATTGACCTAGTTACACTTTTTAACACTCCCTCTTAACTAGGGAGGTATTCATACAGGTACATGGTCACATTCAAACTGAAGAATCTCATAAGAAGAATCAGATTGGTAATCGCATCTGTATAGCATCATATCAACTAGATTGTCCTAGTGCAAGGTCTTGACTAACAACCCCATCTTTCAACGAGACAATGGAATACAATGCTAGCGAGACACATGACTTATAGACACCTTCGTCATTGTCTCTCCAAGGTACATACTACACCCAGGTGTTCCCAAAGTATGACCTTCTTGGACTATTCTTCTCTTGGGTAGCTAGCCCTCAAAGAATATCGGTCCCCGACTACTCTTATCTTGAATGCCCTAACACATTCTCAAAGAGTATTGAATGCTAGATGATTACCCAATCCTCCATTCTGTCTTCCCAAGACCAGAATGATGTGTCTATCTCTCCCTCTCAACCAGGGAGGACCTTATTCCACAAGGGAATGTACTCATTCCTATACAGGGAATGTACTCATTCCTATACAAGGAATGTACCTAAGCTCATTCTTAGGAATTAACAAGTTTCTTCCAAGTAAGAAACTTATCATCAGGCTCCCTCTTAACCAGGGACCTCCAACAGCAATGGTGAGACACCCAGCTGCTCATGAAGAATTCCTGTCCTCAATGTCATGGATTTCGATATTAAGGAATCTCCAACTTTTAGCTTCACAGGGCACAAATCATCCATCACTTTCATCCTAAGTCATGTCAACTATCAAAAAGTGATTCATTAGATTTTCTTATCTGGTCCATTGTTATGCCATGTTGCTTTCCTTCGAATCATCTCCAAGGATCATACATCCTTTCTCATGATTAGCAACCTTGCACAAATTCTTCCAGATAAACATATTCATATGAACCTTTTAGAACAAAAGTTACCTTTGTGACGATATTTCACCATGACATCTTCTTGTAGGCATCGACATCCTTCATACAGATTGACGCATATCCTAAATATACAAAATCGAACCAGTTTTGCAGCTCGTAGGAGACCCTGTTCCAACAGGGAGAATACAGGAAGGCTGAACTTACCAAGTATTGTAAAGACCATGGAATATTGTAGCAATTCACAATACCCCATACTCCTCAACATAACAGAGTAGCGAAAAGGAAGAACAGAACATTGGTGGAGTGTGCTTAGAGCATGCTGAAAGGTAAGGATATTTCAAATGGTTTTTGGGCTGAAGCATTGAATACTGCAGTTTATTTGAAAAATAGGAGTCCTACAAAAAGTCTCGAGTTGAAAATTCCTTTTGAAGCATTGTATGGATTGAAGTCTGCAATAAAACATTTGAGAGTATTTGGCTCTAAAGCATTTACCCATATTCCAAAGGAAGACAGAAGAAAATTAGATTCAAAATCCATCAGATGCACCTTTGTAGGGTATTTTTCACAATATAAAGCCTATAGATTATTTAATCCCTCTACTCACAATTTTTGTTAGTAGAGATATTATGTTCCATGAATAGGTTTATGATGAATCTGATAAAAGCAATGAGGAATGGGATATTCCTTTTTTTGTGGAAGGAAGTGAAGAAGCAAGTGATAGCCATGAGAAGCAAAAAAAGACAGAAGCAGAAAGTACATATACAAAAATCGAGCCGAGTCCTTCAAAGGAAATTTAGAACAGGATGGGAGCCACACCAACGCTGAGAAGATCAAGTAGACAGACTCAATTGCCTTCTAGATATAGGGAAATTCCTTTATAACTAGTATGATGAATGTTGTAGAACCTTCTAGTTATAAAGAAGCCAATCATTGTAGTGAATGGAAAGAAGCTATAGAATAGGAATATGAATATATTCTCAAAAACAACACTTGGGAGCTAGTTGAACTACCCAAAGGGAAACAAACCATATGTTAGAAATGGTTGTATAAACCCAAGTTTAATGCAGACAGAAGTATAGATAAATTAAAAGCTAGATTGGTAGCAAAGGGGTATTCACAAAAATAAGGTATTTATTATGAGGAAACCTTCGTCCCCGTAGCTAAACTAAATACTATCAAAATGATGATTGCTTTAGCTATTAGAAAACACTGGATGATTTACCAACTAGATATAAAGTTTGCATTCTTAAATGGGGAGTTGAAAGAGGAGGTTTACTTAGAGCAACCTGAGGGGTTTGTATAGAAAGGGAAAGTACATTTAGTCTACAAATTAAATAAAGCTTTATATAGAATAAAACAAGCACCCAGATAATGGTATGAAAAGAAAGATTCATTTTTTCTGCAACACAGTTACAATAGAAGTAAAAACGATCATAATCTGTATGCTGTGAAAGATGAAAAGGGGCATATAATGTTGATTTCTTTCTATGTAGATGATCTAATTATTACATTATATGTTGTTGATCGAATCAAAGAAATCAAGAAGCAAATGTCACAAATGTTCTGATCCAGTCTAGCTACAGAAATATCAGAGTATGCGCGGAAACTCTAGAGTTTACACTCTACACAACCTTATTACCCGTAGCGGATTTGTTTTAAAATTCAGGATCATTAAGCATACATATGGCATGATCAACAAAAAAACATAAACAAACGCATATAACCCAAAACAATGCATATGCATGAAATTTCTTACCGAAGCGTCCCACGATAAGCCTGACCAATCAGGCGATCGCAAATCACACAACTTGCAGTTAACTTTAACACTTAAACTTTAATCCTTGTGAATTGTGAAACTATGCTGAGCCAACATGTGTCCTTCCCTTTTCGCATCGCAAATAAATTTGTTTACTTTGTGATGTCTTAACGCTTATCTCCTAAATCTTGCGAAGCATGAAGTCATTTCCTGGCACTATGATCTCTACCGTTGAATTAGTCTCGGATCCAACGATCCTCGTTGTCTCTCCAACTCTTCACTTCGCAGCAGGTCAAACAATTTAACTCGCGACTCTTTAACGTTAAACTTGATTCTCTGTGATGTGCGTTAGATTTACATTGTGTTAAGATCTCTCCCGTTGATCGGGTTCATATTTATGCCTCGTCGCTCCTGCAATCCAATTGTCTTTTTGTTGTATAACTTAATGTATATGCGATTCAACAGATTTAAAACAAATAATTCAAACAAAGAGCTCGATCAATACCAAAACACTTGAAAATTAATAATAAAGGAATTTACAGAGCCAAGCCCTTGATCGGCTGGTTATTACAATTGTTTATGCTCTCTCTGCTCTCGCCTCTCGCACTTCGCACTGTCACTCTTTTTCCTCACACTCTGCTCTCTCTCCACCTATCTCATACATATATATATCTATCTGAAGTGGTCCCTCTCACCTATAATAGATTTACATTGAACCACTCCAACAAACAAATGCTACCCTATTTCTAAGATATTATCCTACTTGGCTCAATCTCCTCGCAGGGAGAAACCAATTTCTATTTTATTTCCTAATTAATTTAGCAAACCCAAACAAACTAACTTCTCTCATTTAAAACTAAGTAAAATATTAATGGCCAATGTTTATCCACCTCATGTTAGCTACAACATGTGAACATACAATCACATTGATGGCTAAGTCCGGATGCTCCTACATCAGACTCCCGAGGAAGAAAATATTGATCCATCAATGCTTCAGGATTTGTACTAAACTTTTGTAACTCTGTTGTTGTCATCCAACTGACATCTTCCATAGGGTGTCCTTTCCATTTGACTAGATACTGATAGTAAGTTTTTCCTCTAGTCTTCTTTGCTGCTCTTTTCTCCAAAACGACCTCCACTTCTTTCTTTTCTGTCTTTGGCATTTGTTCCTTCCAATTCAAAGTCTAGTCTTCCTCTTTTGTAGAGTCTTATTGTAGCTCTTCCTTTGTTCCTTTGTATAGGTACAAATCTGCAACATTAAAGATAGGCGATATTCCAATTCTTGTTGGCAATTCAATCTCATATGCCTTTGAAGAAATTTTCCTCAAAATTCTACATGGTCCTATCTTCTTCATATTTGATTTGTTGTAATTCCTAACAGGAAACCTTTCTTTTATTAGGTACACCATGACTAGGTCACCTACTTGGAATTATTTTTCTTTCCTCTTCATATCAACACTCTGTTTTTATTTCACATCTGGAATATGGGCCCAAGCATCAATTCCAGAAACACGAAAGTGACTTACATCTGGTTTGATTGAGCTCCAAGCTTCTTTTGGAGTTATATTCTTTAAAACCTTAGTAGGAGTGTGATTTACTATGTAATTTTCACAGTTAATTGCTTCTGCCCAAAAATTGAGACCAAGTCCTTTAGATTGAAGCATACAATTAGCCATTTCTTTTAAGGTGCGATTCTTTCTTTCAGCTACACCATTTTGTTTGGAGTATATGGAACAATATGTTACAATTGAATGCCATGCTCAGTTCAAAAGTTGATAAATTTGTTGTTAAAATATTTTCCTCCATTGTCTGATTTTAACTTAAGAATTGGATGTCCAGATTGTTTCTCAACAAAGGCCTTAAAGGCCAAGAACATGTTAAACACTTCACTCTTGAGTTTTAAGAAGTATACCCAAGTGCGTCTGGAAAAATCATCAATGAAATTTAAGAATTACTTGCAACCAGAGAAAGAAACAACAGGAAGTGGACCACATAAATCATTGTGCACAAGCTGCAAAGGGGTTGAAGCGTGCCAAGATGCACGTTTGTCAAAACTATCCCGATGATATTTTCCAAGCACACATCCGGAACAAACACCATCTCGACAAGATACCATAGGAAGACCTGTCACCATATTTTCCTAACATAGAGTTTGAAGAGAACAATAGTTTAAGTGACCAAATCTTTCATGCCAAAGTTTGCTCACTTCATCATTATGAGAAAAAAAAATGGAGGGAAGACATGATGACCCAAAGTTTTCAAACTTATACAACCTTTTGGAATCATCGGCAATGACAGTAGCTAAAATATGTCTAGGAGAATTCTACTATTTTCCCTTCAACTGAATGAGTTATCTGATAAACAGATAGAAGGTTGCATGACAAGGTAGGAACACATAGTACATCATTAAACTGAGCATTATCTAGATGAATGGTTCCATATCCTACAACACTAAGAGATCTATCATCACCAAGATAAATATGTTTGGTGTTACAATCATTTAAAGAAGAAAACATGGCTTTATTTTTGGCCTTGTGGTAAGAAACTCCAGAATCAATGAGCCACTCATGAGAATGAGAAGAAGAAGATACATTTAATGCATAACCAGATGCTTGACAACCACAAGCAAAAAGTGCCATTCTTGAAGATGAAGTTGAAGAGGTTTCCAAATTGATGTGGTGCTTCTTCATTGTTGCTTCCAAGGCTTCCATCTTCTTAAAACATTTGGACTCTATGTGGCCATCACGATTACAAAAGTTGCAATGTCTATATGTTTTCTTCCCTTTGTTTTTAGTTGCCTTATTAGGTTGGTGAGTTGCTTTTTCAGTTTGCTGCTGAAATTTCTTAGAACCCTTGTTTGATTTAGGACCATACTTTTTAGGATACTGCTTCTTCGGATTCTTTTGATATGGTAGTTGTTGGGCTGCTAAGGCTTTTTTAGAAGCGTTTCCATAAGTGATAAGACCAAGGTGTAAGAGTTTTTCTTGTTCTCTTATCAAAGAATCACAAAAGGCATCAAAAGAGGGGTTCTTGTAGGCGATTCATGAAGAAATGATGGCTTCTCTAGTGGAATGGAAGGTGGAAACAAATACATAGTATGTGGGGCCAAGCTTAGCAAGAAAGTAATAGATGAGGCTACCATCTTCCTTTTGACGTTACAACCTCTAAAAGAAGTCTAAGGGTCTTGAATTTGGACAAAAAATCTTCAATAGAGGAGAAATTATTGGGGCCCAAAGTAAGCAACTCATTTTCAAGCTGGTGAGCCTTGATTTGATTTTGAATGCCAAAAACAGATGTCAAGGATATGAAATCGAAGGTCTTGAGAAATGGACATTCCTATCAACCCTCGTGCTTGATCTTGTTTATTTTCCCATTTAGCGGCTTTATCGTCATCGAAAGGTTTAGTTTCTTGTCATGTGGCTATTCTATAAATCCCTTTACTTCTAAGTAAATCTACCATGTGAGGTAGCCATTGGAGATAATTGGTGCTATTAAGAATAACCATGCATGCACTTTCCATTTAAAAGAAAAAAATTTGAAGCTGAAAAGAGCTAAAACTAACAGCTCCAATGGAAAGGTCTCAAAAAATTAGGCTGATTAAAAAAAAATGGCATCCAGATGAAGATGCCGAATAGTTATAGGAACGATTGAAATTTGATGATGAAGTTCAAATTTAAAAGAAAAATCCCACCCCTTTAACAATTTTTTTTTACAAAAGAAGCTTGAGAAAGAGACTTGAACCCAAGACCTCTATTCTCATAAACTAACTTCTCACCAAGTGAGATAGTAAAAAATTATGTAATTGTTTGAAAGGAGGAAGGGGGTATTTTTTGAGCTTGTAATTGTTTTAAAGGAGGAAGGGGGAGTGAGATAGTCTCTGGTGTGCGAGCTTTTTCCTACACAAAAATCTGAGCAAAAAAAAATGAAATGCAAGCCTTACAGTAGAACATTATATTTTCGGTTAGCCTTAGTAAAGAGCATACACAGAGAAGAGGGTATAGATCTAGCAATAAAAAAAAATATAAACTGAAATAAACACAGGGAACCGAAATAAAAAAATTTGATTAATAAATATAACTGCAAAACAGATACTTTATACCTCCAGATCTAAAATGGCATAACTTGGGCAACCGAAAACCTTTTCGCATGAAATGAAAGGGGTTCCTCACTGCAACAGACGCTCCGGACACAACAGAGCAGTTCTCTAGGCCCGAAAATGTTCAGAAATAGTAGATCTAGAAAACGATAGTCATATGCAGTCAAACTGGCTTCAGATTTGGATCAAGAATGGATGCGGCCCTCAAAATAGCTCTAATACCATGTAGGAATTTACAGGGTAATTTCCTTAGATCAAACACCAAAAGTCACCGCTCAAAAACAAATCAAAAATCAGTACACCAGTATATCACGTGGTTAAAACCCTCGAAGAGGGAAACAGTCCACAACCTAAGCCTTGGCCGTCCACTTCAAGCAATTTATTAATATAAAAAGAAAACTTACATATGTTTCTCTCATAAACGGTTACCGGAAAAATGACTCTCCATGCTCTTTAAATAGAGATCATGGACCAATCAGGTGTTAAGCCACGGATCAAGTGTCATTAATACCGAGGAGAGAGTGAACCGTCGGATCACTACAAATTGTGATCGTCGTATTATAAGTTACAAATGTACATAGTAAAAAACACACTTTACCTAACTCTACACTAGAATAAGTTATTCTTAACTATTTCCTATGTGTCGAAATATCCTAACAGAGAAAGTAGCCAAATATATAAATGGCTTGAGGTATGATATCCAGGAAGAGATCAGTCTATTAAATTTGAAGACAATTGAAGATTCTTACCAGGCAGCCTTAAAATTAGAAGAGAAGATACAAAGAAAGAAAATTCAAAAGAATCGAGGAAAGAGTTCAGCAAGAGGAAGAGGAACATTCAAACCCAGATTTCAACATTCCCAGAATGAAGCAGGAGGTTCGAGTAGTAGATAACCACAGAGAGGAGACTCTGATAGAGGAAGGTTTGTACCCAGAGGTAGAGGTTGAGGAAGAGATATTCGATGCTTTACATGTGGTGAATGGGGACATGGGTCATGGGATTGTCCTCATTATAAGTCAACAACCCAGATAAATGTGAATGTTGCTGAAACAAAGGAAGAAATTCTTCAGATTGTAGGTAAAGAGGAACCACCCGAAGCAGGATAATCCTTTTTATTGAAAAGGGTATTGCATAAAGCAGAAAAAGAAGCGGGAGAGCCAGCTCAAAGGAAGAATCTATTCAGGACTATATGCAAGTCCAAAGGTAAATTTTGCAAAGTGGTAATTGACAGTGGAAGCACTGATAACCTTGTTTCTACAAAGATGGTGGACAAGTTGGCATTGGTAAAAACAATACACCCTACTCCTTATAAGGTATCATGGCTACAAAAAGGACATCAAATTATTGTGACAAAACAATTTAAGGTAGAGATCCAGATTGGTACTTACAAGGATGTTATATTATATGATGTAATGTCGATGGATGTATGTCACATATTGCTGGGAAGACCCTTTCATTTTGATCAGAAATCCATACATGATCGCAGAAGAAACACTTATACTTTGGAGAAGGTGGAAACAAACACACATTGTTGCCATTAAAGGATGAAGCTGACAAAGAAGCACCTGGAAACAATGTTATGTTGATGAGTGGGAAAGAACTATTGCAACAAGTCGAGAAGGATGAGGAGATGTATTTTGTTGTTGTAGGAAGACCCAAGGTAATTCTAACTTCCACAAATTTAGAAGATTTATCTGAAGAAATCTGAAATATGTTGAATGATTTTGCTAATATTATTGTGGATGAGTTTCCAAATGCATTACCACCAATCAGGGGTATTAGTCATCACATTGATCTAATACCTAGAGCAAGTTTGTTGAATAAAGCAGCATACAGGTTAACTCCTCAAGAAAATGCAGAAGTTGGAAGACAAGTGCAAGAGTTGATGGATAAGGGATTGATAAGGGAGAGCCTTAGTCCATGTGTTGTACCAACAGTAATAAGTCCAAATAAAGGAGGTGAATGGCGCATGTGCATAGATTCCAGAGCCATAAATAAAATCACCATCAAGTATCATTTTCCTTTACCATGAATGGATGATTTAATGGATTGCTTGAGTGGATAAAAATATTTTACTAAGATAGATTTGAAGAGTGGTTATCATCAGAGAATGATTAGAGAAAAGGATGAGTGGAAGACTGCCTTCAAAACAAATAATGGTTTGTATGAATGGTTAATAATGCCTTTTGGGCTCGCTAATCCACCCAACACATTCATGAGATTAATGAATGAAGTCTTGAAGGAACATGCAGGCAAGTTTGTAATTGTTTATCTTGATGATATTCTAATTTTCAGTCGAAGTAAAGAAGAGCATCTGGAGCATCTTAAATTGGTTCTAAAAACTTTGCAGAAAGAGAAGTTGCTAATAAATTTGAAGAAATGCAGTTTTATGAAGGAAGAACTAGTCTATTTGGGATTTGTAGTTTCTAAAGAAGGCTTAAAAACGGATCCGGGGAAAATCCAATCAATTTTGAATTGGCCAACTCCAAGAAACATATTTGACGTAATAAGCTTTCATGGTCTTGCAAGTTTCTATAGAAAATTTATCAGAAGTTTTAGTCAGATTTTTGCACCCATTATTGAAACAATCAAGGAAAATAATCAGCCATTCAAGTGGACAGAAGCAGTAGACCGAAACTTTAATTTGCTGAAGAAGAAAATTACAGAAAAACTAGTTTTAGCTTTGCCAGATTTTGAAAAAAAAATCCGAGTTGAAACTGATGCTAGTGGAGTTGCAATTGGAGCAGTTTTAAGTCAAGAACGGAGGCCAATAGCATACTTCAGTGAGAAACTAAATGAAGAAAAGAAGAAATACTCATCTTATGACAAAGAGTTTTATGTTTTTGTGCAAGCCTTGAAAAAATGGAGACATTATTTGTTACCAAAAGGGTTTGTATTATATTCTGATAACCATGCGTTACAGTTTATAAACAACTAGCCAAAATTGAACCAGAAACATGCCAAATGGGTAGAATTTTTGTAGAGTTTTACTTTTGTGATTAAGCATACAAGTGGTAAGTTGAACAAAGTTGTTGATGCTTTGAGCAGAGTAAATTTAATCATGCAAGAATTACAAGTTGGTATTGTAGGATTTGAAAAAATGGTTGACATGTATAAAGGAGATGCAGAATTTAAGGAAATTTATGCAGCTGTGAAAAACCTAGCAGTTCATAATAGAAGTCAGTGGTTGGATTATCTTATCTAAGGAGGTTTTCTATTCAAAAATAATAAACTGTGTATTCCCAAATTTTCTATGAGGGAAAACATAATTAAGGAGAAACACGGTGGAGGCTTATCTGGACACTTTGGACAAGACAAGACATTTTCTCAGGTAAATGCTTTTTACTACTGGCCAAAAATGCAAACTGATGTTAAGAGATTTGTTGAGAAATGCAAGGTTTGTTAGCATGCTAAAGGAAAAACTCAGAATACAGGATTGTATCAGCCATTACCAATACCAAACTGACCATGGGATGTAGTTACTATGGATTGTGTTTTGGGTTTGCCAAAAACTCAAAGAAGAAATGACTCCATTTATGTTATGGTGGATAGGTTTTCTAAAATGGTTCATTTCATTGCATGCAAGAAAACTAGTGATGCAACACATATTTCTATTCTTTTTTTTTCTTCAGAAGTTGTAAGGTTATATGGATTTCCTGTGAGTATTGTGTCTGACAGGGATACCAAGTTTGTTGGACATTTCTGGAGAACTCCATGGAAGAAGCTAGGCACCAACCTTATTTTCAGTTCAGCTTATCACCCTCAAACGGATGGACAGGCCGAGGTAATGAATAGAAGCTTGGGAAATATATTGAGGAGCTTAGTATATAAAAATCCTAAGCAGTGGGATTTAGCACTTGCTCAAGCTGAGTTTTCTTTTAATGATACTCCCCATCGAAGTATTGGAATGAATCCATTCTAGTTTTTGGAATGAATCTAAGAGGTGTGTATGGGATCAAAAATTTAGGAAAACAAGAGATAAGGAGTGCAAAGGCTGAAGAGTTTGTAGAACAGATGCAGAAACTACAGGAAGATGTCAAGGATAGATTGCAGGAAAGTAGTGGCAAATACAAACTGAAAGTTGATATGAAGAGGAAAGAAAAATAATTTCAAGTAGGTGACCTATTCATGGTGTACCTGAGAAAAGAAAGGTTTCCTGTTAGGAATTACAAAAAATCAAATATGAAGAAGATAGGACCATGTAGAATTTTGAGGAAATTTTCATGAAATGCATATGAGATTGAATTGCCAGCAGGAATTGGAATATTGCCTATGTTTAATGTTGCATATTTGTACCTATACAAAGGAAGAAAAGAAGAGCTACATGAAGACTCTACAGAAGAGGAAGACCAAACTTTGAATTTGAAGGAACATATGCCAAAGACAGAAAAGAAAGAAGTGGAGGCCATTTTGGAGAAAAGAGTAGCAAAGAAGACCAGAGGAAAAACTTACTATCAGTATCTAGTCAAATGGAAAGGACGCCCTGTGGAAGATGCCAGTTGGATGACAACAACAGAGTTACAAAATTTTAGTACAAATCCTGAAGCATTGATGGATCAATCTTTTCTTCCCCGGGAGTCTGATGTAGGAGCATCCGGACTTAGCCAACAATGTGATTGTATGTTCACATGTTATGGCTAACATGAGGTGGATAAACATTGGCCATTAATATTTTACTTAGTTTTAAATGAGAGAAGTTAGTTTGTTTGGGTTTGAAAAATTAATTAGGAAATAAAATAGAAATTGGTTTCTCCCTGTGAGGAGATTGAGCCAAGTAGGATAAGATCTTAGAAATATGGTAGCATTTGTTTGTTGGAGTGGTTCAACGAAAATATATTATAGGCGAGAAGGACCGCTTTAGATATATATATATATATATATATATATATATATATATATATATATATATATATATATATATATGGGATAGGTGAGAGAGAGAAAGAGCATAGTGTGAGGAAAAAGTGTGACAGTGTGAAATAGGTGTGTGAGAGGCGAGAGCAGAGAGAGCATAAACAATTGTAATAACCAGCTGATCAAGGGCTTGGCTCTGTAAATTCCTTTATTATTAATTTTCAAGTGTTTTGGTATTGATCGGGCTCTCTGTTCAAATTATTTGTTTAAACTTTGTTGAATCGCATATACATTAAGTTATACAACGAAAAGACAATCGGATTGCGGAGCGACAAGGCGTAAATCTGAACTCGATCAACGGGAGAGATCTCACCATAGTGTAAATCTAGCGCACATCGCACAAAATCAGGTTTAACATTAAAGAGTCGCGAGTTAAATTGTTTGACCGACAGCGAAGTGAAGTGTTGGAGAGACAACAAGGATCGTTGGATCCGAGACTAATTCAACAGTGGAGATCATATTGCCAAGAAGTGACTTCGCGTTTCGCAAGATTTAGGAGATAAGCATTAAGACATCACAAAGTAAACACATTTATTTTCGATGAAAAAAGGGAAGGAAATGTGTTGGCTCAACGCAGTTTCACATTTCGCAAGGATTAAAGTTTAATTGTTAAAGTTAATTGCAAGTTGTGCGATTTGCGATCACCGGTGATTGGTTAGGCTTATCGTGGGACCCTCTGGTAAGAAATTATGTGCATATGCATTTCGAAATTCGCAAGTATTAAAGTTTAAGTGTTAAAGTTAACTGCAAGTTGTGCGATTTGTGATCGTCGGTGATTGGTCAGGCTTATCGTGGGACCCTCTGGTAAGAAATTCTATGCATATGCAAAACAATGCATATGCACGAAATTTCTTACCGGAGGGTTCCACGATAAGCCTGACCAATCACCGGCGATCACAAATCGCACTACTTGCAGTCAACTTTAACACTTAAACTTTAATCCTTGTGAATTGTGAAACTACGCTGAGCCAACACGTGTCCTTCCCTTTTCGCATCACAAATAAATGTGTTTACTTTGCGATGTCTTAACACTTATCTCCTAAATCTTGCGAAGTGCGAAGTCACTTCCCGGCACTATGATCTCCACAGTTGAATTAGTCTCGGATCCAACGATCCCCATTGTCTCTCCAACTCTTCACTTCGCCACAGGTCAAATAATTTAACTCGCGACTCTTTAACGTTAAACCTGATTCTCTACGATGTGCGCTAGATTTACACTGTGCTGAGATCTCTCCCATTGATTGGGTTCAGATTTACACCTCGTCACTCCTGCAATTCAATTTTATTTTTGATGTATAACTTAATGTATATGCGATTCAACAGAGTTTAAACAAATAATTTGAACAAAGAGCTTGATCAATATCAAAACACTTGAAAATTAATAATAAAGGAATTTACAAAGCCAAGCCCTTGATCGGCTGGTTATTACAATTATTTATGCTCTCTCTGCTCTCGCCTCTCGCACACCTATATCTATCTGAAGCGGTCCTTCTCGCCTATAACATATTTTCGTTGAACCACTCCAACAAACTAATGCTACCCTATTTCGAAGATTTGATCCTACTTGGCTCAATCTCCTCGCAAGGAGAAACCAATTTCTATTTTATTTCCTAATTAATTTAGCAAACCCAAACAAACTAACTTCTCTCATTTAAAGCTAAGTAAAATATTAATGGCCAATGCTTATCCACCTTATGTTAGCCACAACATGTGAACATACAATCACATTGTTGGCTAAGTTTGGATGCTCCTGCATCATGTTCGAAATGAAAGACCTTGGTGAACTAAGATATTGTTTGGGTCTTGAGATCTGGAGAGATTCAGGACAAACTTTTCTATCCCATGGTAAGTATGTCAGGAGTCTACTGGAAAGATTCATGATGGATCAGTGTAAGGCAGTGCAGTACCATTACAACAAAACATTAAACTTCAGAGTGAGGATGGCTCTAAAGAGGCAGATGCAACACTCTATCGACAGTTGGTTGGGAGTTTAATCTACTTAACCACTACGAGACCATATTTGGCTTATGCAGTTAGTGTGCTAAGTCAATTCATGTCCAAGCCACTTGAGAGTCACTAGATTGTAGCGAAATGCGTTCTAAGGTATCTACACGGAACCGTAGATTATGGTATTATTTATACTGATTCTTCTGATGTTAGATTGGAAGGGTTTACAAATTCCGACTGGGTTGGAAATGTAGATGACCGAAGATCCATAACATGCTATGCATTTAGCATTGGATCTAGGATGATTGCATGGAGCAGTAAGAAGCAGAACACAGTTTCCTTGTCCTCAGCGGAAGTAGAGTATCAAGCTATGTGCGCAGCAACATGTGAGGAAGTTTGGTTGTGGAGACTTCTCCAAGATGTCGGGGAAGAACAAAAAAATGCACTAACTATCAGATGTGATAACCAGAGCTCAATCAAATTGGCTAATAATCCAGTGTTCCACAAGAACACTAAGCACATTGATACGCAATTCTACTTTGTCAGGGAGAAAGTTCAATCTAAGGAAATCCATCTTGTATATTATAAAACTTGTGATAGTGTTGTTGACATTTTCACTAAGCCTCTTGGAAAAATTAAGTTTGAAATGTTTAGGGAGATGTTAGGTATATTTGTGAACCCCTTCTCCATTAAAGGGGAGTGTTAAAGGATAATGTAGAATCCTTAATTTGTGAGAGTTAGTTCATGGAACCTTAGGATAGGAATTAGTTTCTATTTCTTAGGGTATGGTTCTAACTTCCCTACATCTATGTATGCTATATATTGGTTGAATTGTATTGAGAATGTAGAGCGTTCTGCAAAGTCATACTCTCCTAGTTTAGTCTATCCATTGTAGAGCTACCAATTTTTATTAATGAATTCAATCCATCATATTTTATCACTAGATAATTATTGGCAATGTGAGACCTATTATGAGGTAAGTGTCTTGATGCTTATATATCTTTACCAGTCATTCAATTTAATTTATATGACTAAGGTAGTTTAGAGAAAAAAATTATGTCATAAAAAAATAAAAAACAGAAAGAAAGAAAAAATTAAAATAATATAAAGAGACAAATAAACTTAATTTAATTATCTTTTTACTTTAGCTAATATAAAGAAGAAAATTAATATTATTAAAATAAGAATATTTTTAAGAATTCCATATGAAAATAAAAGATTAAACAATGCATCCGCGTGGTCTTGGATAGACCCTGATTGGGTGCTTTGTTAAGACACTACTAAATTTTAAGTCTCTTGGGTGCTTTGTTAAGACACTACTAAATTTTAAGTCTCTTGGGTGCTTTGTTAAGACACTCTTAAATTTTAAGTCTCCCGTTCAATTAGCTTACCAAGAAAAATAAGAAAAAAAACATTGAACAATTCCTAAGATGTAGTGAATCATCATCCACAGATTTCATAATTTTAACTAATTTAAAAACTTGACAATACTCTTTAAATGTTCAAAATAATCAAAACAACACAAATACCATTAACCATACTTCAGCCTTCGTTACAAAATATGTGAGATATTCCACAAAATATCTAACAAATCCTTTAAAATAATAAACTATATTTAACAATTCTATTTATTATATTTTGAACTTTATTTTTTAAAATGGGTGAAGTGTTTACCCAAAACATTAAACACCTTAATTGTACCAAACAAGTATTTCAAAAATTCACAACATCATTATAATAAATCAACCAAACCTTTAATATTTCTTATATCATAAGAATATCTTTATTTTATTTTTTAATAATATAATTTAGAGTGAGATTTACAAAGTAAGCAGACAATTTTTTCTTAAATTTTGTTTTAATTAAAATTTAAAAAATAAAATGAAAAATATTTATTAAATTTATATTTAAAAAATTAAACAGCCATCTCATTATTTTATTATTTTTATTTTAATGACCTTTTATTAATCCCTGCCGGACTATAATAATCAATTTTCTACTTTCTATTACTTGGGCATGAAGGCCAATGGATCGCAATCAACCCTTTTTGCTTTTAAGCGCATTTTTCTTTGTGTTTATGTGTTTTTTTATTCTTATGATCATGTCGATGAAACACTAGTAACTAACAAAGTAACTAACCTAGTGTGCAATGCAAGGCCAAAAGAAATGTCGTTGCAGATGTTGGAGTCTTTTATGAGTGCCAAAATGTCTGCCATAAAGCAAAGAATGCACCTCCTGGATGAGAAGAAGAAGGTATGTTGATTGAGGCACACATAGTTGTTGAAGTCAATATAACCATCCATCATGGAAAGTATAGTCCAAGAACAACGTTTGATTGATGGTCTTCGGCTGTTGTATAGTTGTAAGTATATGGACAAAATACAAATCAGAGGCATAGTGCTATTCACAATCCTCCTACACCAGAACATGGAGATCTCAAATTTGCAGTACTCTTAAGTGGTTGACTCAACAGATCAACCATCTGATTCATAGACCCCTTCTTGTACGTTAGAACCAAATGGAACTGTTGAACCAAATGGAGTTGTTGAATATATGCTACCCACTTCATATGTCATTCCTCCTAAATCTTGGACTGAGAATTGAGAAATATCAAGGGATGATGATTAGTGTGCAGAATGGTTTCTTTGCATAGAAATAGTGCCACCAATGCCTGAAACTCTAAACCAATGCATAAAACTATTTATCATAGTGCTCTAATTGAGTTTGGTTGTTGTTAAACTCCACAAATGGTAATGCATAGGGTGAGTCCCCCTATTTAAGCACCACTCCAATGGCATATTGAGATGCATCACATTCAATTTCAAAGGGCGGCTGGAAATTGAGAATTTGCAGAACTGGGGTTGAGCATAACTTGTTCTTTAACTGCTGAAAGGTATCTTCATCCTCCATGTATGCAAATATGTGAATTATCGGCTATGTAGGCTCCTCTCCTGCGTATGCCATGGCCCCTAGACCTAGTTGTCGTAATGTATCTCGGACAAGCCTTTGTTGAACAAAAAAATAAGGAGAGGGAAGGAAACAATCTTATTGAAGGAGAAATTCCTTGCAAATTCAACAGATTTTTCAGTGAGTTGGTTCATACTCAGGTTCTCACGAGAATTTCACTTCACTTCAAGCATTTCAAGACTACTGCAAAGTTCAGGTAATACCTTCATTTAAGAAATGCATAATTGAGAATGACTATTTATAAGTTCTGCACAAGGAATGTACATTGTGAAAGAAAATAAACATTTTCTTTTGTTCTAATATGTGGGTGAGAATTTTTCTTAGAGAAGAGCCTAGAGTGGAAGATAGATGGCACATTAATTATCTAAATTCACAGTATCTGAATCTTAACTATTGTTAACGTATTTCTGATGTTAGACTAGAATATCTCCGAGCTAATCTTCACATTTTAGACTCATTTTCAGTGGATTTATAACTAAGAGTAGTTGTGTCTTGCGTTCAGTATCTTGAAAATTTTATATTTTGTCCAAAACAAATAGTTTCTACATACAATTTTTACATTATTTTAATACTCATGATGGATATTGTTATTAAATCATGGTTGATTATATTTATCTAAGGTTTTATTGAGTGTTTTCTCTAATTAGTTTTGATTCCCCAACTTCTTTAATGATTGTTCTGGTGATGTTAAGTTATTAACAATTACAGTGTATTTGGTTGCTAGTGGTTGTTACTTTTTGTTTTGTTTTTTTAATGAAAGTAAAAATTAATTAATATATTGTAATAATTTTTAATGAAATGTAATAATTTAATTTAATTTTTAAATTAGAATGTTTAAACTTATTGTATTTGATTTTTAGTAGCCAAATTTCCTCAACCACACATATTATAATGGTAAATTTTTAGTTCTCTACACACTTA
This sequence comes from Pinus albicaulis, assembly GCA_034641835.2. Taxonomy (NCBI): domain Eukaryota; kingdom Viridiplantae; phylum Streptophyta; class Pinopsida; order Pinales; family Pinaceae; genus Pinus; species Pinus albicaulis. Next base: position 28,497,316 of record MU968450.1, read on the forward strand.
CCCTACCTTTTATCTCGCCTATTTGAGTGGTTGACTCAATTGTATCAGGATAATAAAAGATTGTCCAAATGTGATGTTCGGAGATTTCTTACTCTGTGATTTTTGTTTGGCGATATGTTTCTCTTTGTGAGTCACTAATATTGTTGGTAAGGCAGAGGATATAAGACACAAAATAACACAAGTAATTCACACACGAAACACAAACGAGCTGCGACTCTTCTATTAATCACACGAGCTTCAATCTCTCTTAATACAATGAACCCGGTGAAGGGTATTTATCCTTTTCAACTAACGACTCGCTTGACATGCACACACTTACCAAATTTATATATCACTTAAGTCGACTTACTTAACGTTCACTTAACTTACTCTCTAAATATAATTAAATTTCCATGTGGGAGTTAATTAGCTATTTTAACAGTCCCCCTTAATTATGACCACTAAAATAACACATGACTCATGACAACTCAAACATGCCTGATGGTCTATGTCTCTGCTACGCTTACAACACCCAAGTTTCTTTTGTGAAACTCAAACACATCTATTGCTAATAGCTTTGTCTATATATTAGCCAATTCATCACTCGATTTACAAAGCTTCAAGTGAACTTCTCGATTGCTCACAAGTTCTATAATAAAATGATATCTAGTATCAATTGATTGCTCTTTTGATGAAACACGCTATCTTTTGATAGTGCAATCATTGATATGTTGTCACAATATATTGCGGTTGATCCTTGTTGTTTCTGCTTCAGTCCATCCAATACTCTTCTTAACCATATTGCTTGACATGTTGCTGATGTTGTTGCTACATATTATGATTCTGCTGATGATAGTGTCACAATGGGTTGCTTCTTAGATGCCCATGAAATCACACCTGAACCAATATGGAACACATAACCAGAAGTACTCTTCCTAGCATCCAAGCTACCTGCAAAATCACTATATGTAAATCCAATCAAATCTTTCTTTTTTGTACTTGCATACATTATGCCACAATCTCTAGTTCTTGCTATGTATCTCAGAATTCTTTTTCGTGCACTCCAATGTGTGTCTTTTGGAGTCTCCATAAATCTGGAAATCAAACTTACTCCTTGCATAATATCTGGTCTTGTAGCTGTTATGTAGGAAAATCCTCTCTGTGGACAGAGACGATCCATCTAGCCCTAGGATGAGTCTAGTAACAACAGGGAACAATTAGAAACATGATTTCCTAGATTGTAAATGCATGCAGATCTTAAATAGATCACCTACCTCAATCTGGCGCTAACTTGTGTTTGAATTCTTTGGTCCTTCGCGTTCCGTAGTCAGATCTTCACCGTCACCAGCGCTTGGTTACATGCACAAGCGGTCAAACAATAGCAAATGTGAAATCATAACATATATTAACTGATGCACCTTCATCTATAATCTCGCCTGGTACGACCATATTGCAGGCGTGTACAATGATCTCAAAGGGCACGTAAGAAGGAAAATGGTATCCCTTGAATCGACTCCAATCAAAGGAAGCAACCAAACTACATGGAGGGGAGTGCCATAGGAATAATAGGATTATCCCCTTGTGTTACAAGAGCAGAAAGACCATCCTTTTGGACTACGAGAATGAGAGCAGGAGGATCACTTTCTTGAACTATGGCGATGGGAGTCGGAGGATCGCCCTCCTGAACCATGGAAACGGGCGGATCACCCTCCGATCCCGGGGAATTAGAGGAAATAAAGAGAACCTGACTGGGATGAGGCCCACTCTCGACGGAAAAGACCTAATGAACTGTAGGTGGAATCAGGTCGACCTCTTTCTCAACTAATGATTGGTTGGAAATGGACTCAAGAGACTGACTTTCAGGGAGATCGGAATTGATCGGAGATGAATCCCGATCAATTACTTGATCAACTAGCAAAGGAATCGAAGAAAACTTTCGGTAAACAATGGGAAGACAAGACTCAGAATTCGAAAGGGTATCCAACACTTTAGAAGCTTCATCCATATAAGGACATAGGTAAATAGGATGGTTCCCTTTACACAACCTACATGGAATTTTGATTTTACCCTATTTCTTACAAGTCTTATTATCTCTAGCTAAAGGCTCATCATCAACATGATGCCTAGAGGTTGATGATAAAGGATGAATCAGACCAACAGACCACACCTCTAACACCTTCAGAATACCAGGGCAATCTCTAATAATATGATCACCCTCGCACAACTTGCAAGGGAACTTGACTTTACGGGATGAAATGGGAGGTTTCTCAGTATTAGTTGCATGGGTAGCAATGGTTGTTAGTTTGCCCCCTTTCTTATTTTCATTCTTCTTCTTAGCCACTTGGTTACTTGAATCCAAACTTTCACCGGGCGAAGAGGAAGAAAAAGGTGAAGAAACAGGCGAAGAAGGCGAGGGGTCAATCTTAAGATCAACATGGGGTTGACATGGTTCAGGTGGAGGAGAACTCGGTTGAGAGACCGTTTGGATGTTCGAAACCATAGGGATTGAAAATAACCAAACTGACAGACCAATGGTTAATCTCGGGAGGGACAACGTTTCCATATACGGAGCACTAACATTTATGAAAGAAGGAAACGAACAAGGATTCCCATCCGAGGGGACCCCTGGGTTGATGAACTCGGGAATTGTTTCCATTGATCTCAATCTAAGATGAGCGCGGGTAAAATGTTATCGTGGACGATAAATTTTATAAATTTAAAAAAACAAAACTAATCAAAATGGGTGAACTAGGAAAAAGGATTACCAGGTAGTTGTGAACTGCAATATAAACCTTGGTGATCAAATCAAAGATAAATGACCAAGGACTTAACGTACGACATCCAATATCTCCAAATGATGTGTTTGGTGTATCATGTCTACGAGGTGGTTGACTCAGTTACCTATGGCAGGTTTGCAGCCTAGTGGTGTCTCCCAAAATATACTCGGCGGTACATGGGAGTCCAAATCCATAGTAGTGTTGTCTTACGATAACCATTCGATGAGAGCATCCCAAATTATACTTTCATACATCAATATACTTCCATACACGGGACGGGATATCACCCCTGGGTTGTAATGCAGACTGTTAGCGACAACTCCTATGCTTAACAACGTCGGAACACGTCTCTAGCCTAGACCTCTAAATGTGATTTGTTAGGTTCCAAATGCTCCTTAGATTTATTGAATAAATTTTAAGGTTGATCTTGAATTATGTCTCGATTTAAAAGTCCTACCGATGTCATATGCACCCCTAAATGTAGCTAAATGAGAAAAGAACCATTCATTTCGTTGAATCCTACGTTAATGAGGGAGAGGGAAACTCACACAATCAACGCAGAAACAAAACAAATGCATAAAACAAAATTCACTTTTCTCTTCAAGCACGGAATTTTAAAGTGAAACAAAATTTTTACAATTTTCTTCCTTTCACTAAATGCACTAAGAAGCTAATCGAAATGAAATGAAATTTTCTAAAGCGAAATGAAAAAAAAAAAAATGTTTGTATTTTTATTATAAGCACAATGTGAAATGTAGAATGCAAATTAATCAACAGTGCTCTGAGTACTAATGAAATCTCTCAAACATGCATATAAGAGGCAAAGATTTCAAAAATCAAAGAGAGACGTAAACCATTTTCTTCAAAACAAATCACTCTTCATTCGCACATTGATTAATCACTCAAAGAAAACAAACTTAATTCGGAGGACAAGCAATTGTAATCTATGCTTGATGGCCAATAGAAACTCAAATGTATTCAGAGTTTACACTTTAAAAATGCTATTCGTGAAAACTGACTCAAAGACGAAACCCAATCAAACATTAAGCCTGAAAGGTATGACAAGACTTGATTCAATGAGAAGTTTGGAATTCAACAAAGTAAGCAACCGCTCGGATGACCTGAGGACACATAGAAACCCTAGGAAGACAAGGATGCAATATCTTTACAAAAGAGACAACCAAAGGTGCAAAACTCGAACCATAAATGTCACTGAACAGAGAAGAAACAGAGCTACTCAAACAAGCAGGAACACTCAGAAGGATAAGACTCACTGGCTAACCAAATGAAGGAAACCCTAAAAAATTCACACACAGGAATCAGCGCAACTATTAGGCCACAACCCTCGCTAGAAAGGTAAAATCACGATTGTGTAAAATGCATACAGCGCTGATCGGCGTGATTGTCAGAGTAATACCAGCACTGATCGAGGAAAATATTAAAAAATAAAAGGGTTTTCTAAACTGACACCAAGCTTATCACTTCAGTAAAGAGATAAAGGTCTGTAATCAATTACAGGAGCTACAAAGACAAGGAGATGGAAACTCGATGAAATTTGAAGACAAGGACATGGAAAATCGAAAATAGGAGACTGAAAGGCTAGCACTCCCCAGCGGGTTCACCAATTTGTTATGCAGTAAAATCCTCTCTGCGGAGAGAGACGATCCCTCTAGCCCTAGGATGGGTCTAGCAACAACAGGGAACAATTAGAAACCTACTTTTCTAGATTGTAAATGCATGCAGATCGTGAATATATCACCTACCTCAATTTGGTGCTAGTTCTCATTTGAATCCTTTGGTCCTTCACGTTCCGTAGTCAAATCTTCGTCGTCACTGGTGCTTGGTTACCTGCACAAGGGGTCAAACAATGGAAAACGTGAAAGCATAACATATATTTTTCATATACAACCTACTTAGTTGATCAAGGAAAACTGAGAATCCAATCACACATTAAAGACAGGAATGGAAAGCACAGAGCAATTGTATTATATTAAAATAGAGAGAGGGAGTTACAACCTGTGCCTTGATGTCGCAACTCTCCTTCGACGGGTCCTGATCCAGGCACGTCTCCAAAGCGCTCTTTCAACTTGATGTGGAGGTCAAAAGGTCTCGACTCTCGCTCGATACCTATAGCAACAAAATATCTCTCAGTTATTCTTCTATATTTGTTCTAACTAGCAGAGCTATGGGAGATTTTCCATTATATAGCAAACGAGGAGAGAGAATGGATCCACTTTAGGTGGGGAAATGGGTTATCCCTTTGGGTGGTTCCACTTTTGTAGGAACAAAGAGCCCAAAGGGAGAATCTTGGCTCTATCCTCAGAAATAAACAACCATCTCTCTGCCACGAAGCTTCCAGATCTCGAAGCTTCACTTCCATTTTTGAAAAAATTTCTAGAAGAGGATCGACGCGAGTATGATCCTCATTCCAGCGCCGATCGGCGCAGCCCTAGACCAAAAAGAGGCCATCGGTGCGAGCAAGACACAGAGAGGGTGTGTCGCTCCAGATAATTAGGTTTTCAAGGAGTTACTTCAAGAATGGTCAAAATATATTTTACCCATTGTGCTGGAAGGGATATAAAGGCATATTTTCATGATAGAAAATAGACACAGGGGTCATTGTTAGGGATCTCCAAGATCAGGAAAAAGGAGTACAGGTACACTAACAAATTGTTGTTTAACAGTAGCTGTGAGATACATGAGGCTTCCAACCAATCTTTTGAATAGAGTTGGATTGACATTTGATCCTTCATCATCCTTGCTTAACTTTGTACCTGTTGCAACTGGTGTAGGGACAAGTTTACAATTTTCCATCCTGAATCTTTTTAGCAAATCTCTAGCATATTTATTTTGACAAATAAAAATTCATTTTTCAAATTGCTCAACTTTGATGCCAAGAAATTATTTCATGAGACCAAGATCTGTCATCTCAAATTCTTTCATCATGGATGCTTCAAATTCATCTAACTCAAGATCACCTGTAAAAATCATGTCATCGACATATAAGCAAACAATCAAAATATGTCCAAACTCATTTACCCTTGTGTATAAGGTAGGCTCAATGTTGCTTTTGCAAAATCCATTCTTAATCAAGTAGCTATCGATTCTGCTATACCATGCTCTAGGTGCTCGCTTCAATCCATAGAGCGCTTTCTTCAACCTGTAAACTTTATCTTCTTTACCTTCAACTTCATAACCTGGAGAATGTTTCACATAAATTTCTTCTTCTAGAATTCCATTCAAGAAGGTTGATTTTACATCCATCTGATATACTTTCCACTTGTTCTGAGTTGTTAAGGATAGAACTTCTCTTACAACATCCAGTCTGGCTACTGGAGCAAACGTTTCTACAAAGTTTATTCTTGGTTGCTTTGAGAATCATTTTGCTACAAGTCTTGCTTTAAATCTATCAATTTCACCTTTCTCATTCAACTTTTTCTTTTACACCCACTTCACACCAATGAGGGTTTTATCGTTTGGTAAATTAACCAAATCCCATGTGTCATCTTTTCAATAGCTTCAATTTTTTCATCCATGGATTGCACCCAATTTTCATCTTTGATTGCTTCTTCAAACGAAGAAGGTTGGAATGAAAGCAATGAAAAATTTGAACTAACATCCAAATCTCATAAATATCTTTCAAACTTCTCGTCTTTCTCTTACCATTGCTTGATTCATCACCTGATTGGCTACTGGGAGAATTATGGTCTATTGATCTGCTTGAAGATCCATGTTGCTCTGAAAATCTTGGAGTCCTTGATGGCGTAAATTTGTTTGGTGTATGCTCCTCAGATTCTTGTTGCTCCTTTTCTGCTACATCATCCTCTTCCATCAATGGTTCTTGTGCATCAATTGTTTTTTCTACAGTCCCATTCCATGACTCTTGTTCTTTGAACACACAACATATCTGTTGATTATGGTCTTCTTGGTGACAGGGTTATACAATTTGTGAGCTTTTGACTGCTCACTATAACTATTAAATATGCATTTTTCACTTTTATCATCCAATTTTCATATTATCTACTTAGGTAAATGTGCATAGGCTACGCATCCAAAAAATTTGAGATGAGATACGCTCCATGACATACCTAACCATACTTCTTCTGGTACACTCTTTGTAGGATATATGTTTATCACATAAACAACACATGCAATTGCTTCTGCCCAATACTCATTAGACAAGTTTCTTCCTTTTAAGATGCTCCTTGTCATGTTCATGATTTTTCTGTTATTTCTCTCTGCTACACCATTCTGTTGTGGTGTGTACCTAGTTGTAAATTTTCTTATGATTCCATGTTGTTTTCCGTACTCAAGGGATGCCTTCGAATCATATTCTCCACCGCAATCTGAACTCAATACCTTGATCTGTCAATCACTTTAGTTCTCTGCTAAGGCTTTGAATTATTTGATCTTTGCAAAAGTTTCAAACTTTTGCTTTAAGAAGTAAACCCAATTATTTTTGTTATAGTCATCAATAAAAGTGAGGAAGTAACAACTTCAACCAATCGAATATGTCCTCATAGGTCCACACAAGTCTGTATGCACCAGCTCAAGAGATTGTCTTGCTCCATATGCAACTCCCTTTGGAAAGTTTTCACAGTGTTTCTTTCCCAAGATGCAACACTCACATGTACTAGCAGGTTTTTTGATGGGAGGTAATTCTCTGACCATCTGTTTCTGTTGCAACAATCTTAAACCAGAAAGATGCAAGTGTCCAAACCGAAAGTGCCATAACAAGTAATCATTATAACATGAAATTGTAAAAGAACTAATCTGATAATTGTAATTCATGATTAGAGGAAAGAATTGGTTCCTCATCATTTGCACCTTTGCTATCAGTTGCTTGCTTGGGGGATTGTCATAAATAACACACTCTTGTCCTTGAAAGATAACTTTGTATCATTTTTGCGTCAATTGACCAAGACTAATCAAATTATGTTTGAGACCAAGAACATAATATACCTTTGAGATTGTCTTTGGCTCCCCCTGCTTGGTAAGAATGTTGACCACTCATTTTCCATCTACATCCACAGTATTGTTAGTCCCCAACTTTACCTATGTCTTGACAGGTTGATCCAAATTTTCAACCAAACTCTTGTTTTCTGTCATGTGGTTACTGCAACCACTATCTAATAGCCACACATTATCAGAAGGTTCATGCATTGTATGGAAAGCTAGGAACATAGATTTAGTATTCTCCGTACTAACATTAGCTCTTTGATTTCCTTGATCAACTATCTTCTTCCTACAATCACGGGCATAGTGATCAAATTTATTGCAATAATAACATCTCACCTTTTATTTGTCAAATCTTTAGTTATTGTTGAAGCTTCTATTGTTGCTTCCACTTTCATGTTCATGCTCATCTCGACCATCTCTTTGACCACCATGTCTTTTGCTCGTCCTCTGCCTTTCGATCTACCTCTTCCTTGACCTCTTGAAATAGAAACTTGACTTTTGAAAGAAGTTTCTAAAGTGGAATCCTTATTTATGTCTATCCTTCCCTCATGTGATAGAAGTAATCCCATCAACTCATCAATTGTCAGTTTTTCCAAATCTTTGGCTTTTTCTGTGGCTGCTACCACAACATCAAACTTGGTAAACAAAGATCTAAGGACTTTCTCAATCACTGTTTCATATTTAATTTCTTCACCATAAATTTTTAACTGATTTACAACAGACATGACTTGATTCATGAGAGAATCAATGTCCTTTGTCTCCTTCATCTGCAGCCTTTCAAAATCTCTCCTATTATTCTGCAATTTAACAATATTAACTTTGGCCATACATTGATAGCTTGTCACCAAAGTTTCCCATGCTTCCTTTGTTGAACACTTGATCATAATTTTTTGGAACACTGCTCGGTGTTCTCCCTGCTGGATAAGAAGCAACGCTTATGCATTCTTCCTTTTGTCTTTCTTCCATTTTTTTCTCTCTGCATTACTAAGAGCTCGTTCTTATGTTTCGTTTTGAGGTTCTGCAAACCCAAACTTAACATGATCCCAAACATCATGCGCTTTTAACATGGTCTCCATCTTAATGGCTCACACATCATAATCTTTCCCTGTGAAATGAGGAAATTGTGGCTAAAAACTCGACGTTGTCATATTTCTTCACAAAAAATATTATTCAATAAAACCCTAAATTTCTCATTTTATAAAAGCTTTGAAAAACTCTTTTCAATAAATAAAAAATCCCTTTCAATAAAACCCTAAGATTCATTTTTATATAATAAATATTTTTGAAAAAAATTATATAAGAACAAAAAACTTTTATAATAAACTCCTCTTTTATAATATATATCTTTTTCTATATCGTTTCTTAAAAAAAATAATATAAAAATATTTGTTTTTAAACTATATAAATCCCTTTGTATCTCCTTAAAAGATCCTCAAAATAAATCTTCATGTATGATTTGAAAAACAAATAACTAAAAGATCTTACCATGTGACCTTTTAATTTAAAACAAAATATCAAACCTCTTAAAAAAAGTTTGGTACAAATATGGCTTGTCACGTATCAATATCGAACCCTTTGTTTGACTTTTTAAACACGATTGTTGGCCTTTTTTAAAAGCTCCCCCTGATTTCACACCCTAGTTTCACAAAAAGTTGCTCACGAAAACCCGATTATTGGAAAACTGCAAGTTGCGTAGTTTTTTCACCAAGAAAGTGCGGAATTTCGGCGATTTTTGCAGTTTGCGTACTCCTTAACAGTCGTGATTTTGCAAAAAAAATTGTTGGCTTTCTGCTCTTGACTTTCTTTTCACCAGATCTATAAGCTCCACAGATTTTATAAGACATAAAATAACACAAGTAATTCACACATGAAACACACATAAGTTGTGGCTCTTCTATTAATCATACGAACTTCAATCTCTCTTAATACAATGAACTTAGTGAAGGGTATTTACCCTTTTGTACTAACAACTCGCTTGACACGTACACACTTGCTAAATTTATCTATCACTTAACTCGACTTACTCAATGTTCACTTAAATAACTCTTTAAATATAATTAAATCTCCATGCAGAGTTAATTAATTATTTTTAAAATATTTATAAAATCAAAGTGAATGGGACCTTCTTTCAGAAAATATGACATTCATATGGAATTAAAATCTTACCACTTCTAGCCATCAATATTGCAGAATTTATGAGCAATGACTTCGAGGATTCATAAAAATTTATATTGCATAATGAAGGCCATTCATATTAGCAAGCATTCATCAATGTCTGTTTGGTTTTTGGAGCTAATTACGTTTTTATTTTCTCTAGATGCCACACTTCACTAAATATATTTATAGATATTATAAATGTAGAAATAAAGAAAAATGACATGCCATTTGCTCTGCAGCCTCAAGGGAATGTTCCAAAACTCTTCGGGCTATTGGAAACTCCATTGGCACGACCAAACACTTGGACCCCAGATGTATCAGCACTGCGGACAAGCGCATCGCTTGGATTCTGGTTGAAGTTTCTTTCCAAGGAGGGTTTTCGAGCGATGTTGACTTAATCTAGGGACAATGCATACATTGACAGAGAGTGGACTACTGGGGTGTGCCATTCTGCTGTCTAATTTGCCACCACACGTGTCACTTGCAAATATCCTGTCCTATGCGACAATGGAGGAGAAGGCACCGTAGAGACATCTATTATGGTCGCCAACAAGGAAAGATGTATGCTCATACTTTTGGCTCGGAACATTCGGGTAAGTCAATTCCCCCTTCTTTTAACAGTGTCAGATCCTTATCTTCTGATTTTCCTATACTAAATGTCCGGTATGCCATTGCCACTTCCATTCTTGCATTTGCAGTCTCACCCCGGGGCAATGAAGATCTCTCCCCCCTTTCCCACAAGTCCTCCTCACCGCATCCGGATAAACCTATTGATGACCCTCCTAGCACTGTATTTTCGAGAAACCCCATCTTATCTCCCCATCCGCACCCCTCCGAACCGTTGGTAGTCTCTCCCTCGATGCCCCCTCTGGAGTGGGCTTCCCCTCTATCCTCACATGAACCTGATCACCCTGACCGCTCGGATTCCCCGAGGAACACTGTGGGAAGCAACCTGGAAACTCTGCTAGGAAACCCGATTCTTGATATGGTGGCACTTAAAGTCTTTGATAAAGGACCTCCAATCCCCCTCCCTACAATTTCTCCTGAATCTGCCTCCAATATTACGGTCGGAAAGTCTTCCAAAAAGGGCTCCAGACATTTTCGTGGTTGGCTCAAGACCAAATCATTATTTCAAGGGGACTTGTATGATTTGCATGATGTTCCTATCTCTGTTTCTGGTGATCTTCAGGGCCTTAGAGCATGCAACCCCAATGTTGTTCCTAAATGATGACTGTCATCTCTCTAAACATACGGGGGATGGGTGCCCCCTCTAAAATTCTACGCCTTCGTCAGATGTTTTCAGAATTACAATCCTTGGTGGTTTTCCTCCAAGAAACTCTCTGTAATCGTGCAGTTTCTATTGAAGCTATTTTAAGCATTCGCTCGGGTTGGCATGTTGTGGGAGTGGATGCTGTGGGTCAGGCGGGCGGTATGCTGGCCACATGGGATCCCTTATTGTTCATTCTTAAGGCCTTTAAATTATTTGGAGGCATTTTGTTATATGGTTATCTCAGAGGGGTCTCAGATTCGATCTTCCTTTTAAACTTATATGCACCTTGCCAAAATCGGGTGGCCTTTTGGGAGCAGATGGACCAATTAGGGATCCTTGGTCTCAAAAAACTTATGATTCTGGGTGATTTCAATGCCACCCTATCTGCTGAAGAATCATGGGGGAACAGGGCGCAGTTGGATCCGCTGGCTGACAAAATTGGCCAAATCTTCAATGATTCGGGAATGATTGATATCAATCCCTCTCCTCTGGTGCCGACATGGAAGAATAGGCGTATTGGAAATGATTTCATTGGCAAACGACTTGATTGAGCCATGATCAAGGTCTCACTTTTCCAAATATTTTTGAATATCCGGTTTGCGGTGTTTTCTTCAAACCTCTTTGATCATATGGCGGTCTCTCTAACTTGGCGACAAGAATCTATATTGGTCGGGCTGCCTTTCAAATTCAATCGTGTCTGGCTACAAGACTCCTCCTTTAATAAAATGGTGATTGACTTCTGGAGAAAGGAGGATCTCGACCACGAACAGGTGGGCTGGGTAAAGTTTGCTGATAAACTTAGAAGTCTCAAGGCCATTGTAAAGAAATGGCAGAAAGAGAAAACAATGGAGTTAAGAATGGAGTTGAGGAACATTGGCAGAAACATATCTCAGATTTATTTGGACATGAAGAACGCCCCGCTTGACTCTCAATCTTACTCCAGACTTGAGACGTTGGAGGCCCAAAAGTTAGAGATTTTGAAAATCCAGGAAACAAATTGGAAGTTAAAAAGCAAAGTACAATGGTTGCAGGAAGGCAACCTGAACACTAAGTTCTTCCATAAATTTTCAAATGCACGCAGGAATAAGAATTCAATTTGGAGGATTAAGGCCGTGGATGGTTCCATGAAACATAAAACTGCTAACATCCAGTTTGAGGTGCTTAAATATTTCTCTAAATTTTATAAAGCAGACCCTGAAATTGACCATCAATGCCAATCTTGGATCCTTGAACATATGCCTAGCATGTTCTACCAAAATGCAAAAAATGTTATGGAGGCGAAAGTAACAAAAATGGAGTTAGAAGATGCTCTAAAATCGTTTGCACACGACAAAAGTCTCGGGCCAGATGGTTGGCCAGCTGAATTCTATCTTCACTTCTATGACTTGATGGAGGATGAAGTGCTTTCGATTGTGGAACATATTCAAATTCTGGGATTTGTTCCTGGTGATATGAACTCCACCTTCCTTACTATTATTCCTAAATCTTTGGATCCTACTCACTTCTTATATTTTAGGCCAATTTCTTTATGCAATGTGGTGTACAAAATCACCTCCAAAGTTATAGCCAACTGAATTCTGGGGACCCTATCTTCATGCATTTCTAAGGCACAATTTGGTTTTTTAAAAGGAAGGTCAATACATGATGTCGTTGCTATCGCACAGGAGGCTTTGCACTCCATACATGAATTCAAAATAGAGGCTCTAATCATGAAGATTGACATCCACAAGGCTTATGATTCTGTTGATTGGTCTTTTATTAGACTAATTCTCCTGAAGGTTGGCTTATCTATATAGTCAATAAGATGGATAATGGCCTCTATTACTTCTTTAAGATATGCAGTTTTGATAATGGGTTGCCGACGGATTTTTTCTTGGCTGAAAGAGGGCTTCGACAGGGATGTGCTTTATCTTTGCTTATTTTTATTCTTATAATGGATGGCTTCAGCAACCTCCTGAAGATGGAAAAGAAAAAGGGTTACTTTGATGGACTGGCTTTCTCTCCTTCGGAATGTATCCCTCATTCCTTATTTGTGGATGATCTGCTGGTATTTGGTAAAATTAATAGAAACCAATGGTTCTATCTGCACTACATTCTCACTCGTTTTGGAGCAGCTACTGGGTTATATATCAACAAAGACAAATCTTTCTTACTTTATGATTCAGGTGACGAGGAAGAAATCAAATTCATTGCAGAGTTTATGGGGACTGACAAGAATCATGTCACGCTTGGAATCACATATTTGGGGTTTATACTCAAACCTTGTTCTTACAAAAATAGAGATTGGATTTCGCTAATCGACAAATTTAAAAATAAGATACTCAAATGGACAAGTAAGTTCTTATCGCTTGGTAGTAGATACATCTTGATTCAAGTTGTCTTATCTCAAATTGTGGTCTACTGGTCTCACCTGTACTACCTCCCGGTGAGCACAGTTAACAAAATAAATGCTATTGTTGAAAAATTCCTTCGGGGGGGTTCCTCGGACCGCAGAAATATCCATCTTTGCAAGTTGGAGGCCATCTCCATTCCGAAAATATTTGGTGGATGGGGACTCTTGAACCTCAGAATTTTCTCAAATGCGCTGCTGCTTAAATCCTTATGAAGGGCATTGAAGGGCGAAGGAGTATGGTCCAAAATAATTTTACACAAATATGTTGTGGGAGACCCTATTCAATCTCTTTAACTGGGATGTACGCAGACTGCACATAAGGCGTCCCTCATCTAACGCAGCTTCCAAAGAGTGATGCTTATCATGGGTCAGAGACTGGTCTGGAATTTTGGAACGGGAAAAAAAATTACTATTAGGTGTCGACAGAATTCTGGGCCTTGACAACACCCTTCAGCTTTATCCTCATCTATTGCACAAACTTCAACATAGTGGTATCTTCTCTCTCTTTGATCTTATATCATGTTGGAATCTTGGGGCTCCCATATGGAAATCATCTGAGATGTTGGGGCTAAGGAGTAGCAAGGTTGTCAGCTGGGAGAGCCTCAAAAACCGATTACAGTCCATGGGCTTATTCTTCAAAGGTGAAGGCGATGTCCTGGTTTGGAATGGGAAGCTCAACATTGAAGGATTATAGGTAAAGGATATTTATGAGCATCAAATTGCTAAGATGACACGTGATTCAACACTGTCTCCTTTCTATGCTGCATGGAAACTAAAAATACCTACAAATTTATTGTTATTTGGATGGTTACTTTGGAAAAACAAAGTTCTTACTTGGGAGGCTCTTTGCAAGCGGGGATTTAGCGGACCTGGAAGATGCCCATTTTTCCATCAACGTGAAGATATGTCTTACCATATTTTCTTTTCATGTACTTCTTCTCTTCCTATTTGGCAACGTTTTGCTAGGTTATTGGGAGACCCTTCTTGGAGGCCTATTGACTGTATTCAGACTATTAAAACTTGGGTTGCTGCAAACTGCTCCTATAAATCCTTACCCTTTTATGTATTTTAAGAAATCTTGTGTGCCCAAAATTGCAGTATTTTTCAAGATATTCCCACAATCCAATCCAAGATTATCGAGAACATAGTTATATGGATAAATGATCGGCCTTTTGTCTCCCCTGCCATTGTGGACCTCTCAAAGAGGAATTGCCCTCACCATATTGATCTCCCGACGATTTACTTTAATGGAGCTAATAAGGATGGGATATGTGGTTGTGGTGCCTGGATAAAGCTCGCCAACAAAGACTGATATCATATGGTTTGGAATGAGGTGTTGTCACAAACAACAAGGCGGAAATAATGGCCTTATGGAGTGGGATCCTGATTTCTTATCATCTCAAACTCCCTTCTATTCACATATATGGAGACTCAAAATCCACTATAGATGGGATCACTGGCACATGCGGTATACCATGCAGTTTTACCCTTGATTGGATGCAGCGGATCAAGTTTCTTGTCAGGAAGTTTCAATCATAAACCATTCAACACATTTATAGGGAGAATAACACGTGTGCTGACTCTTTATCCAAAAGAGGACTGATGTCTCCTTTTGGAGCCATTCAGATCTCTCATTACAGGGCTTCCACCTTAATGGATTCTCAATTTTTTCTTCTACCATAATTCCTGCTTCAAGTGAGACTGATTTATACAAGCGAGCCTGTTTTTAATTGCAACCGAGCGGGTTTTCCTTTTTGCCTATGCTTTATTTCCTTGGCTTTATTATCATTGTATATGTCGAATCCTACTCTCTGTATTTAGCTTTTAAATTTCATTATCGTCCTTATGTTGTATTGTATCATATGACTTACTTGCTTTGTCCCTCTTCATGTTTCTAGGCTTTGAGGAAGTTTATATTTTTGCTTAAATGTCTGGCTACATTCTCGTCTTTTGGCATGCGGGTTTCTGAACTGGCTATAAGGCTCGTAAGGACTTATTCACAGGGTCTATGATTTTTCCTCCATGTAATGGGATGGAACGCCTCTACATGGTGTTCACATATAATGTTCTAATCTGACATATGTAATAATGCAATTACTATATGTATCTGAACATGATCACATATGATCTGATGAATAGGAACTGTTAGTATATAACAGTGTTTTTTTCATCCTGAAAAATAAAAATTAAAAAAAAAAAGGTTTATTTCTTGATAACATGCAGACCTTAGAGATTATTATCTGTTCATAACCAATAATAGACTTTAATATCTCAAGACGGTTGTCATTAAGATCTATGAGAAGTAATTAAGAACTATAATAACCATCATTGGCTCCTACCAGGTACACATAATGCCCCCGGTCATTATTATCAGATCCCTTTGTATTTTTTACACCTATTATAGAGTCCTAAATATAAGGATGTCTGTTTGCATCAGGTTCAATTTTTCGATAAAGCCCTTGTAGATTGTAAAGAGTTTTACTGATATATATTAGGTTAATAATATTATTTCCCTTAATTACATGATTGATCCAGGTGACTTTTTCTGTCTACGTTGACTTTTGGGTCGGTTGTTGTTGTGATTCCATGGTCAAGTTCTAAGGTGATGGATGGCTTGGATATTTAGTAGGCTTTGGATGCTCACTGCCATCAATAATTTGTTCTTGTGTATCATTATTGTCATTGAATATTTTTGTGTACCACTATTGTCATTGAATATTGTTGTGTCTACCAGGACTCCATTTATGTTTGCCACTTCTTCAATTGGCGTCAACTTTGGTGTGGTCAGTCAAGGTCGATTTGGGATGTCACTTTTCTCTCTCGTTTCCATTCCATGTTCATTGGGAATATAAGAATTATGGGAGTATATTAGTTATTGGATTTCTAAGTTACTTTTTATTAGTGAAAATTTGCATTGGTTATTTGCTATGTCATTGAAGACATAACCACTGCGATGTTATCAAACTTATTATTCTCATCAGGATTGTTGTTGTAGCTTACAATAATAATAACAAAATTATTGGTAGGAAAATTGGGTTTTACTATGGGAAAAACCATATACAAGGCACAAGAATTGAACTTGGTTGTGGTAAGAATTGAACATTGGCTTATAATAATTGAAAATTTTCAAAATTTGGTATTGGTATATTACATCTCAATTTACATCATGTTGAACACTCAACAATTTACAAAATTGAATTTGACTTCACTATCAGGTCCTTGCGTGCATTTTAGTGACTGCATATTTTATGCCATAAAAAGCATACAATTACTGCTCAACCTATTTTGGCAACCATGGATCTTAGAGATTGTAATATCCCAAAAGGGAGAATGCAATGATAAACAAACACAATATTTGTAACAACAGATTATGTACACATAAGTTATGATCAACACATAGATACACAGAATAGGTGAGCCAATTTATTATGTTGGAGATGAATATAGATACAACAGTGCATAAGATAGAAGCACTCAAGCCAACAAAGTGGCCTAGAATGACCCTGAAAACATGCCAAAGCAAGCACTGTGTAACTGGAGCTGATGTAAGGAAAACATTGCATTGTCCCTTCAGTTGATGATAATCTTACAGCTGTTGGTTGAAAGGGAAATGCATATCTATGGGGCTCTAGAGCTCTAATGATGCCAATATTTCATATTTGGGCACTACGATGGAAACCCAAGATAACCCAGAAAGGAAATCTAGAACTAAGAAGATAAGAAATTCACCCTCCTTGGGTTTGATCCCTTGATTGTTGGGTTATGCAAATCTGAAGCATAAACTGATGTAAGATGGCTGAAAGATGCTACAGATCAAATCTATGCTTTGAGGATTGATCCCTCCTTCAGATATACAAGCTAGAAGCTTGAGATCTAGCTTCTTCTTCCTCCTCTCAAGATAACAATTGTTTCATATACGACAACTGGAAAGATTGTGTTGTAGGGGAGGGAGAGACTGATGCCTGCTGCAAAATATGTCTACTCGGCTCAAGAATGATGGAAATAATACATATAAAGTGAGGGGGAGATCCCTCATAGGATTTCCAGCTGAAGTACTGGAAACTTCCCTCCTCTAATGGATCTATAGGACTAGACTGTGCAATCCTTGATGGGATTGTTGCTGCATGGAGGTGTAATATGTTTGGCATGATGCCTGATACAAATATGAAGCACTAGAGGGCTGATCTTGAAGCTCAAGGTGCAAGGATGAATCCTCCATCGGTTCCTCAGCTGAAATACCAAAGGACAACCTCCTCCTCTCAAACCTTGATGCCGAAATGTGTTATTTCTAAAGATGTATGGGCTCCAGAAAGTAGGAACAATGTGGAAACAATTCCCAATGATGAATGGAAGCTCAGAGTAACCTTCCCAGAGTAGGCACTTGAAGTCCCCCGTGGGTAAGGGTGGGATTCCCGCTCGGGAACATCCTGTGCTAAACAGCACTGCAAACTTAGCTAAACAGCATAAGCGTGCATAAAGATGTCACATGACAAATCTAGATCTAAATAGATCAATAATCAATAATACAAAATCCTGCCTCTAATGTTGCCTTCATCTTCATTATATAGATTGTGAACCTTCCCATGCCTTGGCCCACCTCATAACTGCGTTGTACATGTGGACATAGGTCTCCATGTTGACTGCAATGTCTCTCCATGTTCTCCATGATCTCTCCATTTAGTGTTCGCCCTCTCCATCATGTGTGCACTAATGCACCACTTCCTCCATCATCTCATAATTTATTTCTCTATGATATTACTTTTATTCCCCCTAGATCTTATTTGACTCCTTCATCTCTCTATGTTCTTCTTATTAATGATGTTTGATCCCCACTCTTTGATTCATTAATAATCTTCTCCATTATTCCATGATGTAGATTTATTAGCTAAACAACCATGTTCCCACTCTTAGGAGTGGATTTATTCATCTTAAGGGGTTATGGGTCCCTCCACCCATTTATTTCCTTTGTTAAGAAAAATAAGTAAGAACTCTAATATTCCAATAAATAGATGTAAAATTTGGAATATTACAATCCTCCCTGCCAAAATGTTGCTTGACCCCAAGCAACTGCAAAAGTAGATGTTCCAACCATCTATTTCCTTCCAAATGGCATCCTCACAAGGAAGGCCTCCCCATTTGCTGCAATATGTTATGCATGCCCATCTCCAAAGTTGCCTCTCTAAAATGTCTAGAGTGACCTCCAACTGTGTAGTTAGATGTCCCTCATCTTCATTGTAGTTCCAAGTGACAACCATATGTTGTCCAACATCATCATCAATACATGAGATACACGAAATGAAGTGGTTCATTCCACAAAAGGAAAGCCCCAATTCATCAAACATTTCTCCATCCCACGCTTGATGAAGTAGACTATGTCTCTCCATGCTTTCATCTTTAGCCATGTTGGTTTTGTTGGATTCAAGCATCATCCCAACATTGTGCAAAATAAGAAGTAGAGACATATGGGTAGACATGAAGGATGTCAAACCATATTCTCTCAATAGAAGACAATGCAACAAAGCTTATTTCCGCCACACCATACCATCATCATCATACCAAGTGGGTTGGCCATATTCTCTCAAGAGGAGCCAACACAACAAATCATCTTATTGCCTCACCACATCATCATTATACCAAGTATGGTTTCCATACTCTCCCAATAAGAGCCATCAGAGGAATGCCTCTTGTTGCCATCCTCCAACATTACCATGCAAAGTATGGGAGTATGTCAAGCCAAACTCTCCCAAGAGTAGCCATAGCAACAAGATCTCTTGCTGCCTCTTCACATCATCATGTGAATCATGGAGCAAAAACATTATGATTGACATGTGGAATGTCATATCAGCCCAATACAAACAAACTCCATCATTACACATCATGAGAGTGTTATGCCATATTCCAAACAATACAAAACACATAAACATGGGAGATGTCATGTGATGGCCAAACTCTCTCAAGAACAACCAAAGTAACCATGCCTTCTTTTGTTGCATTATTCCATTGATATGTGTTAGCCCCCCTATGAAATTCTTGACAAGAAAGCTGGGGGGCTAGATTGTTATGGAGCCTTAAAGGAATGCCTCTCCCCTGAAAACTCATCCTCCTTGAAGTCTCTATGAGCTGTGCCCAACACAAATCCTCTCTGCTGATCCATTGCTCAAAGGGAACTATTACTCCCTCTTTTACCCCTATATCCTGGCAAAATTCCCCATCACAACACCTGTTTTCCTTTTGTTAAAGTTTCCCTTTAATCCCTCCATTATTCCCTTAAATTCCCCCTAAATCCTATCTAAACCCCACCATCACCCTTTGTTCCTTCGAATTTCCACTTCACCCCCCTATCGTTACCTTCCCTGCGCCTGGAAATGCATTAAAATTAAAACAAAAAGATAAATTCCACTATATCAAGCCTTAGCCCACTCAGCCGCAGCCCCGCGCCCCTTTCCTCCATGAGACCTTGCACTGGAACCACCCGCTGGCAGGAAAGCGCTTATTTCAAACCATTTCGGGCGCAGCCTCAGCCGTATATCTCATCCGATCGGACGGTGTTAATTACATCCCCAGCGCCAGTGTTTCTCCGTTAATTTCCCGTATGGCGCCATCGCCGTCCGTTTTCATGTCAATCTGACGGTCCACATCCTCTCTGCCAATGGACCCCGCCCCGCACTATTGTAAAAACAGTCGGTGTATTCCACACCGCCTTTGGGTGAGGGGTGGTTTTTCCCGAACACGGAGCAAATCCATACAACTATCGACGCGTGTCTTTTGTACGGCGACAAAACAGCCCATTCCCCGCGCGTTATCGTCCGGTCCATGTCTCGCAGCGGAATCACACTCAGTCGTCAGATCTCCACTCGCCTATCCAACGGTCGTCATTCGTCAAAGCTGCACGTTGTTTAACTCCAGCTCATCGCACCCCTGGTCCACCGTCGGTCATCTTCTGCCGTTGATCTCCGCCACGATCAACGGTCCTGATTCATCCACCCGCCATTGAATATTCCACGGTCTCCCGGTCCCGCCATGTCAGCTCCACGTGCACCCTCCGTAATCCCTCCCTGTCCATGACGTATAGTTGGTTCTTTTCATATTGTTTAACGTTGTCATTTGTTTTTCATGTAGTTGCACTGTGTTCTGCCAAACCTCCGCCAGAGAAATCTGTCACCGTTTTTCACGATTTTTCCCTAGTTCTTCATTTTTATTGCTATTCTCTGCATCCACGTTGCGTCCTCGCCCCCTCCATCATTCACATCCGTGGTTTCCCTCGCAGGTTTTTTGTTTTGCAGGGTCTCTAAAGGTAGAAGACCGCCATGATTCTACATGGCAAGCTGTGTGGACAGAATTAAATCCGACAGCTGGTACTGTCGTGGGATAGTCAAAGAAAGCGGTTGGAAGGATTCGCATTAAGGAAAAGGAAAATTTCAAACACTCGAAACCTTTCAACGCCATTAAAACCCGAGCTACCCTGTCAGAATAAAAATGGAGTGGCAGAGTTTTTCAGTACAGAGCAAAAGGAAGATTAAGGTGAGCTAATGACGATCTTGAGCCTTTAATCAGAGGTTTAGAAGGCAAAGCAGCAGTTTGAAGACCCCGAGGATTGATCCAAAGGATCCTAAGCACAGTAGCAGGTACCATCTGGGTTTATTCATCAGTAGAATGCTTTTCTCCATCAAGTACAGGGCACTCATACAACTCTTATTATGCAGAATCTCCCTGAAAGAATTTCCGCCCTAACTACAGTTCAAAAATAGTCAGACATTTATGAAGCAGACCTCTCAGCAGTTGTGCACCATTTGTTTATTCCCACAAGTACAACAAAGTGTGGCCACCAGAGTGCATCAAAGTCATATATAGATCAAAGGTAAATCTGAAGAAGATCATCCCTACATATAGAGGTGACAGACATTAAATACTCAGTATTCAAACAGAATGAGCCTCGACCCTATCTCTCTGCTTTGTGTTTAATGACGCTTTCAATGTTCACCTACTCCCTCAGTCAATCTTAGGTTCATCCTCTGCTATAAAGCACAGGAGGAAACGTTGTTGTGGTTGTTGATGAGATATCAGTGAAACGCAAGCAGTTTCCTCTTGAGACAAGTTCTCTGTGTAATATTGTAAGATAGGCTGATATTTGATGTATTCATACTGAATGTTCAAGCTATGGGCTATGATGTACCTGATTGGTGTTGTTTTTAATATGACAAGCATATTTCTTTGGATCCTGATCTAAAGCAGCTGGTGATGTTTTCCTTTCTCTGTATTTGTGATTGACTTGCTTTCATTTCATTATGTTTCTTCAGGCTCGCATCAGAAGTTTGGCATAAGATTTACCCTTGATAGGTACCTTATGTTGCTGCTCTCCCAGCCCTCTATGTTTTCTGCTTATATGTGTATCTGAAGATTGATTTCAATTGATTTAACCAGTGTAGTGGATGTTATTGCCTGCTCTCTGATGTATGAATTAATGAAATCTATGTTCAGATGTTCTTGTTAGGATTCAATTGGATGTGTTGAGAACACTAGGAGGTCTAGGACCCTGTCTTCGCCTCACTAGAATCTGTTCATCTCATTAAGCCTTTCTAAGATCCCTTGTCTTGCCTCCGGTTTTGTCCAAGCAGGTCTGGAGTTAAATGACCTCTGACATGATCTATAGACGGAATAGGTCGGTTCCCCTTCGCTCATTTTCAGTCCTTAATGTCCCATTCCATCAACCATCTTCGAGATCCAAATGCTCTAGATGACTAGCCCAACTGAAGGCTTGCACATTGAACACAAGTAAATCCTTTCTTGACTCCATTGCCCAATGGCTCTGATGTTCCCTAAAATATCTATCTTTTCTTAGTTTCCTCTTTTCTCACCCTTTTTTCATATTGGACCCTTCATTCCTGATTCCCAACAACCAAACATAAACCACAAACAAACCCTGTGCATATAACTAGCCTAAAATCATAAAATCCGAGCTTCAAAGACATAAAACTTTGACTACCATAGAGAGATCACTCTTTGGACCTAGGAGGGCTAGATCCTAAGGTCCCAAAGTGGTTCTATGTTGTCTCATCTTTTGGTCTCTGTCAACCTGGCCAAAACATGGGAACCCCAACATAATGGCGACTCCGCTGGGGAATGAGTGCATTTCACCTTAAACATTCTTAGAGACTCAAAAACTTAGAACTCCAGTTAGGTTGATAGTAAGTCACTCCTTTCTTGAATTGACCTCCATTACTAAATAACCACCATACTCTTAGATGGAGCTTGGACAGGGCCAGGTAGCCTCCAGATCTCATCCTCTTTAGGAGGTGACATATCTGGTAAATGCCCTCCCAGTCGATCTCTGGTGAGAGTTGGTTGTGTTCTGAGGTTATTCTTGAGAGGTGATAGTGCATGAGCACTGTGGTGGACAGTGTAACCCTTTTGACATACCCTAAATCATCCACCTGGCGACTCCATAGTTCCTAAAATATCAAAGACTCCACTGGTGATCAGTAGGCTTGCTGATTGTCTTGGTTTCACATTAGACTCCACTAGGAGACCAGCCTCTGAGACAACATTAACCAAGAAGAAGTAGCAAGAAGGGTTAAGCTGCTTAGGTAGAAGTATAACATTATGGCTTTTAGAACCATTCACACGAGAGCTTATCCCAACCCTGACCCACCTGAAATAGTTGACAATCCGGAGAGTATCCTCAAAGGAGCTCCTACACCTAAAATACCAACTATGTCTAGTCACATTCATAGAGCTAATTCTGCACCAGAAGACCTAACAGCTCTAGCACCTTTTCTCCCCGACCTAGACCTATCTAACAATTTATCAAGAACCAGGTCAGTCTATCACCTAGTCCAGCAAGACCTTGAGCCTCATAGCACACCATCTAACAGTGGTCAAAACACTAGGAACAGAGAAACCTCTCCATCTACACCACCAGATTTGCACTTCCTTCAAAACTTGGGGCTCTCTCACCCTAGATCTGCTCAACAGACTTCTACTGGTCCGAATATCCCTGTCATCCAAATACCAGCTGATCAAGCTAACCCTTTACCCCATCAGAACATTATCATGGCAGCTTGGTACGCACCTTTAGTTTTGCCTCAGCCTATGTTACCCTTACCCAATGATTATCAGTCAAAAATCCCACACTTTACTGCAAAAGAGTCCGTAACAGCTCAGCAACATGTAGATAAAATGGAGGATTCCTTTGATTACATGGAGATTGACGATGAGTCGATCAAAATGAGAATCTTTGCCCAAAGCCTAGGAGGTGATGTAAAGAAATGGTTTAAGGGCTTACCTCCTTGCAGTATCCCAGATCTCCCTGCATTATATCAGACCTTCATAAACAAATGGGAGGCCAGGGCAAACCCTCACCAACTCCTAGCCGAATACATGAGCCTGAAAAGGAATGTAGGAGAAAGTGTCCATGATTACACAACAAGATTTAACAGCATTTACAATGCTCTCCCTCCACATATGAAACCTCCACAAGGTATGGCCTTAGAAAAATACCCTGATGGGTTTGATGCTGACATGGCCTATGAGCTTAGGGATAAAGAATACACCACATTGGAAGATATGCAGAAATGGGATGTAAACATATAAGCCAATTTGATTGAGAAAAGAGCAAGACTGAGGTCTGAGAGGAGGGTAACCTATAGGGATGACAATGTAGCTTCCACATCCGATTCAAACTATGAAAAATTGTCTAAAAACTTGGAAGAGCTACAAAAAATGATGAAGAAGATGGTGGTCATAGTCAGCAATTAGAACAGAAACCAGAACCAGAATAAGAACAAAAACTTTAGAAGGAACAAAAACGCCCCCAACAGACAAAAAGAATCAGATCAACAAGTTATTCCCCCATTCCAAAACCTTTTAGATGAGGATGGGGGAATTATATAAGAGTCTGGAGGGGATGCAATTAACATGTTTGAAATGGAGGACTCGGTTCTTAACTATGATTCAGGGGAAGACCAACCCTCACCCTCTTATTGGGATGAGGAATGGTTGGAAACTGAGGATTACAGATTAGGATTTGAAAATTCCATGTTACAGGTTAGGGAAAAATATGAACTTAGGAGAAAGAAAATCCAAGATACTTCCAAAGCCAAAAATCCTGAGGTAACCATCAAGAAAATACCTGATAAATCCTCTAAAGCATCTGCTGCAGATAACAAAATAGCAGCTGAAAGTGCTGGTAAACACAAAGAAAAAGACAACCAAGATACCGAAAAAGCAAGCCTACCTGCTAGCAGCACTAGCACTGTAGCCAGTGCTCCTGATAAAAATATTCCCAACCCTGTACATGGTGAGAAATCACAAAATAATTCAGCTACTAAAGCAGTAGCAAATAAAACGGAATTGAGCATTACAAAGGTCCAGTCCACTTTCAATCTAGAGAGTGAACTTGCAAAAATCAAAATCTTTGTACCATTATCTGAGCTGGGCACTCAGGATGTATATAAAGGCCGAATTTTGAAAGCATTGAATCTGGGAGAAATAAATGATTCTGTAAATCTGAATGATGATCAACCAGCCCTACTCTTTGGTCCAAAAATTGAGGGAAAGTTTCAGGAAGGGGTAGTTCCACCTTTCTATGTCAGTCTCAACATTCATGACAAGATCCTTCATAATGCCATGCATGACTCTGGTGCATCACAAAATCTAATGCCTAAGGTAGTGATGGAAAGGCTAGGCCTAGAAATTACCAGACCCTACAAAGACTTATACTCATTTGACTCTAGTAGAGTAAAATGCCTAGGACTGATCAAAGATTTATGTGTGAGTTTGACCCAGATTCCTGCCAAATGTATGGTCTTGGATGTGGTGGTGGCAGATGTGCCACCTAAGTATGGCATGTTACTATCCAAATCATGGGGAGCCAAACTGTAAGGAACAATGCAGATGGATGGCTCTTATGCCATTATCCCTATATTTGGCCAACTTAGAAGACTGTATAGAGAGTCTCAGATGAAATTCCTAGTCAGTAGTCCCGAAAAGCCTGAAAATTCACCATTGTACTCTGTGCACACTAACCTGGATTCTTTCATCCTTTATAACGACCAATCCTTGGGGAGTCAGAATCTGGAAACGTGGGTACAAACGTAGAGGCCGGTAGCACAGACCTGAACATAATGGCTACCCTGGAAGAAATTGAAGAAGAAAACAGTAGTGAAACCTGTAGAATATGCGGTGGGAGCCTAACTCAGAATGAGCCTGAAACACAATGCAGTCAACTTATTAGTCACACCCTTCAAATCAGTACACCACGAGAAGAACAAGACAACTCACAACCTGGTACAGATCCTCTAGCGCAACATGATGGCAAACCCCTGTGGGAAATGAATTTCGATGCGTCCTGTACTAAAAACAATGCTGGAGCAGGGGTGTGGCTGCGTAACATAGAGAATGATCATACAGAGAGCCACGCTGTCAATCTGCACTTCAAATGCACCAACAACATTGCAGAATATGAGGCTCTCATCCTTGGCCTAAATCTGCTGAAAAAGTTAGGAGCCCGTAGGATAACTGTGCATGGAGATTCTGAGTTAGTGATCAAACAAGTGAATGGTGAGTATTCAGCAAAACACCCCAGGCTTAGGGCATACAGGAATGACACTCTGTATTTGCTGAAAACTTTTGTTGAATATGAATTAGCATTCGTTCCTAGGGGTCAAAATGCAATTGCAAATGGATTAGCTTGTCTAGCTAGCACATATCCTAAGACCCCATTTGACCAACGAATCACCATTCAGACTAAATTCAGACCTGCAGTGCCAGACAATGACAAATATTGGCAGGTCTTTGAAGGAGACAAACAGATTGAAGACTTCCTGGTAGGCAGAAATGAGTTTGAATTTTCTGATTTAGACTCGATTTCTGATGACAACTTCCCAAGCGAGGATCCCCCAGATGAACAAGAGACATCCTGTAACATAGAAATAAATTCTTTTTCTGAGCAAACTGGAAATCCAACCGAAAATTGTGAAAATGCAGATACCGAAGAGGCAGAGGTGCTGCAGGCCAAAGATAAGAACATACCCAGAGGCCTGGCACCCTTAGAGGACCTTTTTGACTTTTATGACGTAGCAAAAAAGCCCACAATAGAACATGATGATTCTGATGTGGAAGAATGCAACATAGGCACTGAAGAAAACCCAAAAGGATCAAACTAGCTAAGTCTATACCTGCTAACATGAAGAAAAAATACAATGACCTGTTCAAGGAATTCATAGACGTGTTTGCATGGAGCTATGAAGAATTAAAGGCATATGACACCAACATCATTCAGCACAAGATACCCTTGAAGGAAAAGCAGAAGCCTTTCAGACAGAAACTCCGTAGGATCAATCCAAAACAATTGCCTGCAGTCGAGAAAGAGATTAAGAAGATGTACGATGCAGGCATAATAGTTCCTGTGAGGTTTTCTGATTGGGTGTCAAATCTAGTGGCAGTGAGGAAGAAAATAGGGGAGATCAGGTTATGCATAGACTTTAGAAACCTCAACAGAGCCTCCCTGAAAGACAACTACCCCTTGCCTAGAATGGAACACATCTTGCAAAAGGTGGTGGGCTCTAAAAGAATCTCCCTGCTTGATGGTTTTTTAGGATATAACCAGATATTGGTACTCCCAGAAGATCAACTCAAAATAGCATTTACCACTCCATGGGGCACCTTCATGTATGTGAAAATGCCCTTTGGATTGATGAATGTTGGCGCCACCTTCCAGAGAGTGATGGAAATAGCTTTCTCAGAGGAGATAGGAAACTTCATAGTTATTTACTTGGATGACTTGACTATCTTTTCTAAAACTGAAGAAGAACACTTAAAACATCTGAGGAAAGTTTTCGAAAAATATAGAAGGTATGGTCTGTCCTTGAACCCTAAGAAAACTGTTTTTGGGTTGCAAGAAGGTAAAATTCTTGGTCACATCATATCTGAGAAAGGGATCAGGATAGACCCACAGAGAGTTGAGGAAATACTCCAAATCACACACCCAAGAAACATCAGGGATCTACAGTCCTTCATTGGGAAGATCAACTTCCTTAGGAGGTTCATTCCCAACCTTGCTGAGCACCTTAGGAAAATGACTGAAATGCTAAAGAAAGGTGCAGGAATTAAGTGGACTGTTGAAGCCAAGAAATATTTTGAGTCAGTAAAACTTGCACTCACTCAGGCCCCTGTCCTTATCAGCCCCGACTTCTCAAAAGATTTTCTCATCTTTTCATTTGCTTCCCAACACACAATAGCTGCAGTTTTGCTGCAGAAAAAATCAGAAGGTAATGAACAGCCTATAGCTTTCTTCAGTAAAGCCTTAAGAGATGCACCCTTAAAGTACAACATCATGGAAAAGCAGGTCTATGCCCTGATTAAGGCCTTAAAGGACTTTAGGGTGTACATTTTGCATTCTCACACCATTGCTTTTGTGCCAAATATAGTGGTCAAAGATATCTTGTCCCAGGACCTTGATGGGAAAAGGGGCAAATGGATTGCTACCATCTTGGAATACGACCTTGAAATAAAGCCCACTAAACTGATCAAAGGTCAAGGCCTGGCCCAGTTAATGGCTGAATCAAACTTGCAGGCCCTTGACATTAATATGATAAATGCCTTGGATGAGCAGGAAGGATTTCCCCATCCAACTGTTGAGGAGCAGTTTCAAAACTCTCCTTGGTATACCGATATCCTTTACGTGCTCACTAACCTAAAAGCCCCTCCAGAACTGTCCAAAACCAAGGCCAGATTCATAAAACTCAAAGCTAGAAACTACTGCATTCTGAATGAGAATCTATACTGGGAAAATCCAAATGGCCTATTGCTGAAGTGTCTGTCTGAAACTGAAGCTAAAAATGTCAAACAGGAGTTTCATGCCGGGGAATGTGGAGGCCACCTGAGTTGGAAAGCCACTACAAATAAAATACTTAGGGCTGGTTATTATTGGCCTACACTGTTCAACGGTGTCCATAAAATGATAACCACTTGCCACAAATGTCAGATCTTTGAAGGCAAAAGAAAACTCCTCCCCCTTCCCCTACAACCCATCACTGTTGAAGGTCCCTTTCTGCAATGGGGCCTAGAATTTATTTGGGAAATTCACCCTTCTTCTTCTGGGCAACACAAATGGATCCTGACTGCCACATATTACTTCACTAAATGGATAGAAGCCATACCCACTAGGAATGCCACCGATTTTGTCATTATTAGGTTCCTAGAAGACTTCATCCTATCTCGGTTTGGCTGTCCAAGGAAAATAATCACTGACAATGCTGCTGCTTTCGGATCCAAAAGAATGGTTGATTTCTGTCACAGGTACAGAATAGCACTTGGACATTCAACTGCCTATTACCCCCAGGGTAATGGCCTAGCTGAATCATCAAATAAAATCCTGGTTACAATCATTAAGAAGCTGCTGGAAGAGAACAAAAGATCATGGCATAAAAAGTTGATACATGCCTTGTGGGCAGACAGGCTCACTACAAAGAAATCTATTGGCATGTCACCCTTCCAGCTGGTTTATGGGATTGAAGCAGTTTTTCCTACTAGTCTTGGAGTTCCAGTGATCAAACTTGTCCAGGAGATCCAATCAGAGGAAGACAGCATGATAAGGAGAATAAATGAAACAATACATCTTCAACAGACAAGGGATCTGGTCTACAACAGAGCATTGAAAGTTCAACAAAACATGAAGAGGCAGTTCGACAAAAGAACCAAAGCTTCAGATTTCAGAATTGGTGACAAGGTTCTGAGATGGGATTCAAGAAGAGAGGACAAAGGCAAACATGGCAAATTTGACAGCTTGTGGCAAGGTCCATTTGTCATCCAGGCCACTGTGGGTCCTAATGCATTTTTCTTACAAGAACTTGATGGTACAGAGCTGTTTGGGGGTCCTATCAATGGCAGGATGCTCAAACACTATTTCTGCTAATTTTTCATTTCCAGTTCCATTTCCATTGTACATACCATTGCAGTTTTACTTTCAAGAAAATAGAGAAAATGTCTCCAAAAAATAGAAAGGGTAGAGGTTCAAGCATACTCAAAAAATGAACCTCTGAAATGCAAAAAGAATGGCTCAAGCATACTCAAAAAATGAACCTCTGAAATGCAAAAAGAATGGCTCAAACATGGTCAAAATCTGAACCAAAAAGAACAGAATAGCTGGTCCTAATACGCTCAAAACCTAGACCAGCAGTGAAAAGGAGAATCAGCTCTAATATGCCCAAAACCAGAGCTGAAATCAAAGGAAGGGTGACTCTAATATGCTCAAAATATGAGTCACACATAGAGAAGGATACTTCAAAGCTGTAGATTTCTTGCCTTCACAGTTTTGTTTGCAGTTGCCTACAATTTTTCAGTCTGGCAAGTCAAGCAGTCCAATCCTGACTTGGTTGTTTCTCAATTTCCTGTTTAGAATATAGGAGAAGAAACCTGTTGGAAAGTATAATCCCAACAGGTAGTAGATTAGGTAGAGAAGCATATGGGGCCAACTGTTTAATATGGCCTCATGGAGCAATAAGGGTAGATTTAGAATAGGTTTGTTTTTGTTTTGAAAAATAAAATGTAAAGGGTCTGCTAGCTCAAATGCACCCAAAGGCAAATTGTCAGGACTGTAGTTTGGGTAGGTAGATTGGTTGGGAAATATTTCTCCTGATGTTTCTATCATATCGTGGCAGCTAAGATTGAAGAAAAAAGGGGATGTGCTAAGCGGCAGGCATCTGGCCTACTCCAAATATCATCTCTGGTTTCTTGACTCCTTTAAGAAGAATCCATCCCCATGTGGAGCCACTGTTAGCCCCCCTATGAAATTCTTGACAAGCAAGCTGGGGGGCTAGATTGTTATGGAGCCTTCAAGGAATGCCTCTCCCCTAAAAACTCATCCTCCTTGAAGTCTCTATGAGCTGTGCCCAACACAAATCCTCTCTGCTGATCCATTGCTCAAAGGGACCTATTACTCCCTCTTTTACCCATATATCCTGGAAAAATTCCCCATCACAACATCTGTTTTCCCTTTGTTAAAGTTTCCCTTTAATCCCTCCATTATCCCCTTAAATTCCCCCCAAATCCTATATAAACCCCACCATCACCCTTTGTTCCTTCGAATTTCCACTTCAACCCCCTATCGTTACCTTCCCTGGGCCTGGAAATGCATTAAAATTGAAACAAAATGATAAATTCCACTATATCAGGCCTTAGCCCCCTCAGCCGCAGCCCCGCGCCTCTTTCCTCCATGAGACCTTGCGCTGGAACCACCCGCTGGCAGGAAGGCGCTTATTTCAAACCATTTCAGGCGCAGCCTCAGCCTTAGATCTCATCCGATCGGATGGTGTTAATTAGATCCCCAGCGCCAGTGTTTCTCCGTTCATTTCCCATATGGCGCCATTGCCGTCCGTTTTCATGTCAATCTGACGGTCCACGTCCTCTCCGCCAGTGGACCCCGCCCCGCACTATTGCAAAAACAGCCGGTGTATTCCGCACCGCCTTTGGGCGAGGGGCGGTTTTTCCCGAACGCGGAGCGAATCCATACAACTATTGACGCGTGTCTTTTTTACGGCGGCAAAACCGCCCATTCCCCGCGCGTTATCGTCCGGTCCATGTCTCGCAGCGGAATCACACTCAGCCGTCAAATCTCCACTCGCCTATCCAACGGTCGTCATTCGTCAAAGCTGCACGTTGTTTAACTCCCGCTCGTCGCACCCCTGGTCCACCGTGGGTCATCTTCTGTCGTTGATCTCCGCCACGATCGACGGTCCTGATTCGTCCGCCCGCCATTGAATATTCCATGGTCTCCCGGTCCCGCCACGTCAGCTCCACGTGCACCCTCCGTACTCCCTCCCTGTCCATGACGTATAGTTGGTTATTTTCGTATTGTTTAACGTTGTCATTTTTTTTTCATGTAGTTGCTCTGTGTTCCGCCAAACCTCCGCCATAGCAATCTGTCACCGTTTTTCACGATTTTGCCCCAGTTCTTCATTTGTATTTCTATTCTCTGCATCCACGTTGCGTCCTCGCCACCTCCATCATTCACATCCATGGTTTCCCTCACAGGTTTTTTGTTTTGCAGGGTCTCTAAAGGTAGAAGACCGCCATGATTCTACATGGCAAGCTGTGCAGACAGAATTAAATCCGAGAGCTGGTACTGCCGTGGGATAGTCAAAGAAAGCGGCTGGCAGGATTCGCATTAAGGAAAAGGCAGATTTCAAACACTGGAAACCTTTCAACGCCATTAAAACCTGAGCTACCCTGTCAGAAGCAAAATGGAGCGGCAGAGTGTTTCAGTACAGAGAAAAAGGAAGATTAAGGCGAGCTAATGACGATCTTGAGCCTTTAATCAGAGGTTTAGAAGGCAAAGCAGCAGTTTGAAGATCCTGAGGATCGATCCAAAGGATCCTGAGCACAGTAGCAGGTACCATCTGGGTTTATTCATCAGCAGAATGCTTTTCTCCATCATGTACAGGGTACCCATACAGCTCTTATTATGCAGAATGTCCCTGAAAGAATTTCCGCCCTAACTACAGTTCAAAAACAGTCAGACATTTATGAAGCAGACCTCTCAGCAGTTGTGCACCATTTGTTTATTCCCCACAAGTACAACAAAGTATGGCCACCAGAGTGCATCAAAGTCATATATAGAGCAAAGGTAAATTTGAAGAAGATCATCCCTACATATAGAGGTGATAGACATTAAATATTCAGTATTCACAAGAATGGGCCTCGGCCCTATCTCTCTGCTTTGTGTTTAATGACACATTCAATGTTCACCTACTCCCTCAGTCAATCTTAGGTACATCCTCTGCTATAAAGCACAGGAGGAAACGTTGTTGTGGTTGTTGATGAGATATCAGTGAAACGCAGGCATTTCTCCTCTTGAGACAAGTTCTCTGTGTAATATTGTAAGACAGGCTGAGATTTGATGTATTCAGGCTGAATGTTCAAGCCATGGGCTATGATGTACCTGATTGGTGTTGTTTTTAATATGACAAGCATGTTTCTTTGGATCCTGATCTAAAGCAGCTGGTGATGTTTTCCTTTCTCTGTATTTGTGATTGACTTGCTTTCATTTCATTATGTTTCTTCAGGCTCGCATCAGAAGTTTGGCATAAGATTTACCCTTGATAGGTACCTTATGTTGCTGCTCTCCCAGCCCTCTATGTTTTCTGCTTATATGTATATCTGAAGATTGATTTCAATTGATTTAACCAGTGTAGCGGATGTCATTGCCTACTCTCTGATGTATGAATTAATGAAATCTATGTTCAGATGTTTTTGTTAGGATTCAATTGGATGTGTTGAGAACACTAGGAGGTCTAGGACCCTGTCTCCGCCTCACTAGGATCCGTCCATCTCATTAAGCCTTTCTAAGATCCCTTGTCTTGCCTCCGGTTTTGTCCAAGAAGGTCTGGAGTTAAATGACCTCTGACCTGATCTATAGACGAAATAGGTCGGTTCCCCTTCGCTCATTTTCAGTCCTTAATGTCCCATTCCATCAACCATCTTCGAGATCCAAATGCTTTAGATGACTAGCCCAACTGAAAGCTTGCACATTGAACACAAGTAAATCCTTTCTTGACTCCATTGCCCAATGGCTCTGATGTTCCCTAAAATATCTATCTTTGCCTAGTTTCCTCTTTGCTCACCCTTGTTTCATATTGGACCCTTCATTCCTGATTCCCAACAATCAAACATAAACCACAAACAAACCTTGTGCATATAACTAGCCTAAAATCATAACATCCGAGCTTCAAAGACATAAACCTTTGACTACAATAGAGAGATCCCTCTCTGGACCTAGGAGGGCTAGATCCTAAGGTCCCAAAGTGGTTCTATGTTGTCTCATCTTTTGGTCTCTGTCAACCTGGACAAAACATGGGAACCCCAACAATATGT